>CM072819.1:12153696-12753696 GCA_036937905.1 Salvia rosmarinus | reverse complement strand
CCGAGGCCTTACATCAGCTACGGGGAGGGTGGGGAGGAGTCGGACGATCAGGCGGCGGCTTTGCGGCGGCGGTGCAGCAGGAGCATATGTTCGACCGCATATGTTCGACAAGGTGGTGGCGCGTGCGGCGTGGGAAGCTGAGCCGGCTGGTGATTCGAGCGACGACGCCGAGAAGTCTTCCATTGGACTCGTCGACAAGCGAGGAGGTTTCTTTGCTCAATTTTGAGGACCGCAGCGGGAAGCCGTGGCGGTTCCGCTCTCTCTTGGAGCAATGACCCGAGCTACGTGATGGCGAAGGGGTGGGCCGGTTCGTCGAGGAGAAGAAGCTCGGCGCCGACGACATCGTCTCCTTCCGGTCGCGGTGTCGGCGACCTCGCCGGACCGCCTCTTCATCGAGGGAGGTAGCTCGTCAGTAGGAGATGTTTGATCGGGCGAATCAGCGATCTGTTGGACAAACATTGGAGAAATCGTCGCCTTCCACGTCCGAAGCAAGGGTTCGCCGTCGCGGTGCCTCCACCTCCGCCATTGTCGGGAGCGATGTTGCTACCATCGCCGTTTCGTTCCTTTTCCGGCAAGCACCGCCCATGTCGGCAAGCACCGCCGTTTCTATTTCATTTTAGCTTATTGTTTAGATCTGAATTTGTGTTTTATTTTATGAGCAATCGTCTGTTTATACTCTGAATTATATTGTGGCAGAAACATGTTTAATTAATATCTTTTTATTACGTTGTCATTCTATTATGATTCTTCCTTGATTTTTTTTCTCTTCTGTTTCTTCCGTTGATTGGTATCCCGTTTTGGTGGTAGATTTTGTTAGAAAGATCATCTCTTGCGTGGCTTTCATTTCTTGTGCTCTAATGATTGGAGCTAAATTATGGAATAGTGATACTTACATTTTAGAAATTGATCATATCATATTGAAAGTTCTAATTGTGATTGATGAAGAAAGGGTGGTTGTGCTTTCTTGAGTAATCTGGTTTTCTTTTGGTCAGTGAGCGAAAAATTGATTGATGAGTTAGCTAATTCGACATCTCTCGCGCAAGGGTGGAATGAAGAAAGCTTTTGATCAAACCGTCCGTGACATGTGAGTTTCTCTTTAATCGTTCACTTGATATGTCTTCTTTGCACTTCGTTTCATGGATCGTCTTCCCACCGTTATTTTATCTTGTCTTAGTTTATCCGATTACTAGTTTATAAAATATAAAATAAAATGTAGGAGACTACTACGAATATAGAACTTGGTGAGCTAACAAGCTTGCATGATTTAGATTTACCATCCGGATATGGTGGTGATTTAGTTAGATTATGTCGTAATTTTGGTGCGCGAAATAATTTCTTAGGAATGTTTTATTTGTCATCTTGCGATAAGAGAGGGTTAACAAGAAAGTTCTTAAAGTCCTTCAATAGAGCAGAAGGTAATTTATCTATCTTGCCTTTTGATTGACTCTCTTTGTATTTCACATTCCGATCTTCTTTTGTTTTCTTCGATCGGCATGTTTTGGCGGATTGTGTTTTGAAAATATAATTGTAACGATGAGTTTGTTTGATGCGTAGCTAGTTCTTCTCAATTTGTTTTAAGTGGTGCTTGGTGTTCTTTTTCTTCCATCCTTCGGGTTCTTGATGCAACTAGCCACAGGGTCCTCATGGATCTCTTCTTGCGAGATATTGCTCGAGCAACTAGAAACTAGTAAGTTCACGCTAACTCGATATAGAATACTTCACTTACTATTCATATAGAAGGTATTGACCTTTGCTTTTAACGATCACAGTATCAGTTATCATATCGATAATATGGGCGTATAAATGAATCTTGGAAAAATTGGCGCCATGTCTCAAGGTTTGTTTTCCTTAATTTGAGAGTTCCTTTTAGTAACCATTTCGATATTTTGGCATCTTATTTTATACATTCACGAGCTCCCAAGCATCAAATTCAATTCCAGGAGATAACTCGATTTTTCTTCCGATATCCACTGTTCGAAATATTCTTAAAGATTAATACCTTTTGATAGTTGCCATGTCTAAATGTTAATCATCTTCTTCTGTTATTATGTACAATTGTCATAGATTGCTTGAATCTCATTCTAAATGTTGCTCTTATTTGATGCGTAGGAAATGGAGTTGCTTCAAATGCCCAAAATTTAAGGAGCCTTCCACATCCGATGGCCTCTTTTTCTTCTAGCTAGCAAGGTCTGCTGATGTCCTTTGCCTTTCTAATTTTTCTTTACGTGTTTTTTCCCACATTAAGTGTGCTTTTTCTTCTAGCTAGATCTTGTATTTCTTCTAGCAACTCCGACTCCTTGATCTCCTAGCTAGATCTTGTTTTTTCTTCTAGCTAGATCTTGTATTTCTTCTGCACCACGGAGCCTTTGCCCCATCTCAGCATCAAAGATACTCCCATTGTACGTATTCTCCATCATCAGTTTCTCGAATATTATGATTCATGCTTCTTTAGTTGCGGAAGAATTGGTATAAAGTTGAGATTTAGTTTGAAATTTTAGTATTATGCTCAATTTTGTCAAACTTTTTTTATATCGCCGATGGAATGATATTCCCCTCGTGTCCCCTCTGTCCCGTGCAAAACACCATCTGCCGGTCCACAAGGGCTACCGACCCCAACTTGCCCTCCCTTTTATACATGTGATTGCCTCGTGTTGCATTTATCTTGTATATCTAAGACGCCTACAATTCTTGATCATTGAGTTCTTGCAACACGGATTTATTGCACTCACTTTTGATCGCAACACCGTCATTGTGTGTCCGTATTTTGCGTGAATCGACTTAATGTCTTCGTCTGCGGTTGTGTGAGGACTAGGTAGATGCATTTGATGTCTTAAATGTGTGGATTTTGGACGCCCTCTGCATTTATTCTCGTTGGATCCTCTCGTGTTTTTTATCTTTATATCTTTTATCTTATTTGGCTTGTAAAAATTGCTGCGGTGTTGCGGGTTGTGGTAGGAAAGCATTTAAGGAGCTGAATTCTTTTACTACATTGAATTCACTCTCGACCAATTGTTAAGAATATGCGACCCTAAAGCAAGGTATGCCTCTTGAAAGACTTACGTAGTTTTCGGACTTGATAGCACTCATTTGAAATAGTGTGGCTTTGGAATCTCTCGGTGCAATCTTGAAATTGGTGAGCTATTGGGAAGATGGTTACGATTATGCTTCTCAAGAGTAGTTACTTCTAGAATTTCATTTACATTTGACAAACTTATGTATATTAGTCTTGTGTATAAATGCACGTATACCTAATACATCTTGTGGATGTTAATTAGTATATATATTTCCCAACTTACTACAAAATTAATTAAATTCTAGTGATCATCACGGCATGCATGGATATATGCTTAAAGCGATAATCGATGTGCCGTTCATTGTATATCAACATAAAACCAATGGAAAACAACTAATTTATGCTTTGATTTACATGTATAGTGAGGAAAAAATAAATGAAACTATACAAATATTCATATTCATGTCATCAACATAAAATAAATGGAAAACAACTAATTTTTGAGTCAATAATTAGGTCACATTGAAACATTTTAGAGAAAGAAGAGTGTTATAGAGGAGAGAAGGTATTGTGGGATTATCGAAGGCTATTTTTCGTTTTGGGAATGAAAATAGGTAGAAAACAAGTTCGATTCAATTCAAAGAATGTGATTTTCCTTTTCCTTTATCAAGGTGAATCGATTCAAGTTTCATGTCCCGGTAAAAGTTGTTTTATTTCGATATGTTGTAGTTGGTTGTTCTTGCTAAGGTTATTAGGTTAATGGTAAACTTGGTTGATGCATGAGGGTGTTAACTTGTTGTATTCATGCAGTTTTTCTAGTTTTGTTTTCGAATATTGCATCTGCCGTTGATTAGTATATGAATAACTTGTTATGATGGAGTAGTTTGTCATCGAATTTAAGCAAAACACACTTCTTTTCATTACAAATTTGAGGCTGCCTAATTAGCCATTTCTTGAGAAGATCTTGAACTTGCGGTTTTTGATGTTCGGGGAGGATTTTCGTAAGGAATACCAAGCGAAACACGATGTCAAGTCGATGCGTGATGTATGTACTACGGGGACTGATATGGACTACGTCATCATTGTTGTTTTTGTTTTTCGGATTAATCTCAAAGTCGTGGTTACTCTGTTATTGCGGATCGGTAAAGCATGTGGGAGAGTGGAAAACAATGACTTATGAGGTTTGTGATCTAACTTCTACTGACTATTCATTCCGAGAGCTCTGTGGTGATTAATCTATGATTTGATGAAAATCTATGCTATTTCGAAAATCTATTGGATAAATGATAAAATAAATAAGAGAATAGATTCACACTTCTCCTTCAACTTTATTTAGATGAAATTTGTAGATCACTTTTTGGTGCAAAATCAAAACATGTGAGGCAATATATCAGATCTTGATAATTAGATTTTGTGGCCTACATGAGTTGTTTAGCCTTTCATGTCTTTACATGGTCCCGTCCTATGTAATTTTGTTGCTCGAGTTACTTCCAAGTTCTGCATTCACGAATATCTACATGTAATTTGATGACTTGAAGATAAGTCGCTTCGTTCGAGCGTGTTTGTTACACTAAAAGTTTGAACATTCATCGAAGTGCAAATGATGGACAAAGCACGGTTGCCAATTCGATGCTTTATGCTTTTGATTTGTAGGAAAAGGTGAAGTATTATGATATTGCCATCGAAAAAGCAGCGGAGTTTGATATGGCTATCGCAAACATCACTAAAAGAAAGGTAAAATATAAATGTAACTGCGCCTTCTTTGCTGTCTATATTTCTCCACAATAGAGACTCATACATATATTTCTCCACAATAGAGACTCCTTACATGATGAACAATTCTTAGGAAAGTGGGGAATTCGATGAAGATGATTCGACCTCAATGACGACCAGTTTTGATGGATGGCGGTATGATTGGGTACAATGCTCATTGTAGATGCCACCTCTCTCAACTCAGTATTTGTATCATATCATTTCTTGTGCGATAAACTCAAGTAGTTTTAGGAAATGACGATCGAGTATTAATTCGATTTAAGTGGTCTTCTTACCTAGCTAGATTTACAAGCACGGCGTTTACGATTGCAGCCGTTCTTAACCTTGCATCTCTTGTTCAACTCTTCTTCTTTCATGATTGAAGTGGTGGGGTTGCCATTATGTACATTGTTGGTTGAATTGTCTTAGCTATCAATTTGGATTGTACCAAGTGAGCACGTATAGAGTTTTTACTACACACACAAACACATCGTATATTATATATTGCGGTGTAGATCCATAGCTTGTTTAGTGAAATCGGTATACGATGTTCTTGTCTTAGCAGTTCTAAAACTAGTTTTCAACTAGTGAGAAATCTTGACATTTGACCTTTTTCTTTATGTTGCCATGAGCTCAACGTTGTTAGAAGCTTAAATATACTTGTTTATTTGTTGTAATGCTCCCTGAATTTGGAAAAAATATATTGAAAGTAATTCTAATTCTTTTTTTTATGCATATTTAATTCGACGTTGCAACTGACGGACTAAGTTAATAGCGTGATTGCTTGATTTCACAATGGAAGGAGCTCTGAATTCAATCCGAGCAGTTTTAATCCCCGCAGTAATCTGCATTCTTCTCTTCTCCGACGATGCTCGGAGCTTCTATCTACAGGTGTTGCTCACGAAGACTTTGAGAAGGTCTTCCTAAATTTTAATTTTTTTCGTGGGGTTCATTGTTTTTGGTGTCTGGAATCGGTTATTGGGTCATTTATATATATCTTTGGTTTCTCGAGGTTCCATGTGAAGTATTGATGATTGATGTGTTTCTTGATCTACATTAGTTAAAGATCGAGGTTTTAATCAAATTATCCGTTTCTTTGTTTTTACTTGTTTTGGGGTTGACAATAGAAATGGGTGTATCCCAAATCCAGTTTTGATGTGGAATTTGATTGCATGGAGGTCGATTTGATCGATCTTGGTTTTGCTATCGTATTATGTAGCAATGGTATTGCTAGTGAAGCATGTATATTGCACATTATGTTTTAAAATACTGACAAAGCAATAAAATTGATTTTGCATTCTCGGTTAGTCTTGAGATTAGCTTATGTGATTGAGAGTGTGTTCTTTGTAGAAAGCGATGTGGAGGGTTAGAAGGTTAGTTATTGGTGAAAGTGTTGGTTTGCACATACTAAGAATGTAGTTAGATCATTACATCCTAAAAGTTTACGCTTATGCAAATAGAGCGAAATTAGCGACTTTATTTTTCATCTTTGCTCCTTGAAAATTTACTAATCTCATTTAATTAGTCTTCTAAGAACAATCCTTTTGACTTATCTTGATGATTGCTATCCACGCATTACACTTGATCTTTAAACTATTTTGATGGGCCTCGGAGATGTTAAAGGTTGATGAGTGAATCCGCACACTTCTATCCTTTAAAATTGCAAGATTTACGTGACATATACTACCCCTATAATATGTTTTGGGTTAATGTAATAATTTGTAACTCACTATGGAATCACTAATTAAATAAGAAGAATAAATGAGAAAAGGTAACGATATATACTCGGAGACAATATAATGTTGAGCTTATTTTATGCTTGGAAGTTGGAACTATTCGAGGCCTTTGGAAATGCAAAATAAGTGGATATTCGATCAAATTATATGAATTTTGGATTTTATGTGATCTATCACGGAAGCAATTCTTTGCGCTAAAATTTTCAATGTGATCTTCTAAAGACACAATTGTAACAAGGAAACTAGGGCGGCTAAAAGGATGTTCTTGCGACCATCTTCTTTCATTTGTGCACACACTCGGTAGAATATAATGTTGACTTTTGACGAGAAACATGCGATCTAGAAGTGCTTAGGGATAGAGGTATCCAATAACGACCTTTAGTTTATTGTTTTACTCACAAGATCACAAATAAAGAGTTGGAAGTTCTTTTAAGCGAAAACTAAAATTATGAACTTGATCTTGATGCATTGAGCTTTAAGTAGTCGCCCCTATCTTACGGGAAGTCTATGGAAAGCATAGTTTACAATAGAATCTATAATATCCGCCTAACGAAACATAATTTTAAAGTTTGAGATTGAGTCGAGCATAGTTGAGTTGGATGATTTACGCTCTGAGTGTTGCGGTTCCGATCGAAACTTCCGTCTCTACCGCAGTTGTGCACAAGGGAATGGGCTTGGACCCCGGTGATCCGAACATGGAAGCACGGATAGGCATGGGCGGTGCCATCATTTCCATCATTTTGTGTGATTGGTAATGTCGTCTCGCGCCTCTTTCCTTTGTGAGCATTACGGTGTCCACCCAGGCTTGTGGTTGTAGAACTTACGCGTGCGAAGTTGCGAGAAAACCTTGGTGAAGCAAGTCTTGATTGTACCTCGGGTTCTTTGGATGCTCGTGATGGATCCCCTCCGAGGCTCAAATTCAACCACTCTCCTGGATTCAATTCTGGTATGCCTTGATCACGAGTTTCTTCACTTGGCATCTTATTTTGTTGTAGCTGCCAATTCCTTCCTCGGAGAAATCTTCTCTTCCCAAGTTAGTTCACTGGTTGGTGTTGAAAGCACAGAGGTGAATGGAGGTAATCTGTTGAACCCTTCTCTTCTGACTCTCAAATTGGTTCTATATATGAGGATGGAATAATTTGAGGCCGACAAGATGAAGCATGTGGTATAAGACATCTTAAATTTATCATATGTCTCTTCTTGTCCCCACCGATTGATGCTTGGGTCTTCCCAAGAGGATGGTTCGTCGTCTTTAATCGTTGCCTCTGTCGAGTTTAAGATTCCCCACTCACCACTCTCAAATTGGTTCTATTATTGAGGATGGAATAATTTGAGGCCCACAAGATGAAGCATGTGGTATAAGACATCTTAAATTTATCATATGTCTCTTCACTGTCCCCACCCGTTGATGCTTGGGTCTTCCAAGAGGGATGGTTCGTCGTCTTTAATCGTTGCCTCTGTCGAGTTTAAGATTCCCACTCACCATTTTTTTCTCCTTATCTGTTTAAAGCACTTCAACTTTACTTGGTTTCTATTGGATCGTTTAAAGTAAACTAATGTTGCCACTCCTATGACATTTCCACTTCGGTCGAATCATAAATGTTCTCGGAATAAATTTGACTATTATTACGGATCTCTTCTCGGAATCAAATGTTGAGCTTATTTTATGTAGATCTAGATGGAAGCTTGCTCTAGTACACCACTTATCTTAAGTTTTTGAAGTTGAAAATAATTTATGAATTGTTCAATACATGTTTCATGTAGGTTTGCACGATACTATGATCGTCATTGTCTATTGTCTTAACGGTGAAAGCCTTGACCGATCTTTGGACTCGTTTAAAGCGTAATTGTTGTTGTGGTTCCATTTCTTTACGTTCACATGTAAGATAAACATTTCATTTCTTTAATATAATCATTTTTTTTCATCTGAGAGTGCTAATATTCTATTTTGAATTGTTAATAGTTTCAAAATCGGTCTTACTCTCGAGAGACATTGATGAAGTTCGCGTTGAATGGGCAAATTTCATGCTTCTTCACATATAGTCTTGTGATGTTTTAGTTGTAAGTTATTGATCTTTTGAATTATTTTGTCTTGTGTTATGGAGAATCGGTCTTATTGTTTTGTTAAGTGATGTGCATAGTATTTTGTATAGTGATTTTGTAGATGTAATGAAAGCAGTTGTATATTTTGTATAGTGATTTTGTAGTTGTAATGAAAGCAGTTGTATATTTTGAATAGTGATTTTGAGCGTAGTCATGAGTATATTTTAATCTCATTTGCTTGTGCGTTATTAATTATGCGGTTTAAATAAAGAAATTAACTACGGTTGAAATTGAAAACCAGTAGTTGTTATTAAATTGACTACGGTTGTAATAGAAAAGCGTAGTAAATTTGGCATTAAAACCGTAGTAAATAAACTCAAAACCGTGGTTAATACATATAGACTACGCGTAAAAGCGTAGTGTATGTGCGAAATTTTGTGTGATGCTGTTGGTATAGACTACGGCGTAAAAGCGTAGTCTATGTGCGGCGTGAGTCATGGTGGGTATAGACTACGGCGTGGCGTAGTCTATGTGCGGCGTGGTCATGGTGGGTATAGACTACGCATAAAAGCGTGGTGTGTGGCGAACTATTGTGTGAGTGCGTGTGTATAGACTACGGCGTGGCGTAGTCTATGTGCGGCGTGGTCTATGGTGGGTATAGACTACGCGTAAAAGCGTAGTATACGAGCGAACTAATGTGTGAGTGCGTGTGTATAGACTACGGCGTGGCGTGGTCTCTGTGCGGCGTGGCGTCTATGGTGGGTATAGACTACGTATAAAAACGTGGTGTGTCGCGCGTCTTTTCGTAGTGCGGGGTATAGACTACGGCGTGGCGTGGTCATGTCGAGCGTGGTCATGGTGGGTATAGACTACGCTTAAAAGCGTGAGTGTCTGCGCGCATTTTACGTAGTTTGTGGGTATAGACTACGTAAAAGCGTAGTCTATGTCGAAAAGCGTAGTCTATGGTGGGTATAGACTACGGCTTAAAAGCGTAGTGTATCTTGTGGCCTCTTTTCTCTACACCACTTTTCTCTACACTACACGATGCACATAGACTACACATAAAGCGTGTAGTCTATTACATTTTTTGTAGTAGTGAACCTAATTTACCAATGACATGCAAGAACTTATTAACTTAGGTGGTGTTCGGTTTCTTAGACAATATAGTAGTGAGATATAATATGAGATAAGCCAAGATTGAATCTTGATGAAAGAAAAAGCATTTGGTTGAAATGTTTATTTTATACAATTGAAAACATGTTTAGTTTGCAATATTATATAGTCGTGAGTTAATGCATATTTACTAATACACCCTTAAGCAATGCGATCGTTTAGTTATGGAACTAAATAAGCAATGCGATCATTTAGTTATGGAACTAAATAAGCAATGCGATCGTTTAGTTATGGAACTAAATAAGCAATGCAGATCATTTAGTTATGAAACTAAATAAGCACTACATACTCTCTAATCAAGACATACTCTCTAAACTACAAAAAAAAATTGGATGAAGAGGAGAAAGCAGAGACGAAAAATTTATGAAATTTCTGAAAAAAATTGGATGTAATAATCGGTACATACTCTAAACTACAACCATCTTAAACAATTTATGAAATTTTAAGAACCCTAGTAAAAGGAAAAGCGGTAACATGAGTATTTCTTCCTCGAGCAAGTGGATTTAAAATATTCTCATTTTAACTATAATGTCCAAAAGAGTATATATATATATAGAGCGATCCACTTATGCGTGTGGAATAAATAAAATCAAGAGGTTAACGTGGAATTGATGTCCCTTTTGGCATTGAAGAAGTAAGTCTGCGATTTTCCCCAAAATTTAAACAACTCATTACAAACAAAAGGATGTATAGAAATTAAAATCACCGTGTTTGGAGTTTGGTAGATTTTTCCTTCTCACCCTTCACAATCTTGAACCGCCCAAATACAAAGATGAGAGAAGATGGTACGAAAGATGTGAGTTATTCAAAGGTTAGATCTGCAATATAAAGAAAAGCAAAGGACAAAATTGTACGAAAAATTAATTAGTGCTGCGATGAATTTTATCGGAGGGTGAGGCTCGATCGAAAAGCAGAGATTAGCCATCCTAGATAGAAACTTGAATTGTTTATCATTTTTTATCTTGTTATCCGAACATGGACTTAACTATATATGGGCTTCTATCTTGAAAACCGAACGGGCCCTTAATCGAATCTAAACCAAACGTTGCAAATATATATACTTAAATTAAAATATTCATCAGTTCCTTAAAAAAATATACTTGATCATACAAAATCCTATATATTTACTACAGTTCTTTATGTTCAAATTAATTAGACAAATTAGATAATCATTGCACTTATCACGAAAGTACAAGAATACCAAGTAGTAGTTTTATTACTTCAAAGTAGCTCATGAATATATATTAACTAGTATGTTTACACAGTAACGATTTAGTCAAATAGTGATAGCCCAACTTTACTTCATTTATAATAATAATAAAAATAATCCACACAATACGACTTGGATGATATATGATTAGTTGGCAATTAGCACGAATTATTTATTTCTGTCGGCAACGACAAAACCGATCAATTATTGCCCATTCATTATTCTATTTATAGGTAACTATAGAGTTGCATAATAATCTCAAATGAGAGGGAGCCCTTTTACATTTAGGTAGAGGTGACAAAGAAATCGGGTGTGTGTGTTGGCCTAGTGGTAGAGTGGTTAATGCCCGAGGCCAAAGGTCTCGGGTTCGAGTCCACCGTGACGCGGCCTTTAAATTCTGTATTAAATTGACAAAAGAAAAGAAAAAGATAAAGAAATCGGACCGACAGTCCGATTCGGTCCGTCCGATCCCATCAATCAAGCTTTTAGAAAATCGGATTGGATCGAAAATCATCGATCGAAATAATAAAACTCAACCAAGCCGAAATCTTATTTATAATATAAAATTCATGTGCGGGTTGGAGCGGGCCAAGCCGTTAGACTTTCGACTTCGTTTAGGTGGCCCGACCGGTCCAAAATCCAATCGGGCTTAAAATGTCTAAGCTAAACTTCGCCTAAAATTAGGTGGGCCAGTCGACGAGGCTAGACTTGTTTTGTCGACTCTACATTTAATATATCTATTGATGAGCTAGGATGGCCTCTTGAAACTCTACTTATAAACATAAGTGCAATAATATTCCAATAATAATATATTATGAACAAATAAATATGATTATGCACACACAATAATATAAGAGTCCATAAATTTAAACGGAAAACTATTATTTAAAGAGATAAAAGTTAGTAATACTTATTTACAAAGTTATACACTAATCTATAGCTCTAATTGCAGAGAAGCTAGGACATGATTAAAAGATTATGAATTTGAATTCTACTGATTTTTGTACCAAAAATTACCATACACACATTCGTACGCACCACTATCACGGATAGCTAAAACATTAGTGCTCTATTAATTTTGAAAAGGGTGTTGAAAATCGCGTGCATATATATATAATATTATATATGTGGTCAAGTTTCAGGAAGCTACTTTGACCAAGATTTTGAGTGGCGTAACGCTTAATTTTGTGAAATTAAGCGGCATAGGATCGATCTACGTTCGAGTAGATGATTGTGGTGTATTCACATTCTCAAATCCGATTTCGGTGAGTGAAATAATGGATCAAAGTTGGTCACTTAAACATGGAGTTATGTGATTAATGGGATAAGCATGGATTAATTAATCCTTATCCCACATTGATTAATGTACCTTCATTAATTGTCTATATAAGTGGGTCATTGAACACTTAGTATAATTATGTGCATGTGATGGGTTTGGAAAGCCCACGCCACACGCCATGCCGCCGCCGCCGCCGCCCGGTGCGGCCGGCCGCGCGCCCGGCGCCGGCCGCGCCGCCGCCAGCGCCAGCGCCCGCCCCGCGCCGCGCCCGCCCGCCCGGCCCGGCTCGGCTCGCTCCGGCTCGGTTCGGTTCGATTCCGTGGTCCGTGGTCCGTGGATCGTGGATCGTGGATCGTGGATCGTGGATCTTGGATCTTGGATCTTGGCATTGGTCTTTGGGTGGTCTTTGGGCTGTTCGTGGGCTGGTTCCGTGGCCCATTGTCGCTATATTTTGGATCAACGTTTGATCGAGCCCAGATGAAGTTGGTCCGGGGCCCGATTGTAGCCCAACCGTTGGGCTCGTCAGTGCGATGGAGTTGGTCCGAGGCCCAACTCGTGTGGCCCAATCCGTTGGGCTGCTTGCCAGCACTTCAAGAGACGTCCGGATCGTCCAATGAACACAGACGCACGCGTTGTCGGATTCGTCGTAACCGTCGGTATAACGCCCGACATGATGGCTCTGCGGAAACGTGCCCACGTTGTCTCCGAAACCGCCAGCGCTCAATAGGGACATAACTCCGTAACACCCGACATCAATGCGGTGTTGACTCGGCATCTGTTCCCGTGAGGGGCGACGCTATAAAGGACATGTCTCCTCACGACGTATAAGCTAACCATCGCAAAAGCATTCCGGCATACCTAGAGCACTCGCATACATATTTTCGTGTCCAGCTCGCCCCGCCTCCGTCCGGTTCGCGGAGCTCGTTGGTCTGTGGTCTTTGCCACCTACGAGACGCCGCTGTTTCATCTTTGGGGACGATCGCGTAACCGAGAGCACTACCGGGCGTATCTCGCCTTCTGGAAAGAGGCCTCGACTCGGCATCTGTTTACTGGTTTTCTGAGCCGATTGTATTCTTACATGCTTTCAAATTCATTGTTAGTTTTGATCTCCTACCTTCATTTCACGTTGTGTCGCGCCCGCAAATCTTGTCTTCGTACACCTTTTCCAAACAATCGCAAGACGAGATATTACTTGCCACGAAGAGTCGGACTTAAAATTGACTTAAAACTTTGAAACCTAAACCTTTGCTTGAGATGTCGATTGCCTCGCCACCGACTCGCCTCCGCCGCCGCCGCCTGCTGCTTCCGCCGCCTCTGCTTCGCCGCCACCGCACAACGGCTTGGTCATTTTGGTTCGATGCCTTGGGGTCAACCATGGGACCCTTTGGGTCGATTGTTGGTTCCACTTTTAGTGGTTCAACAATTGGTTCCACTTTTAGTGGTTCCTTCGTTCGACGATCGCACTTTTCGGTGGGTCGATTGTTGGATCCATAGGATCTAACACCGTGGTTCTCATTCGAGTTCCATGTTTCAAAGACACTTCAAGTGGTGCTGGTGGATCGATCATGGATCGATCTCGGCGCTGTTCATACCGCAAGGATGATGCGCCCCGAGAAGCCGCCAAAGTTTGGAGGATCCGACTTGAGATGGCAGCAAAGATCTTTGTTCTACCTCACGACGTTGGGCTTCGCCAACTTCTTGGTGGAAGATGAGCCCGCCGTTCAAGTGGTACGGACTTTCACGTCCGAGCGAAGATATGACAATCGGCGACCGGCGACTACCTTTGTAAAAATTTTATACTTGGTAGTTTAGAAGATAGCTTGTATAGTGTTTATCTTTGTTGTAACGACATCCAAAAGTATGTGGGATCGCTAGAAAAGAAGTACCGTAGTGATGATGCGGTATTAAAAGTTTATTGTAGCCAAATATTTGGACTACAAGATGGTCGATTCCCGACCGATCATGGACCAAGTGCAAGAGTTTCAACTCATTGTGCACGAGGTTCAAGTCAAGAGCACACCGCTTCGGACGGCTTTGTCGTCGCTACGATGATTGAGAAGCTACCCCTGGTGGAGAGACTTGAGGTCTACCTTAAGCACAAGCGAAAGGATATGACACTTGAAGACTTGATCGTCAGACTGCTTCGCATCGAGTCTGACGTGAAGAAGCTAGAACTAAAAGGGAAAGGCTTGATCGATGCTAGAGCCAACCTGTTGGAGAGAGGCGGTCCCTCCAACAAACGTGTTCGTCCCAATGTCAAAGATAAAGGCAAAGGGAAGGTGGTTTCCCGTAAGTTTGACGGGGACTGTTACAATTGTGGCAAGCATGGCCACACGAGTAAGGACTGCCGTCAGCCTAAGAAGAAGAAGGCTAAGCAAGTTACCAACGTTGTCGAGAAGGACTTCGACAAATGGGACAAGGATGACTTGGCTGCCGTGGTGACCGAAGAAGTCGATCACGTCGAGAATCAAGGTGGATGGTTCATCGACATCGGCGCAATCGCGCACGTATCGCCGAAAGATGCGTTTCTCCACCTACAAGCCTCGTTGAGGGCGGAAGCTCAACATGGGAACCAAGCTTATCCGAGGTTGCGGAGTTGGTGATGTGGTGCTCAAGATGACGTCCGGCATTGAGATCACATTGAAGGATGTGCTGCATGTCCCAGACATTTGCAAGAACTTAGTGTCAGGCTCTATTCTAGTTAATAAAGGTTTTAGACTAGTTTTGAGTCGAGACAAGTTTGTCTCGACTAAGTTTGGAAAGTTTCTTGGTAGAGGTTATCTCACCGGGGTCTTTTCAAACTAAATGTAATAATTTGTCGCTGTGTACCCAAAATTATGATGAATGAAAAGCATCTACTTCCTCTTACTGACCGAGTGCTCGATTTATGGCATTGTAGATTAGGACATGTTAATCTAAATGCAATAAAAAGATTAGTAAATTTAGATTTACTAAAGTTAAATGAAGTTAATACACAAACGAAATGTGAGGTTTGTGTGGAAGCTAAAATAGCTAAGTTACCGTTTCATTCGGTGAGAACAGACACTAAGCCTCTAGAACTTATTCACACCGATGTGTGTGATTTAAAGTTTGTACAAACTAGAGGTGGTAAAAGTACTTCATCACGTTTATTGATGACCGTGCAAGATATTGTTATCTTTACCTTCTAAGAAGTAAAACGAGGCTATTGAAGCTTTTAAAACTTCAAGAGCGAAGCCGAGAATCAATTAATCGTCGAATTAAGACATTCGAGTGATAGAGGAGAATATGTAGCTCGTTTGAGGCATTATGCAACGAAAGTGGTATAATACACCAAACGACGACTCATATTCACCTCGCCTAATAAGCGTTCTTGAACGTAAAATCGAACACTTAAGGAGATGATGAATGCTTTGTTGATTAGTTCGAGGTTGCCCAGAACTTGTGGGGAAGGCTGTTTGACACCAACTACATCTTGAACAAGATTCCACTCAAAGGTAAGGATGTCACCCTTACGAGTTGTGGAAAGGAAGAAAGCCATCGTACAAATATCTCAAAGTGTGGGGGTGTTTGGCGAAGGTTGAGGTGCCTCTTCTAAAACAAGTTACAATTGGACCTAAAACGATCGATTGTATCTTTATTGGGTATGCAGCAATGGCGCTTATCGTTTCGATCCACGTGTCGAGGTACCGGATATGATTGTGGGGACGACGATTGAGTCGAGGAATGCTATATTCTTTGAAAGTGTTTATCCTGTAAAGATAAGGATAAAAGTGAAGCCAATTCTAGCAATAGAACCGATGGTGAAGCTTGAGTTCTAAACCTTTGGAGGAAGAACCGATATCGCATAGCGATCGAGGTCCGATCCGAGAGGTCGGAACCGAGGCGTGGCGATAGAGTCGAGCGCGAAAGGACTTTGGTCCCGACTATATTGCGTTCATGTTGACGAAGAACCAACTTCAATCAAAGTAGCTATGCTCGGCGGACGGGATGCTCGCAAGAGGTCGCTCAGTGAGATTGATTCCATTTGCAAAACCACACTTGGGTCTTGGTTGATTTGCGAGAAGGTTGTAAGCCCTTAGGATGCAAGTGGATCCTTAAAAGGAAGTACAAGCGGATGGATCAATTGAAAAGTATAAAGCCCGTTTGGTTGTCGAAGGGTTTAAACAAAGAGAGAGTGCGATTTCTTGATACCTATTCACCGTGACGAGGATTACGTCTATTAGGGTGCTTCTCGCAATTCTTTGCTTTGCACAATCTTGAGATTCATCAAATGGACGTTAAGGCGCATTTTGAATGGTGACCTCGAGGATGAGGTATATATAGAGCAACCCGAAGGGTTTGTAGTACACAGTCGAGAGGCAAGGTATGCAAACTCGTGAAGTCTCTATATGGTTTGAAACAAGCGCCGTTGCAATGGCACTTGAAATTTGACAATGTAATGTTGGCAAATGGTTTCAAAATCAACGAGTGTGACAAATGTGTCTACGTTAAGAACAACGATAATGGTTATGTTATAGTGTGTCCGTATGTAGATGACATGTTGATCATGGGTAGCAATACTCAAGTCATTAATGACACAAAGCGCATGTTAAATAGAAATTTTGACATGAAGGACATGGGTTTAGCCGATGTGATTCTTGGAATCAAGATTCTAAGAAGATCGAGACGAATTGTCTTGACACAATCTCACTACGTTGAGAAAGTGCTTAAGAAATTCAACGCGTTTGATAGTTTGCTGCTAAGACCCATTAGAGCTCAATGTTCACTTGAGTAAGAACAGGGTGAACACATTGGGCAAGAAGACTATGCTAAGGTCATCGGTGTTTGATGTATCTTACAAATTGCACCCGACCCGACATAGCTTGCGCCGTGAACAAATTGAGTCGT
The DNA here is from genome assembly GCA_036937905.1 of Salvia rosmarinus. Classification (NCBI taxonomy): domain Eukaryota; kingdom Viridiplantae; phylum Streptophyta; class Magnoliopsida; order Lamiales; family Lamiaceae; genus Salvia; species Salvia rosmarinus. Next base: position 12,736,621 of record CM072819.1, on the reverse strand, counting down.
TACACGAGCAATCCAAGCAAGGAGCATTGGAAGGCTTTAGTGAGAGTTTTGAGGTACTTGAAGTATACTCAAAATCATGGGCTGCATTCACGAGATATCCCCGGTACTTGAAGGGCACCGTGATGCCAATTGGATATCGACACGAAGATTCACTTTCTACAAGTGGAGTGCGTGTTCACGATTGGGGAGGTCTTTGTTTCTTGGAGATCCACGAAGCAGGCGTGTATAGCCCGATCCACCATGGAATCAGAATTCATAGCTTTGGATAAAGCTGGTGAGGAAGCCGAGTGGCTCCGTAATTTTTTGGAAGATATTCCATGTTGGTCTAAACCCGTGCCACCGGTGATGATTCACTGTGATAGCCAAGCGACTATTGGAAGGGCGAAAAGTGGTTTGTATAATGGTAAGTCTCGACATATCGTCGGCGACATAATCTAGTGAGGCATTTGATCTCAAGTGGGGTTATATCAATTGACTATGTCAAGTCAATAGATAATCTGGCGCATCCGCTTAACCAAAGGGTTGAGCACCGGATCAAATGATCAAGTTGCTAGAGGAATGGGACTAAAATCCACATCTTAAGAACAATCATAGTGGTAACCCAACCATGATGACCTGGAGATCCCAAGAACTTGGTTCAATGGGAGAACTAAGCTATATGAGTTCGTGTATAAACACTCAAGTTAGTCATTCCTAGAAAGCAAGCAGTGTTGAAAAACTTGCCTAGTGGTGAGGTTGAGTCGTTGACTCTCAATGATTCCTAAGATACCTCGAGGAGGTTGAGTATGGCAAGATACTCGGTAAAGAATCACCTATGTAAGTGCGAGTGGGGCGCTTCAAACAAAACACTTATGAATCCAAAGTGGATGTCCATGGCCAAATGGAATCAAACGTGAGAACGGATGAGGTTGAGGTGCTAAAGTGTTAATACCATTGTTTCATTACACGCGTGGGGAATAGTTCAAGGCATCGTGTCCACTAATCCGCTGTGTACTCGATGGTACTAACTATGGAAGGTTCAAGAGCCATAAACCACCGTCCAAATATTTTAACATCTCTTGAGGATCGAGTCATCTGCATCATGCATATGGCTATTTCCACTCATGTGGGGATTGTTGAAAATCGCGTGCATATATATATAATATTATATATGTGGTCAAGTTTCGAAGCTACTTTGACCAAGATTTTGAGTGACGTAACGTTTAATTTTGTGAAATTAAGCGGCATAGGATCGATCTACGTTCCGAGTAGATGATTGTGGTGTATTCACATTCTCAAATCCGATTTCGGTGAGTGAAAATAATGGATCAAAGTTGGTCACTTAAACATGGAGTTATGTGATTAATGGGATAAGCATGGATTAATTAATCCTTATCCCACATTGATTAATGTACCTTCATTAATTGTCTATATAAGTGGGTCATTGAACACTTAGTATAATTATGTGCACAAGTGATGGTTTGAAGCCCACACGCCTTGACACGCCGCCGCCGCCGCGGGCCGGTGCCGGTGCCCGGCGCCGCGCCGGCCCGCGCCCGCGCCAGCGCCCGCGCCCGCCGCCCGGCCGCCCGCCGGCCCGCCCGGCTCCGGCTCCGGTTCGGTTCGGTTCGGTTCGGCCCGGTCCGTGGTCCGTGGATCGTGGATCGTGGATCGTGGATCTTGGATCTTGGATCTTGGATCTTGGATCTTGGCAATTGGTCTTTGGGTGGTCTTTGGGCCGTTCTTTGGGCTGTTCGCTGGGCTTGCTTCGTGGGCTTTGGTTCCGTGGCCCATTGTCCTATATTTTGGATCAACGTTTGATCGAGCCCAAAGATGAAGTTGGTCCGGGGCCCATTCGTGTAGCCCGATCCGTTGGGCTGGCGTGCGATGGAGTTGGTCCGAGGCCCAACTCGTGTGGCCCAATCCGTTGGGCTGCTGTGCACTTGAAGAGACGTCCGATCGTCCAACGAACACGACGCACGCGTTGTCCAGATTAAATCGTAACCGTCGTAACGCTCCGACATGATGGCTCTGGGAAGCGTGCCCACGTTGTCTCCGAAACCGCCACGCGCTCATAGGGACATAACTCCGTAACACCCGACATCAATGCGGTGTTGACTCAACATGTTTCTATGAGGGGCGATGCCTATAAATAGGACATGTCTCCGGATAAGCTAACTCTCGCAAAAGCATTCCAAAGATACCTAGAGCACTCCTGCATACATATTTTCGTGTCGAGCTCGCCCGCGCCTCCGTCCGGTTCGCGGGAGCTCGTTGGTCTCTGCGGTCTTGCCACCTACGAGACGCTGCCGTTTCATCTTTGGGACGATCGCGGGCAGGAGAGCACTACCGGGCGTATCTCGTCTTCTGGAAGAGGCCTCCTCGACTCGGCATCTGTTACGGTTTTACAGATTTCGATTGTATTTACTACATTTTCAAATTCATTGTTAGTTTTGATCTCCTACCTTCTGCATTTCACGTTATGTCGCCCGCAAGTCTTGTCTTCGCTCGTACACCTTTTCCAAACAAAGGAGCCCAACTTATATACCCAACTTTCAAAATATATCTACCACTCATATCCAACCTAAAAATTAACTACATCCCATACCCAAACCTATTAAAAACTATATTTTGATTCAAAATTCGCAAATGCGCGACGGCGTGATGTGAGATGAGAGGAATTGATTCTTTTTTTTCTTTTTCCGTGCAACATTTAACGCCTTGTAAGTATATATTATTCATGCACATTAATGAGGTTGACCGAGTTTGGTAAAGATTATAAACTCATATACAACTCATATTCTCTCTCACTTTCACTTAGCTCCCAAAAAAATTTCAAAATTTGAAAGAGTGAATTTCATTCCCATTCCGGAATTAATAGTCGAGCTTCACTTCCTGAGGTAATTTTTCAATATATACAATGTTGCTTGATGTTTCGGTCGACTAAGCTTCTCTCCCAGAAAGCCTCTTCCGCTCGACCGAGAAGGCTTCTTTCGACCGGAGAAGCTTAGTCGATCGGAAACAAGAGATACATGTATATAAAGCGGAAAGCGAGCCTGTCTCTCTCGATCGACAAACCGTTGTCTCCGTTAGAAGGCTTGTCTCGATCGTGGGAGACAAGCCTTTCTCGACCGGAGACAACGGTTTGTCGATCGGCAGAGTATGTATTTCGATTCAAGTTTATATATGTGATAAATTTTATGTTTTATTTAAATTTTCTAATAATTATGTATTAACTGAATTTTTAATAATTAGGGCCAAACCATATTTTGCTTATTCGAAGGAAGGAAATGAGTATTTATTACTACGGTATGTTTTCGGGCATATTATTTTGAATAAATATAATATGTGGAATGTTTAAATAAAATAAAAAGTTGCACGTATATGTGGAATGTTTCAATTTCAATTTCAGGATAAATGTTTATTGGTTTTTATTGTTGTTTTACGCAAAAATTGAAGTTTCCGGTCGAAGATTTGTTGTTTCCGGTCGAAATTTGTTGTTTCCGATCGACCGGAAACGTATATGTGGAATGTTTCAATTTCAATTTCGGGATAAATGTTTATTGTTGTTGTTTTACGCAAAATTGAAGTTTCGATCGAGATTTGTTGTTTCGGTCGAAATTTGTTGTTCGATCGACCGGAAGTTTCGGTCGATCGGAAACAACAAATTTCAACCGAAAACAACAAATCTCGATTGAACAACAAATTAATTCAATTTCTTGAATTAATTTGTTGTTTCACGACCAATTGAAGTTTCGATTAGGAAGCTTCTCCATCGACAGGAAACATTGATTTTTCTAATTTACGCATATCGATTTAATTTTAATTTAATTTTCTAATAATTAGTTATTAATTGAATTTTGTAATAATGCAGAACCATATTTTACAATTATTTTTGAAGGAACAGTGACAATATGTCGGACTTACCGGTATGTTTTCGTGTATATTATTTTGAAACATAGTTATGCGATTTTTAATATGTTTACCCATATGTATATTTTGTAATTGAGATATTTTTCCAGCTTATAGTATGTATATTTTGGATAAATGATGTATATTTTGGATAAATGTTGCTAAATGTGATTGAATATGAGTAGTTAATATTTCGAACGATTGAATATGAGTAGTTAATACCGATATGGCTTGAATAATGTGATTGAATAAATAGTGTTTATAAGCATATGTTTTCGATTGAATGAGATATTTGTTTTGGCTTGAATAATATTTGAACGATTGAATATGGGTAGTTAATACCGATATAGGCTTAAATAATGTGATTGAATAAATAGTGTTTATGGCTTGTATGTTTTCGATTGAATGAGATATTTGTTTTGGCTTGAATAATGTGATTGAATATGTAAAATCATTTGAAATTTCAACTTTGGATTAGCATTGAATTGTTGTATGTTGTGTAATATGTGGTATTGATATAATTGTAGGTTCTGTTTTTCTTGAGGCCTACCACGATAAATGTGGTGGCGGATGTAAAGACTTATTATAGGATGATTATTTTAAGTATATTAAGAATGTCTTGCTAGATAAGGCGCGAAGAGTTGGTAGATATGTTTAGGGGTTGCTTTGGTCATCGATTGATTGGACTCCCGGGCCTAAGTCTAGCTTATCTTTGCACCATTTAGTCTCCCGTCAGATAGAGCCTACGCATCCGGAGATGTATTTTTTCATCAATGGAAGATATATATGTTTTCCATTAAAGATTATGCCCTAGTCACGGGCCCGCAATTTGGGTCATCATCATTTGATCCCACACTGACTACGACTTGAGCGACGTTGAGGTCTATAGCCTTTTTATGGGGCACACAGATTACATTACGTAATCTAGTAGATAGATTTTGTAGTGATGATTTTAGTGATGATGTAGATCTTCGTCACTATTTACGTGTGCCCACGTTATTACCCTCATGGGTTCGTATTTGGAGTGCGATACGGGGAAGATAATAGCGATTGGGTTTGGGCATTGGTTGACGATCCGGGGCGTTTGGCGATTTCCGTGGAGCCTACAGATTACGAGATATTGAGATATTATACGACGCATGTCGACCTAATGCTCAATACCACTTTACGGACCGATCTGGGCACTATATGCTTGGTCACCGAGATCATACCGGGCTTGGGAAGTATAGCCGGACGTACATCAATCCCACAACAGATCCGAGAGTGTTGAGGTGGAAGTTCAAGAGTAGGCTCTCACCGCGACTTCTGATCACTTTTTGAGCAAGAGGTATTGAATTTTATTATAATTTTAAATCATGTATGAGGTATTGTATTTATTAGAATATTAAATAACATCTTCAATTTATTGTAGGTCGGTTATCATCTCACATCCATCGAGCCGACTCATTCGAGGTTAGCACCGCCTTCGGTGTCTGCCTCACACCCTCTCCACTCGGTGTGAATTTTGTTATACCGTCAAATCCTTTGAGGAGGGACGGCGCTCCTTCTCGTCGTGGTGTCTCATCCACCTCCGGTGGATGAGCCTCGGCGAGACGTCGAGTTCCGGCGGAGGCTCCACGCTTTGTTGAGGATCCCGATCTTTCGGGGTCTCCATCGAGCGAGCCTCGAGCCTTCACCTTCGATACCCGCCCGCAGGACATCGTCGGTTGGGTTCGTTGAGGTTCCGGTTGTTGATGAGCCGCACGCCATATGTGGATAGCCGTCCATCCGCTGAGAGGCGGATACGGAAGACATACCGGGGAGGCGGCTTCATCGAGCGGTGGTGGTCGCACCGTATGTCTTAGTTCCGCCGATCGTCGTTGGATTCGAGAATCTATCCGGGAATCTGTCCGGGAGGGCGACGAAGCGAAAGGCGACGATCGAGAGGTCTATCGAAGACAAATTTATTCCAAAGATAAAGTGGTTTGAAAACCTCTTAGAGAAGACTCGATGTGGTTGCACACATAGGGATGATACGGCTACACATGCACCTCATGTCCCACGTCATCCGACGACGACGACGACGAGAGGTGAAGATCAGGAGACCACATCACCGCCCAGTCCAGATGTCCCTCGAGACAGTGGACATATTGAGCCGGCTGAGGCAGCACTGCATCAGCCCAGTGATACCCCTCCCCGCTACTCTCACCAGATCCATGGTACCAGTCCTGGAACTACATCTCATCATTCCATGATGGGACTGGACCTATTTAGTGATCTGACGCCTCAGGACGTCGTGAGGCAGACTTTCGAGCCCGTGCAGCAGCAGTTGGAGGAACAGGTAACTATTAAGTCTCATATTCGCGCTTATAATATTTCATTATATTTGTTATGTTTTCATTTTCCTAAATTAAATGTTTGTAGTTCGGGATCCGGAGAGGTGAGCAGACACGAGACCTTGGTACAGTAATGAGGTCACCATACGTGAATAGCCCGATGCCACGTCCATTATCCGGTGACATAGTGATAAATTACCGGCGTTTCTTGAACACAAATAAAGGCAACGATGGTTGTTCGAGTCTTGATCGACAAGTCCGTGTTGCATTTTTCGTGAATATCGAAATGCCGGAGGCGTTTGATGTTCGCACGCGTTTTATACAATATGCTTCGTTTTTTAAGTACATCTACTTATATTGATATGTATCCCTAAAATAATTTTGCGGTCGTCGATCTATTCATGGTGTATTTGAGGATGAGACTCGATGCCGGATCGGCGTATTGGATGGGGTGGATTATCAAACACAATCATCCTTGATCTTGGTTTTTTCGTAAGTCTTTAATACAATCAATATATAGTATATATGTAGTATCTCTAATTACTTAATTTTCAATGTTGAATAGATGTTTACGCAAAATCAATGGTCCGAGGTACACGCAATGCTTTCGTCCCCACATTCAAGACCAGCGTGAGGCACCATTGATCATGACCCCGAGAGCATTGCTTCTACATGGCAGCCACCATCGCATTGGATAGCGGCTTGTCCTCGGCATGACGGGTTATACATCATGGTTACGTGCACGCAGTAACCTTATTTAATCTGATAAATATTAATTTATCTAAATGGTTACGTGTCCTTGTTTATTTTATCTAAATATTAATTTTTATAGATCATTATCCTTGCGTCATCGACGGCGTTTCGCGATAATGCGCGTGGATATGCACTCTGGTCATTGCGTCTTTGTTTGACTCGCGTATTTGGAGGATGGACCAGGGATCAAGTGGATGCGAGGATGATGGACTTCGTGTGCTGACTAGATTATTGCGGCCGTTTTCTCTTCACTAGATGGTTCGAGGCTAACTCCACGAGATACCACCATGTAATAATGATGCGATTATTACGAGCCGCCTCTTGAGGTATTTGACCGAAGACGATTTCGGTGATGGTCCATTTGCGTGCATGATGTGGAACGTCTTATTTCGGTTCACCGAGCATCGAATGGGTACGCCTAATGTTGTAGCATATAGACATAAAGTAGGTGGAAATATATATGAGATGTGTGATCCATATAAGAAGCCCAGAGAGGAAGAGGAAGAGGTAGAAATTAGCATGCATCTTGGTATATTGGTATGTATTTGTATATTGGTATGTATTGGTATATTGGATGCAAATGGATGTTCATATTATTTATCGAATATTTGATTATACGATAGTTATTAATCCTCGTGACAACAACTTAGTATTTAACTCGAAGCTAAGATCGTTGAATGAATTTGTGTCTTTGTTTTGAAGAATCATAGCTCAATGAAATAAGTATTACATAACTTTGTAAAAATGAAACAGGCGTTATTCGAGTTAAATTTATTTTTACTAGAATAAACTACAATGAGATTTGACATATTGATCGTCCATTGGACTTGAGTGTCTCATTCAATGGAAATGTTCTTCTTCTTCGCCCTCTCCCCATCTACATCTCATCGATCAAGAACAAGATATCGAAAACGTAAATCTCAAACTAAACATAAATCTTAGGACTCCAGTTTAAGTCAATGTTAGGTGAATACGTTAAACATACACTTTAACCTATAAAGCAACGAGCGCAATCGATAAGATAGTCTATCGAGAAATGAACAAAGCGGTCTCCAAAGCAGGCGGAAGGAAAGCAGAATCAAGCACTAACATGCATCCGTCGATGTAGATAAAATAAGCAACGGAAACCACATACTAGCACTCCATTAGTACTAAAAACTCTGATGGAAACGATCAGAAATTGTATGAGAAACACAACCACAAAATAGAAAGAAGCAATGTAGGCGGCGGCAATCACAATCATCCCGAAATTGGACTTCATCGCTCAAGCTTCTTCTTTTCTTTTTTTGATAAAGATTAATGTTTTAGTTAGTGAGATATATATGTGTTACGACGGATTGTTGATGTTTAGCGACGGATTTTTCCGTCATTGTTTATATTTTTGTAGTGTCAATTCAATTCAATTTGATTAAGTTAAAATAATAATAATGTTAATAATATCTTTACATGAATGTTTTCTTTCATTACAATGTCACTCGTCTACGGATAAGTAAGGACACTTCCGACGCGTATGAGATTCATTACCACACAAGCTACATGTCCGTGGTGCACGACTTCTACTACTCGATCCCACATTTGGATGACGATATCGACCCACTTTCGGGCCCCGACTGACGGACTCTATTAGGAGGCATAACCGTAATTCCAAAGAACATTCGGAGGAGCAGTCCAACTAGACTGTGGGTGAATAGGATTGATCCGATACGGTATGCTTGACTAGCTTTGCGAATGGTAGTACTCCCACATAGTTAGATATATGGTGACCTTTATGACTAAAAATTTATATAATCAATTATATGTAAGTGAAATCAATTTGATCAAAAAATTAACATAATTAAACTTAAATTAGCACCATATAGTAGCAACAAAGACATGAGAACACGGTATCATATCCATGTCCCACTCCAAACACGCACACGATTGCGTATTGAGATTGACTACGAATGTTTTGCTTCCGTGCTTGACTTTGAAAGTGGAGTCGATGAGGGCACTACATCGTATCTGCGTGATAGTTCCATTGATACCATCATCTTATGCGTTGCTTGAGGTCAATTCACCGCGTACCTCTTTCTTCGCTTCATGTCTCTCATCGAACCATTTTTCAGTAATGTGACGGATTGCCTCAATCATTGAGCAAATTGGCAATCGTCTAGCCCACAATATTCGAGAATTGAATGATTACGCAATGTTCGATGTCATAAAACCGTAGCGCCTAACGGGGCACTGTGATCTAGCCCACTCCTGCACTCCAACCTCCACCAACTTGGTATATGCGCCACTACCATCGGCCTTCACGAGAGACTTTAACATAGCCATCGCTTTTTCAAAGTGTGCATCTTGGTACGCATAAGCGGCTTTACAAATAACTGCGGATGGTTGCCCAAACGGGTGATTTTTTCGCCAGATGGTAGTAGCATAATCCGTGTGTTGCATCAGGGTAGACACACTTGACCGCGTTCATTATACTGACATGGGCATCTGAAACAATCAACATCTCTGGATTTGATCCATAAGCAGCTTGTAGTCGAGACAGAAACCAAGTCCATGAGACATCATTCTCGATCGGACCAATTCCATAAGCTAATGGAAAAACTTGCTCGTTGTCGCCCTTTGTCACGGCAACGAATAATATGCCTTATTGCGGCCCTTCAAGTGCGTGCATCGTCGACTACAATCACGGGTCGGAGGCACAATGTGTGCGCCTAACTGCATGAACCGAAGCGCGACAAAGAGGTGGCGGAACCGACCATCCGATCCAATATCCAAGTCGGTCATCGAACCGGGATTGCTCATCCGTAACATATGCAGATAACTAGGTAGTAGTGAAATGATTCTTCATGTCCACCGTATATCATCTCGATCGCCTATTACGGGCTCGCATTGCTACCACAGTATGTAACGTGTACACGTACTCTCGCCGCAAATCAGCCATAATGGACCTCGGCTTTAGCACTTCACCGTCTTCGGCGTATTTTTCGTGATATGTATGCTGCAATTACACGGGCATTAACCTTCCTTACTCCGATATTCACTGGGTTACGTGCGCAAGTATGTATAGCATCAAACTTGCGGACAAACCAAAATCCACCTTGCTGCGATGCACGTAGTAGAAAAGGACACGATTATGATATCGACATTTGAATGTAATCCTCGAATTATCGGATCGAGGAATAACAAATTCTACTCGGCGTTCCAAATGCCATAGCCCCACGGATATCTTGATTCACCCTGCGTCGAAGATGGAACCTTCGCTCGGCTCGTGAGTGCGGAACCGAGTCCGGAGGGCGAGCAAAGAGATTAGCAAGCATCATGAGGAATAACGAGGACTAGCCGGTTGCTCATCTCCTCAACTTCTTCCGGCTCTAGCCTCCTACGTGCTCTTGCGTGTTACTCGCATAATCGTAGATAGAAGCTTCCCGAATCCACCATCTCGGCGGATCCATGCGTCAAACTCTACAAATGAGCCATAGCTCACCAAAGCGCATCGCGATCTTCTTCCTCTTCATCCGACTGCTTTCATCTTCTTCTTCTTCAACGTAGTCGTCGTCATCGCCGCCTCAACAAGTGTATCACCGGTTGTGGTTGCGGCATATGTTGGGAAAGCAATTCTGGATGGATCCATGTGTTGCGGCATATATTGAGATGTATCGACATCAAACCAATCGATGATGTAAATTGTTGTGTCAACGACGATCGAACGATATGTTTTGGGAAGTGTAGTCATATGTTGGCGAGGATGGTATCTCAAACGAAGGTCTATATAGTTCTTGCTCCGATTGGGATGTGTCGGCATCGTGAGTCACATAGACCTCTGCTTGGGCATCATGAGCCAATCGAAAAGTTGATCATCATTACTCAAAAGTAATTTGATAATTCTACCACTCCGAGATCTCGATAGATAATGCAGGTTGGTAGGTTGTACTCAACGAATTTCCCAACATAATTTGATTAATCATCTCTATGAACTCCCGAGATAATTACATTGTCCATTCGAACAAAGGCATTTGGTGATACCGCCAATGTAACATAAAGAAGGATCCCATCGCCTCCATATCGAACAATAATGCTCTTCCATCCCGACATCTATAACAAATACAAGATTACATTAACGAAATATACGATCTTAATATGATTTTTCTAATGTACAAAACAAATATACATTCTAATCAAATATACAAATAAGAAAAAATAGCAATCTAATTAAATAAATAAAGTCTCTTACAATAAATTAATTAAAAGGGACTTATCTAATAAGCAATTATGTCGGCACTTATCTAAGCGAATTATCCAATAATTATATCCAATTATCTAAGCGAATTATGCAATAATTATAAATAGCGTAAACAATCGAATTATCTAAACAAATAAGCAAAACAAATCTAAACAAAATTAACAATAATTAATGTAAACAAAATTAACAATAATTAATCTAAACAAATTTAACAATAATAAATCTAAATAAAACTAACAATACGAAATCTAATATCATAAACAACAATAATTCGAAGATTATCCTAATTGATTTCATTTAAAATTAATTTCAGGGATTATCCTAATTGATTTCATTTAAAATTAAAACAACAAATAATTCGAAGATTATCCTAATTGATTTCATTTAAAATTAATTTCAGGGATTATCCTAATTGATTTCATTTAAAATTAAAAATAAGGAATTGGTCGACCGGAAAGAGGATTTTAACTTAATTTAATTAAAGTATGAATTAATTAGTTATTTACATTATAATTAATTACTATATTCATCCTAATTGAAAACTTAAGATAAGTACACTAAAATTATCCTAATTGAAAAGACTCATATAAGTTCATTTAATATTAATTTCTAAAACTAAAAATCTATCTCCGGTCGAACACATTGATGTCTCCTATTCGATATTTCCTTGTTTTCAATCGTGGGAGACATCAATTAATAACTAATTAATAATTAGTATTAAATTCAATTGACAATTCAAGATTCCGTCGACAATTCAAGATTCCTGTCGACCGGAATCATGATTAAATCTTTCCTCGTATCGAATCAATCAAAAATAATTTAAACGTAAAAATCCATCTCTCCGGTCGATGATTCCATGATTCCGGTCGACCGGAATCATGGTATCATCGACCGGAGAGATGGATTTTTACGTTTAAATTATTTTTTTTTTGTAAAAAACCATGATTAAATGATTTAACTATTATATATACGAATTATGCAATTAATTTAATTATGCTATTATAAAAACATCTAATTTCACCTAAACGAATTATATCCAATTATATATACTGAATTATGCAATAATTATCTAAGCGAATTATATCCAATTATGTATACTAATTATGCAATAAATTCAAAACACTAAACTAATTATCCAATTAATTTAATTATCCAATTAATTTAATTATCCAATTAATTTAATTATGTAGATGAATTATATAAATTATGCAATAAATTCAAAACACTAAGCGAATTATCCAATTAATTTAATTATCTAAGCGCAATAATTTATCCATACCAATAAACAATAATAAATCTAAACTAAATTAACAATAATAAATCTAAACACAAATTAATATCATAAACAACAATAAATTCAAAACATGTGTCGAAAATAAATAAAAATTCGAATAACTTACTTGTTGAGACATAGCTGCTGGTTCTGGATTGAAGAAATAAATTTGAAAATTTTGAATATAAAATCGAAATGAACGAACGAAAATTAGAGGAGCAAGAGCAAGAGCAATTGGTTGGATTTGTATTTGTTACGATCGATTGTATAAATAGGAGAGAATTGGTTCAATTATTGGTGGTCAAATCTTTGTTCAGCAATTTTTCTGCAATTTTTCAGCATTTATTTGTCTTCTTCAATTTTTCTGCAATTTTAGCTGTAAGCTTTTACTTTTCGTAGTACTATTTTGTACAGTATTAATTAATACTGTAAATATTAAGGATAATTTCATTATTAAATATTTCAAAATTAATAAGTTGTGAGTTGTGTAAGTGGATGAAAAAGAAATTAATATTTTATTAAAAGATTGGGTTAAATTAGATTGAATATAAATATTAATTTAAATATCATACATTCAATTTAAATTAATTAGTATTAAATTAATTTGATATATCTTGTTTTCGGTCGAAAAATGGCTGATTCGATCGACCCTTTTATGTTTCGATTAAATCGGATACATGAATAAATAATTTGTATTAATTTCATCGCAAAATTGAAGTTTCGGTCGATAATTCCTCTCCCACGACCATTTTTATGTTTCCGGTCGACGGAGATAGGAATTAATTAAAATTGTTATTTTCATTTTAAAATTCAAATTCGGTCGATGAAATCCAAAATTCGATCGATGATTCCTTGATTCGGTCGATAGGAAACAAGGAATTGTCGTAGGAATTTTGGATTTTTTTTGTTAATTAATTTTTTGATTTTTTTTTATTTAAAAAAAACATGATTCAGTGATTTAATTATTTTTTTCTCACACTTTTAACATGATTAAGTGATATATAAAAAAACATGATTCAGAATATATAAAGTAATTTAACATAATAATATCGAATACACTGAAAATAATTTCGCAATCATTTATTGATTCACGTGTTTGTTATGTTTCGGAGTCAGTGTTATGTCAATTTCACATCGAAGACCGCACAAAGACTCAATAGATATATATTAAAAATGGCATTTGGGTATACACGGTATCAAATTTGAAATATGGATATAGGTTGTACACACTTTTGTAAAAGTGTGTACTTGTATATATTTTCTCTTTTGAAAATAAGGGAATCTTGTGAAAGATAACATCAATTATTTTGATTGATTTTGGCAGTTCAAGTACACTAGAAAATAGTTTCTCTTTCCTTTTTGTGGGCGCGTGTTGGTTACAGTGGTAGAGTGATTAGTATCCAAGGTCAAAAGTCTTGGGTTTGAATCCACCTTAACATGACCTTTAAATTTCTGTATTTAATTGATCAAAAAGAAAAGAGGCCCCTGGTTTTGATAGTGAAACGCCTATTATTTCCCAGATTTTCAATATCTATTTTCATTAATATAATACTCACTTTGTCTCACTATTATGGATTCATATATCTCTTTGGGTTATCCCATTATTGCAGGCTCATACAAAAATGGAAAGAATTTCATACTAAAAAATGGTTCAAATTTCATGCTTCACATCATTTTATATATAAAACATAACTCTACTTAATCTACGTGTCCAAAAATAATGAGGTAACATTAATGGAATGGAGTATAATATATAATCCTATTTCCTTTTTGTAGCTTTTCATGGTTCACTCCAAACGTGTCGTGCCTTTTTAGGATCCTTGTCCGAATCTGGCATTCTCGTAATTACCTTCAATTTTCAAGCGCATTTCCGACCGACGGACCATAACTCGAGCGGGAATAGCATCCCCCACCATCATCTTTTGAATTTCAAATGCTATAACTCCTCCAAACAACGGCTCTCACTCATTAGACACAACAGCTAAAAAACTCACTACTCAGTTGTGCTCAGCCCCCACTCACCCCAATCCCCACCCCAGTAATAAACCAACTAATTTATGCAATGTAAATAATAAATATGTAATGTGTAATTCTTGAAATTTAAGATTTCTCGTTACTCTCGTTTTAGAGTTCAAACTCGTTATTTTTCAAAATTTATCATAGTTTAGATTTTTACATCGTTCCTTTTTCGAGTTCACACTCATAACCTTTTAAAATTCTTTATAGTTATAACTTAGGATTCTTTACTATATCTGTTCATGAGAATTAATCACAATTAAAGCAATTTTAAGCTAAGACTATTTGGTGCCCCTCTTTCTTCCTACACAAAGTTTATATTTTCTTCAAGATTGTATTTTATTTTTAAACCCAAAAATAGCTTTTTAGCTTTCAAGAAGTTGGCAAAAATAGCTTTTACTACTTCATAAATGATTAATTGTGTCTTTGGAAAGTATGAATTTCCCCACTGGATTTTCTTTGTACTTTCACAATAATGGAGAAAAATAACGATGCCCAACGCCGGCATCATTCTATTTTTCCAAACAGGGGAAAATATAGATAAAATGCATTTATTTTGCTGATTTGGTAATTATTTTTTCATGGGAAAACAATAATGATCTATTCATAATGGGTTTTTTCTTCAGATAATTCTGTAGTTTGAAGTTTGAACCACCCACCCCACCCCACCCCTCCCCTCCTGACTCCTACCCTGCTCTTCCACTCTTTATGTTCTTGTCCCTTATTTAAGTTTTTATTCGTTTGAAGCAAAACAAGTTGAAAAAGCAAATATTTTTCACAGCTCTTAAAACTCTGTTTCACCTCTGTATAAGCCGTTGCCTATCAGTTGCTTCTCTCAGTCACTTAAAAACGCATTGATCCTCGTTCCATTTACTCTCTCTCTCTCTCTTCTTTATTTTCAAGATTATACTCTTTGAAGCCATTGAAGGAAGGAAGGTTAGTCTGCAAAAATGGGGGCTTCTGGAAAATGGGTTAAAGCACTGATAGGACTAAAGAAACCAGATAAAGATGACAATGTAAGCTTCAAAATTTAGTTTAGTCGAAAAAAATTCAATCTTCAGTTTCTATCTACATTCATTGCTCAGTTAATGTTACCATCTATTTATTTATCTGAATATGTGCATGAGTTGCTGCTCTTGATACTTTTTTGTTTTCTTTTTTAAAATTTAGTTTCACGTTTCTTCTAGGACATTCTGTGGTAACATCTTCGTGTTTTTCATCTCTGTTTAATCTTCTTCCTAATTCCTATTTTCAACGTACAAAAGGGAAAAATCAGTGGAAAGAGCAAAAAATGGAGGATTTGGAGGAGTTCATCGTTGGATCCCGTCGGCTCATCGTGGAAAGGTCTAAAAAGGCCAGCCGGAATCAACGGCGGTTCCGATTTCTCGTCGGAATCCTCATCGGTCAACAACGAAGCCTACACCGCCGCCGTCGCCGCCCTGGTCCGCGCGCCGCCGAAGACTTCCGCGCCGTGCGGCAAGAATGGGCCGCCATTCGAATCAAACCTCATTCAGAGGATTCTTGGTCAGCCTTTTCCCCGAAATCTGCATGTTTTTATTTTTTTCAGATTAGGGTTGTGACAAAAATGAATTTGATTCAGGCAAGAAGGGCTTTGAGGGCTTTGAAGGGACTAGTGAGGCTTCAAGCCATTGTGCGTGGGCGGCAGGTGAGGAAGCAGGCTGCAGTGACTCTGAGGTGTATGCAGGCCCTGGTTAGGGTTCAGGCTCGGGTCCGGGCCCGGCAGGTCCGCATGTCCGTCGAGGGGCAGGCGGTGCAGCGGCTGCTCGATGAGCGCCACTGCGATAATGAGGCTTTGAAGGAGGCTGAGGTAGTTTGTTTAGTAGTCTTTCTTTGCATTGTGAAACGTTTTGGTGTAGTTGGAGGTGGACATTTTTTTGAATTGATTGTAGGAAGGGTGGTGTGATAGTAGAGGGACTCTTGAAGAGGTGAAGGCCAAGATTCAAATGAGGCAGGAGGGAGCAGTCAAGAGAGAGAGAGCCCTTGCTTACTCTCTTGCTCAAAAGGTATTCTTCAATTTATTCCTCTTCTACTCTCTCTCTCTCTCTCATTTGGTTCATTCTTTGGCAGTGGAAATCAAGCCAGAGTTGTGATTCTCGCATCACTGTGCCCAAATGTCAAGACCTAGACAAGAACAGCTGCGGCTGGAGCTGGCTGGAGAGGTGGATGGTGGCGAAGCCGTGGGAGAATCGACTAATGGAGAAATCGAGCACAGGAGATCGAATCTCCGACACGACCCCATTGATCAAAGAATGCAACAAGAGCAATCTCTCTAGGCTATCCGAACCAAGCATGGTGAAAGTAAGGAAGAACAACATGACCAAGAGGATATCAGCAAAGCCTCCACTCTTTGCTCATTCACCGTCTAGCCCTAGCTACGATGAGAGCTCGGCCTCATCCTCGATCTTCACCACCACGACCCCATCTCCGCAACACTGCCTCAGATGAGGGCAGCAGCAGCAGGCCGAACTACATGAGCTTGACCGAGGCAACAAAGGCGAAGCAGAGGAGGCAGAGGCAGCAGTCCATGGATGAGCTTCAGTTCCTCAAGAAGTCCATGGCTTTTGCAAACGCTGATTCGAAGAGCTCGAATTCTGGTGCCCAGGCCGTGTCCCTGCCTTGCCCGACCAGAATCGAGAAGGGCTGTTTCTAGATTTGGAAAAATGTGGATTTGAATGAACTGCATTGTGTAATATAGTACCTATTTATGAGTTTTGCCATGGAAAAAAAGATGATTCAAGAAACTGCATTTTTTTTTATCATTTGAGTTGAGTGCATCTTCTGTTGTCGTATCATTCATATATTCATACACGTCTGATGGCTTGAACCTTAACCCCGTGCCTGAAGTTAAGGACAATGCCATAATCAAGCTGCAGAGGATTCTCCATGAGTGGAGAGTGTTTGAAAACATATTTCCTATATAGATGAATCATGGAGAGCTTGATCTCTTGCAATGAGAATTTCTTTCCGATGCAAGCACGAGGGCCGATTCCAAAGGGAATATAGGCGTAAGGATGCCTTCTCTTCTCCTCCTCGCCTTGTGGGTCGAACCTCTCTGGCCTGAACTTCTCTGGTTCGGGGAAGTTCACCGGGTCTTTTGTGAGAACCCCGAGTGCCAACCACACCCATGTGCCCTAAACCAAATATGAGCGAATTAGGCCATAAATCCGTGGTGTGTGTGTGCGCGTGTGAGAAATGTGCCATACCTTTGGTAGTTCATAGCCTCCTATGGTAACTTTGGCTGATGTTTCTCTTGCAACTAAAGGAGAAACTGTGTAGAATCTCATTGCTTCTTTGATGACCTAATTTTAGATAGTAATCAAGAAAATGCAATGAGATTAGGTAGATTCATTCATCTTTCAAGAAACAGAAGATAAACAAGCAACCTACTTGATCAAGATAAGGGAATTTGTGTAGGAGATCATGGGCACTAGGAATCTGGTGATGAGGGCCAAACGTATCAATCTCTTCTAGAATCTTCCTCTCGACTTCTTGATGGCAAGCAACGAGATAGACGATACTAGAGAGTGTAAATGACGTGGTTGCTGATCCTGCCAAGAGATGCTCATAGGTAACTGCACTAACATAATCAGAAGTGAAGGCATTCTTTGCAGCTGTCTCTGACTCTCTTGCCTTAAGTATAAGAGACAAGAAATCCTTGAGCTCGGATCATTCGCCTCCTTCATCCTGCTCTGCACGATCTCATCTAGACGACTGCTCAAGTTATGGTTCGTCCGCTCCACTTTCCAGTCCGTGGTGCCCGAGATCCTCTTGAGGATCTGGCGAAAGGGTTCTTGAAGGAACGGGACGATCAACCCTAGAATGATGGAGAACGAGCCGGATAAGTCCATCTTGAGCTGGCTCGTGGAGTAGACGTGCTGGTTGATGAACTCTTGGACGCGATCACCTTGATCAGTTAAAACATGGCGCGATTTGGGCTTGGAGAGGCCGAAATCTACACCAAATGCAGCCTTTCCGATCACATCTGTGGCTAGTTTAAGGGAAAGATCGGAGAAAATGAAGTCTTTGGAGTCGAGATCTTGAGTGGCGGATGCGATGAAGTCTTGCATGGTTGGGATGAACTTGGCTAGATGGGATGGCTGGTAGAGGGAGAGGATCGTGTTACGCATGGTCGACCACCTCGCGTCCCTGAGTGTTCGTGCACGGGTTATAAAGTGGAGACAATGACAAGACATTCTTAAACACATCAAAAAGATTGAGAACCTTGTGAAGAAGAGGCCTTTCTGATGAAGAGGAGAAGCTGCTATGGGAGAAGGGATGCTTCTGTTGGAGAAGTACTTGAATTTTTTGATGCCAACTTCTCTGCAAAGCTCTGCATTTGCTACTATTACTAGTGGTTGTCTGCCCATATGGAATCTGTTTTTTACAAACAATTTTGATTAGATCTCTCTCTCTCTCTCTCTCCTTCATGTAGTAGCAGTCAAAAAACACTTGCTATTCTTATTTATCAATCTTCTAAAAGTCAAATTACCCACCAACACAAATATCAATACACTTCTTAAACTATAGTAGAAATGCTTGAAATTACAAAGTGGAACTGAAAATCAAAGCAAACAAGGCCTATATAAGCCTATTAACCACTCTCTCTATCCACGAAAAATATAACACAATTGTCTTATTCGGAAGATATGAATATTGTAACATTTTTCTTTTGTGGACAATACCTCACACTGAATTTTTATAATTCTACCTTACAACTATTCATTATTTATCAAAAAACCACCTCATGACTCACACTTAATTGAGGAGAGGGGGTATTACAGTTTATATGGTGGAACTCTTTCTCCATTCAAAAAATATCTATCAAATATTAAAACTCATATCATCCAGAAAATATCATATCCGCTGTGGATGGAAGTAATACTATTTAGCTATATATTCCTTTTCATCTACAAATTCCACTTCTGTTTCCATGCTTATAACCATTGAAAAATTATATTATTCAAACTTCAACCAACTATAAAATAAATATAATTGCAATTTTTTAACTAAGTAGTGTGGCCTACAACAAGAAGTTGAGAATGACTATCTATTGTCACTTTAGTGGTCATATTCAGTAATAATGGGACTCAGAGTTATCTTTGACTAAAGAGTGACCCACAAACAACAATCATGCACTAAAATACGAAATATCACTTTGAGAATGATGAAAAAAAGCAACGAAAAATAATAAATAAATAAAAAATCACCCAAAAATTTGCAAGAAATTAAGTGAACCTGGACCCTTCTGCAGTTTATTGCTAGAAACTCTTGGAGCAGTTTATCATCACTATATAGTTTGACTCAATTGTTTCTTCTCCCTAATGCTCAATATTCTCCATCATCTATGTACACTGAACGAGCCAGAATTTTTTTGTAGGGGCACAAATGATTATAATTTGAGAAGTTATAAGTATAATTTAAAGTTAAAATTAGATGTGGATTATGCACTAAATGATGCATTTTAGTACTCATATGAAAATTAGGTGCATCATGTAAAATATGTCCGACTAGAATAAAATGGAGTGAACACTACACCACATTTTGCGTTTTAGTGTAGATTAGAGTTGACCTAAATCGATACATATTCGACATAAAATTGGATGAAATATGGTAAATTTTATTTTTAGACTTTCTGAAAGAAGGATTTGTTGTAATAAAGATGTGATCAACACCTATGTTCTAAAATAATCCTTATATATTCAATCGATCTATATTTTGATTACTCTATCATCAATAAGTTTTTTAGGAATTTAAAATGAGAATTTAAATATTTTGGATATTTTCAGTTGGTTGTTATTAGATTGAGTTTATCATTATCTTTTTAGAAATTTGACTGGTCATATTTATTCACATATAAATATTTATTATTTGTATACATTTTATTTTATTAAAATAGAACAAATTATAAAAAGAAAAAAGAAAAATAAAAGATAAAGAACAAAGTAGAGAGAGAAGAATAAGTTTTATCATAATCTTTTTAGAAATTTGATCATTCATATTAATTCACATATAAATCTTTATTATTTATATACATATTTTATTTTTCAATATAAAAGAAAAAGAAAGAAAAAGAATAAAGTAGAGAGAAGAGAATAGAACTAAAAAATTATGTTGTCATTTAGTTGAAAGCCAAAATTCCCACCCAACTCGTCTACAATTGATATCGTAATAAATTATTAAATTATAAATTATCTATATACTACTAATTGTTTTCAGAAAAATTGGGGGGCCTATGGCCGAGTGGCTCCGTCATTGTCTATGTATGATGTAAGCGTAAACAAGAAGTGCATAAAAAGATGCCGATAGGCCAAATCCAGCAGTGTAAAGTTGCAAGAAATGATCAGAAAAAATGTTGTTTCTGAGTTGAGAAAACAGACCTGAATATAGGGCCGTGGCGCTCAGCAAGAACAGTGAACACGTGAGGGCCATACTTAGCGAGCAACGGAAGGTGTCCAACCACAGGCATTGCCGGAGGGCCGGGGACTCGCCTCACACCCCAATAAGGTGCATAAAAGTACACCAAAGCTCCAACCACAGCTGCTACAATCGAGGCAATCCTTAACAGCACAAAGGGCTCTACCATCTCTGCCAAAGGCTGGAAAATATCTGCTACAAACTCCATAATGAGAAAAGAGAACTCAAATTGCATTAATTTATAGGGGAAAAAAGGAAGCCTTTTATTATATATTGGTTTTTGTGTGTATTGATTGATGATAATGGTGGGGTACTAAACATAATGCTGCATTGATTTTTTAGCCCTTTTACTGTGTGTTTTCCAGTTATAGGCCGTGCACAATTCAAACACTCCAAGATTTATTCCAAATTGGACTTATTGAGAAGTGATTTGTTGAGGATCGGTGATTGGATGGCAGTCATCTGTCGCATCAGACGCCAGCGTGAGCCAATGGAGGTTCGACAAATCCCTACTGCCCAAGTTGAGAGAAAGTAGATTTATGAACTCCACAATCTGATTGTGTGTGTGTGTGTTTATTCACTTGTTTAAGAATAAGATTTGCTCAATTTTCACCGATTGTAACAATCCAACGCAGCATATATGCATGTCTTAATCAGATTCTGTGGGTATGTGTTTATTCACTTGTTCAAGAATAAGATTTGCTCAATTTTCACCGATTGTAACAATCCAACGCAGCATATATGCATAAGTCTTAATCATGAGTAGAAGCAGATCTAAAGTGGTTGATTTCACCAAGCATCTGGACAGAGGGCATCTTGACTAGAAGCATTATATAAAAAAAATTGCATCTTCACCAGAAGCATAATATAAAAAATTTGCGGTCCTCCGTGTGTAGGATTAACAATCTAGATTAATTTTGCCTTCATCTTTGAATATATCCCTTTCTTTTTCTGTTCCTTAATCACATAAGAAAGATGCATCGCTCTTGGTTTAGATCGCACCAGAATCAGAGACGGACATGAAGCAACGAGACCTTTCTCAAACTTCCTCACCATCATCTGCACAAAGGGACAGAGTGATCAAGAAAACACATATCTGTAAAAAAATAAATATGAAATAGTGAATCATCACACGATCCTCAATCAAACAAAACTGATTGATTATGCAATGATTACTTTCCTTTCTTCCCCTCATTATTAAACAAGATCTTCAAAGATCGTGTCATACAATTTGACTGGATTTCATCACGGTGCCCTCTACCAATCCATCTCAAACTGCACACACGACCAAATTCAGCTCCAAATTTTCATGGCAATCAAACTACAGAAATCCCAATTCATTTGCAAGTCCTCACCCCAATCCTGCTGACTTACACTCTCTCACTGTTGCGAAAAACACACACCGCAAACACGACGGAAAAATAAAGAACACAAGAATTGTTTACTCAATTCGTCTTGCAACTACGTCTGGGGGCGATGTCAAACCAGAGATTTCACTATATATTTCGGAAACAGATTATATTGAGAAGCGGCTATTAAATAGATAATAACCTAACCCTAACCTTAAACCCATTAGGATTCCGCCCGAGCCCAAAAAAAACATAAGCACAAAATTTGGATAGTTGGATCACCGGAATCGGACTTGAGTGTACACTCCATTCAAGCTCCATAATCCAACACTCACTTTGATCTGGAGCCAGATTCTCCCTTGCCTCGTCTTCACTTAGAAGCTTCTCCAACATATCATCCGTGATATGCCACCAACATTTGCAGCTGAAAACAATGACTCTATCCACAAGCTCCTCCTCCTTATCCTGATCACCACGAGACGCTCCCTTGAGCTGTGGTGCTGCTGTTTGAGCTTCAAGATCTCGGCCATCAACCTAACTCGACATGCGGAGCTCCTCCTCCCTGCTGGCTCATGCCCTGCATCGCATTTCTCCTCCGATTGATAGCCCCTCCCAAGAACCCCTCGTTCGCCAACTCCCATCTACATGCATACACTTCTCTAAACCCCTGCAAGACTCAAATTTCATGTGTACCAAAAATTCTACAGCAGCATTCAGTTTCAAGAATCAACTGTCAAATGCAACAAGATTAAGATCATCAAAACATAATGTAGCAAAATGGAAGGGGAAAATATACAAAATTATAGCAACGTTTAGCACTTTTCCCCAAAATGGCCTAACGTTTAAATCGTGACATTCTAGTATCCAACCTTCCAACAATATACAAAAATATCCAAAGTTGAATTTTTGGACTCTAAAAGTCGACGTGTCACATCAAAAACGTAGATTTCAAACCCGAAATTTGTAAAGCAATATTCTTAACCCTACTACATGCACATTTGGTCACATTTTCCAAGCCAAAAAGATTCAACGAGAGACATTTTTTGTCACTCTGTTCGAAGACTGGTACAAAAATGTTACAATTTAAACGTTTGAATATTTTTGGAAAAAGCGTTAAACGTTGAGATATTTTTGAATGAATTTAATACAGAGTAACAACAGAGGAAACGCGAACAGCTAAAATCTTAAACTAACAAGGAACGATATGTTTTTTTCATAATTAAAATCGAAAAGAGAAAACGTGCATTGTTCAGTCACACCACACCAACTGAAGAAACTAAAACAGCAGGAAAAGAAAATCGAAAAAGAAGGTAGGAATTTGATATCGAAATTTCGACAAAACTTACGTAGGTATTAAGTTGTCGAACGAAAGCTGGAGAAGTTGCTGTGTTTGAAGAATCTGGGAAACAAGCTCGCGGATAATTTGTGTGGGTCCCATACTATGAACCTGTTCTTCGCGACGCTCCACGAAATCACCGAATCCGACGAGGAATCTTCCACCCAGATCAAGAACGGCGTCGCGCCCAGATCATGCAAGCTCGCGATAGGCCGTGCCACAGCACCGGCGCCCGCGGCGGTGTCCTCGCCTTGTACCTTCACCGTCACGCATTCCATTTCCGTTAGCGGTAGATGAAGTTGGCTACAAAAACTGCAGCTAACTTTCCATTTTTGTCTGTCTGAGTTTTGTTCTTGAAATCGAAGGGACGTTGTGTAATGTTCTCGATTCTAAAGAGAGAGGGTGAAATAAATCGATGTGGAGTGGAAGGTGCTAGAAGGAATGGAAAGTTCCCAAATGGATAATGTGTCCAGTTAAAGCGTGGCTTGTCAGCATAGGTCCGATACTAGCCAGGTGGGGCGTTGTGATTTGGGGAAAAGGTGACAACTTCTCAGAGATATTTTTCGGAGAGAAACTTCTTGAGATTAAGCAGAGGATTATGTGATTGATTAATGGAAAGCTAGGATTTATTTGGATAATTCATTATTCTATATGCATCGCTTTCAATTTAATTGATGGTTTCACTCAATACGTCTTGTAAAATCAATTTATAGTTTCTTGTAAAATCAATTTATAGTTTCATTGTCATTGGTAAAGTTCACAAAAATCAATTTATAGTTTTTTTTTTTTTTTTTATCATGGGAACCGGTATTCCGCTACCTGCGCGTTGGGTAAAGCGTTCGTTCGCGTGCAATAACCCGCAAACCACACAAGACGGTAAACCACACTTGAAAACCAGGGTTCACGTGCGATAGCGCGCAAACCACACAAGGCAATGTAAACCACACTTGAAAACCAGGGTGACAGTTCAAACCCATAAGCGTTTGGTGGAGTTCGACTCATGACCTCTCGACCACGCGAACCCACCTTAACTATCGTGTCGCAGGGACAATCAATTTATAGTTTCTATGTCATTGGTAAAGTTCACAGGACGTTGAAATGAGGGTAGAGTATACAAACATGACTTGTGTCAATTTTACTTTTTCTAATTACATTAAATAAAGAGAGAATTAATTCATTTTTATATAATATAAATGAAACTAATATAAAAAAAAGAAAAAGAATAACCATTATTAATTTTGTATCTTTATTCTTGAATTAGCATGTTTTGTCACAATTCAATATCTGAGTTGAATTAACTCTTCAACTAATTAATTTTTTTTGTCATCAATCCAATACTAAACTTAATTTCGGTCTTCAATTTAGGTATAAATGAGTAATTCATAAATTATTTTCTCCGGCACTTGAATTTAGTTATAAAGGGGATAAGTTATGAGTTGTCTCTCTCGTGGACTCTTGAATTTGGGTATAAAAGGACAATTCATGAACAACTGCTTTTGGAATTGATCATAAATTTTTTAGATCTTCAATAACAAGAAAGCATCTTAAACACAAAAGTAACTATTTATTTTTATTATTTTTATCCTAATGAATACCTTTTATCATTGTCAGAGGCAGATTTGTCCATGGCCTGCATTGGACTCCACTCCAGTGTAAGCCAATTTTTTTTCTTATACCTATGTATTATCTTAAATCTAATCTAAAACTAGCTCAATTCAAATAATTAAAAGATTAAAATAAAATTGTTGTAAGTGTGCATATGAAAATATGTTAGCTTGAAGTTTAATACGTCGAAGTGTTTATTTTTTAGCCTAATCCATCTATGATCTTTGCAATATCAAAATGAAGATGAATAAACTTCCTTAACATGTAAAAATATTGCCACGGGGTGGAGTAATTATTTACAAATTAATCTACTAAATGAGGTTGCCACTACTGTCCCTATAATAATTACTGGGGGTGTTTGACTGAGCTTATAAGCTCCCAAAAACAGCTTAAGCTTAAAAACCAACTTATAAACTGTTTTTGGGAGCTTATAAGCACAGCCAAACACCCTCTAAATCGCAAACCGTAATCGAAGTTTATCCTAATTGAGAGATGTTCTCGACCAGAACAACCTCAAAATTCCTAGATTCCACAAAATTGAATTCGACTGGGAAAAGTAATTAATGATGATGAAATTGACTAAATCCAAAGAGTAGTTTATGAAAATAAAATAATCATTGACGAATTTTGGAACTTTAGATAATATTGGGCCTGTTACAGAACAATGGCCATATCAAATGAAGGTCATTTACTTTGGGCTTCTGGGCCCAATTCATATCTATGTTATTATGCATATCAAACAAGACTACCATGGTCATTTTCTCTCTATTGGATGGCGAAACTGTAAAAGATAAAGATATAGAATATACATCATACACAACAGAAAATTAATTAGAAAAATTATAGACAATGAGCTCAACTCAAAAGACATTAAGAGATATGAGTCCGCAACTCATTCAAATGGCAAAATGATGTCGAAAATGAGAACGTTATCAGAATAATTTTATTGGGTTCGTACTTAAAAGCATTAATAGGATTTAAACATATAAAAACTATGGTGCAAACATATGCTAAGAATGAAGACAAGAAAATGACTAAACTGGTGATGCCCGCATGATTGATGGTTCGGTAGGAAATGATAATTTGGTAGGAAACATGAATGAATCTGGCTTTGATTTTCTTTGGATCAATGGTTGAGATTTTAATTTGGTTGTCTTCTGCTTTTGTGTTTTGTGTGCTACGCGGATTCTTGTGCGACTAGAACCTTTCTTGTGCTATGCTGCAATGAAAGATGTGCTAAACTAATATATTTAGCGTATGTCTACGAATGGATGAAATATGTGCTAAATTAATATATGCAATATTATAATTCGATTGTCTTCACAAATATGAAAGATGTCTACTATTCTTATTTCCTACATTAAAAACTTTCACCATAACTCCACCTATATATATATATATATATATATAAGATTGTCAATTTATGATTATCACTACGAAACTAGAATTTGACATAAAATAATGAATATTATCATCCTATTTTACAATTCAAATTCATAGATGAGCATCATAGGAAGACCACCAGACGGGCACCATGTTTCACTACACACCTCCCACAAAACTAATAGGTTTTGTAATTGCTCGACACATTTATCTTTTTCTAGTGACATATATAAGTGCACATAAAACTTAGTCATGAGCAGAGGCGGAGCTACACTGGGGCCTGGGGGGCCCAAGGGCCCCCCAGCTTTTTTTAAAAACTAGTTATATATTTAATATGTAAATATATTTTCAAAAGGTTAGTGTAGTCTGATGGGTAAGTTCCTTCACTATTTATTGGAGGTACGAGTTCGACCCTTAGCATTGACGTTTTACCTTTTTTTTTTGTTTCTTCTTCCTTTCTTTTTTGCTCTTTTTCTTTTCTTTTTGACGTTTTTCCTTTTTTTTGGGTTTCTTTTCCCTTCTTTTTATTCTCTTTCTTCTCTTTTTTTTTTCTATTCCCTTTTTTCTTTTTTTTTCTTTTCTTCCCTTCTTTTTTCTCTCTTTCTTTTCTTCTTTTTTTCTATTCTGTTTCTTGCTTTTCTCTTCTCTCATTCTTTTTTTGGGATCTTTTTTTCTTTTTTCTTTCTTATATAATTTATTTTATAATAATAAAATAAAATATGTATATAAATAATAACATTGTATATGTGAATTAACTCTTAGCTAAATATGTGTGCCATCTCTATAGATATTTAACATTTAATAACTAAATCTATTGTAGTCTAATAGGTTATGATTTTCATCTTTCATTTAGGAGATTTTGGTTCGATACCTCATATCTACATATTTTCCTTTTTCTTTTCCTATACTTATTTTATCTTTCTTTTTTCTATAATTTGTTTTATGTTGATAAAATGTAATTTCTTTTTTTTCTATAATTTATTTTATAATGATAAAATAAAAAATATATGCAAATAATAAAGTTTTATATGTGAATTAATATTATCAATCAAATTTCTAAAAGGATTATAATAAACTCATTATATTTTTTAAATTATTATTATTTTATAATTTTATTTTATTATCTTTTAAAATTGTTATTAATTGGGCCCAAATAATTCACGGCTCATATGGTCATGAGTATATGTATATTGAATCGAACTATTATGACGACGAAGGTGTAATAAGCAAGGAAACTATGTAACAGCATACTAATAGTTGACGTAGTAAAGGTTAGAATCTGATTCAGTTGGTCAAAGATTCAAAACTGAGGAACAAGAATCCTAAACCATACAATGTTATGTATAAATGGTGGGTTACATTGTGCTCTAAAAAGATTCAAAAGTATACATAGATATTGTATTAAAAGTATATATCATCATCATAAAGTTACTCCACATATCATGGTTCTCATCGCATTCGCTGACATAAGATTTTCTCCACTTTCAAGGATTTTCCACAACTACCCACATTTTATTCATTAATATATTGAGATTGGTGTGGAAACCATCTCTAGTTTATGAATTAACAATCAATTTAGTTCATGGATTGTAGTGAAATGAATGGTTAGGATTGACTTTTATGCTAGATAATGCATCAATATATATAGGGAATGGTTAACGTGAAAATCATTTTTATCGTGAGAACTAAAAATGATGAATTCGTTGTGAAATTTGATGAATTTATCGGAAAGTTGATGAATCCAAAAAATAAAATTTTCGTCCATCATATATTCGAACCCGATTAAAAATATTGAATTTATGAATTCAATAACTTTTTCAACGGATACATTAATTTTCATAATAATTCATTGTTCATAACGAAATTTTGTGGTTCTTAATTCTCACATTAAAATGATATATATATATATATATATATATATATATATATATATATATATATATATATGACATTGTTAGATCATATAGAGATCAACTATCTAAGGAGAAAAATATTAATTTGATTATTCTCCTACATATATGTGTGAGTATGTTTAAAAGAGTTTATCCGTAATATGTGTGTTTTTCACACCTGAAAATCGATTTTATTTTCTTCAATCTTTTTAATAAAAAGATTTAATCAAACTAAATAAAACAATTGTTTAGAAATATTCTGTTTTCTCTTATACTGCTTTAGTATTATGTAAATAATTGGATGTATGTGTACGAAAAAGTATTTTCGATATCACAAACTAACACTGCATTATATGCATGTGTGGACAAATTTGTGTACATGCTAGTAAAAGGCTCGTATTTTGTGCACTTTCCTAATTTCGTTGCTGAAAATTGGTGCAATAAATTTGTATGCTATAAAAAGAATAGACAAGAAGAATTAGAAGACGTGCACGCAATTTTCAGACAGATTAATTTCTATATTTTAACCAAATTGCACCGACACTCATATTCTTCGTAAGAACAGAATTCATATAATTTTGCAAGATTAGGGCAATATTTGAAGTGTCTTTCGCCTTTGCGTCACCCATGTGTGTGTACGGCGCTACATTTTTAAAATATTTGTTTTATATATATTGATGTTATTATTCTGGTAAAACTGAATAATCATATTTTTTTATGAAATATTTTTATATGTTACAATAGTAATTATTTATGACAAATTTAAATCATATAGAAATCAATATTACATACTGTATTAATTTTTAGTTTCTAGAACAAAAACAAAATTGTGTGAACTATAATGTGCAGTGGTGGAGCCACTAAGGAGGACGGTTTAGATTCCCGTCAATCGATTTTTAAATTTTACTTATTTATTCTTGTAAAAATGCGAATTAATTACTGTGTAAAAGTTTCTAACATAATATATAATGATCTCGAACTCAAAATTAAAAAAATCTAGCTCCGACCACTACTTTTTCTACCAACACCCCCGATAGTACATGTGTCTTGAGGATAGTAGCAGAAATAGGAAGAAAACATGATTTGATAAAGCTGAAATTTTGAAATCCACTATGTGGTTTGCAATAGATGAAATCGATCTGTGAATTATATGATGAAGCAAATTTATTACAACTATGTTATTGTTCATGAATATACACTTCAACGTATATATCTGTACAATCCAAATAGTTATAGTGTGCCTTACCCTTGAAAATGATTTTATCTAAAACTTCATGTTAAACAACGAGTTTATATATATAAGGAGTAATTATTGTAAAAAATTTCCTTAACTTATAAACCACGAACTCTTGAAATAGTCTGAATTTATCGTGAAAGTGTTTGAATTCGTCGTGTAAGTATCTGAATTTCAAAAATAAAAATTTACTTCTCATGAAATTCGAACTCAGACGTTTGAATTCATCAAGTAATATTATGAATTCAATATGGATCTTCAAAACTCAAGAATTGAAAATATCTTTAAAAAACAAAAAGGACTTTGATAAGTTGATGTAACGAGTGACGAAAGCCACGATGATTTGACGTAGAGAATTAGACTTTGCTTTGCATGGTGACAAAAATATTGATGCAATAGCCACATGAAGTTTGATGATGTTTTATTCGAAAAATAAAGTCATATTTGCGCTTTCGGTCGATAAACACTCTGAAAATGATGAGTTTTCGTGTATATATATATATATATATATATATATATATATATATATATATATAGGGGATGGATCGCGTGAGAATCTGAATATTGGTGAGAAATGAGAATGCGGCGTTTAACGTATAAAGTTGTTGACTAAATGTATAAATTTGTTGCGTCAAATTTAACATATAAAGTGTAGACTTAATATAAAGTTGTTGCGACGTAATTTGGTGCAACAAATTTATCGTTTAGTCTGACAACTTTATCGTTAAATCTTCGATTCATTCTCACCAATATTCGATTCTCACGTGAATCATCCCTATATATATATATATATATATATATATATATATTGTCGATTTAATACATAAATTTAAAAGTCGCATTACGGTGGACTCGAACAGGGCACCTTTGACGCCGGCGTGAACCACTCTACCACTAGTCCAACACACACACACACGAGTTTTGTATATTAATCCAATAGTTACTAATTTACTACTTCTCAGATTTTTAACCTTAATAATAACTTTCCCATCATCAATCAATCATAAACAGATGAATACTAATTTTGACGAATAAAAGAGGATATTCAAATGAAAACAATGTTTCAAGATTAATTAATAGAGAGAAAAAAAATATTTTAGTGTGTATTAATTATCTCTAAAATTAAATGTCAGTCCAAATAACCCCACTAACATATATATAAATAATTGTTCTATCAGATACAATGCTAAACATTTCATATTATGGTAATGGCTATTGATGATAACATTGTCTTTTTCATCAAATCTTATATGAACATTATAATATTGTGTTGGAATGTCCCCAACAAGGCTCGAGTTAGCATTTGCGATCGATCAACATTGAGGTGATATACAGCTACTAAATACCAAAACTAAATTATGTATCGATCAACAAAAATATTTAGAGTGGTGTTATTCGGTCATAATGTGGCCGGCCATAATCAACTTTATTGAATGAAAAAACCATTTATTTAATATTTGATATATTAAAAAATTGGTTTTACATTAAAACCATCTTATGGAATTACAATTTTGCACCTATTGAATGAAAATTTTAAATTTAAATTTAAATTTAATAATTTAATATTTTTAAGAATATGTGAAAAAATGGTGTGTGTGACCGCATAGCTTTATTAATTGTTGTTATTATTCTAATAACAATATAATCCACAATAAACATGGCATCATCTGCATAAAAATGCTACGATGTGAATCTCATTGTTAATATTGAGACCCTAAATTATTGTGCAAGTCTCTTGCGTGACATAGAATAAATTTATGAGATATGTCCGGATTAAGATTTGCAACTACATCATACCGGTTGAAAATAATTTTCTTTGATCTGAAAGATCATGTCACGCAATTTTCTTTATAAAATTATTATAATAATTATAATTAGGTCCAAAGAGTACTTTTTTTAATAGTGTACGTCACATTCCATTGGTAACTAAAAGTTAAAAAGAAATATAAAAAGGAAAATAAAGTAAAAACAGGCGTATGCTATGAAATTGGTGAGATTGAAGCAAAAGTAAAATGTGCCCATGATGACAGCGACGATGCATGAGCATATTCACTAATATTGAGTTGCAAAGGTAAAGCTACTACTTTTCAACTGAAATTTAATGTGTTGTCTCTATTTTATTCACTTGATTTTCCCACACACGTCTGAATAATTTAGTTAATGAAAGATTTAATTATTGAAATATTAATATTATTATCATTATATGATGTTTCGTGAAGGATTGTTATACGTAGCTCAATTGATTTTAGCAATAACTGAATGCTCCCAAGTGTTCTACTAATACTTCTTGAATAGTCAAATTTAAATACCATAAATAAAATAATCATTTCTGTCTTCTACTCTTTTCAAATATGCTACATATTTATTAGTCCACATCGTTTACAAGACGACAGCACCCATTAATGAAAATTTAATTTTGTGTGTGTGTGTGTGTGTGTGTGTGTGGAGAATTTGGATTAATTCTATTAGTTTGTTCAAAGTAATTAACTTGGGCTAACGACAGGTCGTCGCAGATGATATAAAACTTGCAAGAAACATTTATTATTTTTACAAGTGTGCAACCAATAATTGGAATGCAAAAATTAAATTCGGATGCTTCAACGAATTTGAGGTGGGGCCCACATTCCCCTCTGACGGCTCAAATTAAATTCCAACGTGGCAGACACCAAATATTGCACCATCAACGGCCCAGCTTGAACCCTTTGCACGACTTTCATACACATTGTGGGCCTCACTTCCCACAAACAAAGGCAACGAACCCCATCTTCATTATTTTTTTACACACACAACACGCAGTGGACATTGCTAATGCTGACCCATACATGTACATCGATACACGTTGTATAGGCATAATATCTCCATCTAAAAAGATTTTATGAGTTAACCTTATGACCAGTGTGGGAGTCAGAAAGATTTCTTCGGATAGCGTTGCTTAAACTGGCCGAACCGACGGTCCAATTAAAATTGGTCCATCGGTCAATAATCTCATAACTATTGATTAAAGTTTCTTTGACGGTTAACCGGGTCAAGCAGTTCAAGCCCCGAACCATAACAATCTAGAAGTTAGACAGACCTATTACGATTCAAGTTCCAGGATAACCAGAACCGATAGTTATTTAAACTGTGGGCAACATATTTGTATAAGTCTACTTAGTTGTTAAAGTTTGTATATTGAGAAAATGGATAATTTTTCTCTTTTTATTCCTTAATATTGCATAAGAAATCAAAAAACTAAATAATTTGCACTATGAACCTTGTTAAAATGAAAATTTGACATCGTTTTTATACATATACAATTCGAAATAAGATATTTATTCAAAAACAAGGTAGTATTACGTGGGGTCGACAACACGAGCAACAGCGACCTAACACGCACGAAATTAACGGGTTGGTGTTGACCTTTCGTGTTCGTGTCTTTATCGTGTCGACGATATAAGGACACGATAATTTCGTCGTCGTATTCGTGTCGGATCCGTGTTGTGTTCGTATAACACGATAATTTTCGTGTTGCATTCGTGTTCGTGTCGGATCGTGTGGTTTTCGTATAATTTGATAATATTTATAAATATTTAATATTAATTTTATTTCAATTTATATATTTTTGTTTCTTTTATTAATTTATTTTTAATTTTAATTTGAATTTATCGTTTAGGTAATAGGTATAGTGTCAACACGAAAAAATCGTGTCATATTCGTGTTAGTGTGGGTGTCCGTGTCAATACATTTCGTGTCTTTTGTTAGGTGTCGGAGACGGATCCTTAACGGATCGTGTTCGGTGTTTGGCACGTCGTATGGGTATCGTTATCGTGTCGAATAAATAACGACCCGACGTCTGTGAATGTCGACCCCAGTATTACGTAATAGTAGCACACCTAAAATGTAATCACTCTGTCACTAAATAAGTGCTGCAATCTAAAATCAAGAAAGTAGTTAAATTTATATTTTTCACTTATAATTATTTTATGGAATTGATATCATTTTTCTATAGGATTGGAAAATATAGGACATATTACAAGTTCTATTTTCAAAAGAAAATACTTATTCGGGTTGACTAATTTGTATTACATTGTTTGCATTTATTTTATATTCATTATATGTATGTGTATGGTAGTGCTGGACGATATTAGTATATAATATATGAGGGAGGAAATGATCATATAGAATTTTCTGTTTCGTAAAAAATATAAATCACTATGAATTATTGATCTTTGTATACTTTATGATTGTTATCAAAATATGCATTATTGTGTATATAAAATATATATTTCTAGGATACTACAAGAGAAAAAATACTATATCATCTCATCTCTATGAATGAATTACAATAAAAACCTATTTTTTCGTAAAAACTTAAAAATCAATATACTTTACATATAAAGTTAATGCATTTTATGTATAAATTAATATACCATTTAGTTCTGGTAAAAGACAAGTACTATTCATAAATGTTTCGTAATACAGATTTTATACATAAAATATATTAACTTTGTACGTAAAATATATTAATTTTTAATTTTTGATGGAAAATATGTTTTTATTTAATCTCTTCTCTCGTATCTACATCTATATATATAATTGCACAATCTTTGCAATCCACACACGAAGCTTAATAGTTAATAATCTCCTATTTTTACTTATATTACGAACTAGATAGAAACGTTTCGAATGTACGCCATTATCGGAACTAAAACATTAATTAAGAAAATACGAAAGGAATCTACAATGTTAGGTATGTCCAATTAACTAAGAAAAGTGGGCGATACGGCGATACGTACAGCATGACATAAGATGTAAAAATTATTACGAAACATTTATATACTAATAAATCATACAAAGTAAGGGATCTTGAAAGAAAAATAATTTAAACATCTAAGGTAATGCGTGCGTAGTCTATTAATGCCGACTTTGTTTCATGTATAGTTAGGTAGGAAAAGGCATAATTAATCAAAAGTTTACATCAATAATGAATATATAGAGATATGAAATTTGACAAGGAAAAATCTTTTATAGGAGAAAGGTTTTCGTCAATAACTTTTCAGGAAAGTTTATGCAACATTGTCTCATAGGTTAAAAGTCATAAAACGGGTCAAGACTTGGATCCACTAATTATTAAACAATTAATTTAAGGATTATGAATATGTAATTAAAATATATGACCCGTTGATAGATCTAAGCCGTTAGACCATCTTATATAATGTTTTTTATGAGTACTTAAATAGAAATAGATAGATATGTGTAGGGAGGATTCATATATAATTTCATGTTAAGTTTGAATTAAATATTTTAGTGGCACGAGCTGGTTGTTCCACTTTATGTTATTTAAATCTAGTGGCATCTCATTTCATGTTAAGTTTGAATAAGTATTTAGTGGCACGAGCTGGGTGTTCCCCTTTATGTTATTTCAATGTAGTGGCATTTAATTAGCAGCCCATAAGTTGATAAAAACAATCTCCACTCCAATTATTTAATTGATTAATAAGATCTAAATAACTTTAAAATAAACACTTAAACTATGCTTATTCCATATTTGCAATCCTTGTAATTTTTCTCTTTCTGTCCATGGTGTACAGAGAGAGGAAAGGACGTGGACCCGTGGCTGTTGTGGCGGTGGGGTGGCGGTGGCGGCGGCTTTTGTATACACAAAAACACACACAGCAATGTATGAGTGTAAAATCTCACTTCTGCCATCATTCAAAATATCTGACTTTATCTTTTTAAAAAGGATAAATATCAATTTAAACCCTAAACTATACATGTTTTATCAAAATATCGCGAACTTTCAAAATATCAATTTAAACCCAAACTATCATATTTGTATAAAAATGTCCTGTATTCGGGATAGTTTGGGGTTTAAATTGATCAAATATAATAGTTTGGGGTTTAAATTGATATTTTTGAAAGTTCGGGATATTTTTGATAAAACATGTATATTTTTAAAAATATGATTCATATTCATTTTTATCTACTTAATTATTTTATATTATTTTTCTAAATATTTATATCCAAAAAGAATTGGACATAAATGGAACGGAGAGAGGATTTACTTCCAAAGCATAAGGAAATAAACAATTCAATTACTATTCAAGAAAAGTATCTATTATTTCAAAGAAAAAGACAGAAAATGAAAAGTATCTATTTTATATAATAATTTTACATGTAAATGTTCTTGTTATATTGTTTTGATAAAAATAAAATAAAAATTGTTTCCACACATTTGTTCATTCCTCCCGTAAACATATCACTATATATATATATATCACTATTTTCAAATATGGTTCATTTCTTATTCTACTATTTCATATCAATAATGGAAAATCATCAGATAATGTATTTTCTAACTAATACTATCAATTAATATACTCTCTCAAATTTATTCCTACTTTTTTTTGTTTGGGACGTCAACTAACTTTTATTCATGTCATTTATGACCTACTTATTACCCTAAATAATACATTTCTTTACATAATTTAGCACATATGATTTACCATTAAGTAATTTAACTCCACACTAATGTGGAACTCATTATGTACTCACAATAATCTCTATAATTTTTTATTAAAATTCATCTAAAAAATTCTTATATACAAATTTGGGTGATTTCTTGTTGTATTTTTGCTCTAAGACTGTACTGTGAAAAAGATACAACAGCATTGTACAGTGCTAAACTTCAACAATTTATTATTATTATTATTATTATTATTATTATTATTATTTGTTTATCATGTCTTGTTGGATATGGAATGCTGATGCATATTTTTTTTATTTATCGATCGAAAAACGCTTGTCGACGAAGTTTGCAACGTATATAAAAATAAAACTATATTAAAGATACCCAAAATGAAATACAAAACTATATAAAATAACTAAAACTAAATAAAATTATATAAATTAACTAAAAAGATACATAATTATTTTCCTAATAATCAGAAAGACCATTTTATGTATTATTTTGTAACCTATATTTTTCATTTATGTAAGTTTTAATTATGTCCTTTTGAATTAATATTATAAAATATAATTATATAAGATAATTATATTTTAAATTTATTGAGATTGATTAAATAAAGAAGAATATTTTATATATTTTTTAATATAAAATAGAGTAAATTATTGAAGATGAAATACTACATACGTCCTTGATATTTGTTCATTTTATTTTATTTTGTAAGTTCACAAAATTTGTTCACTTTTCTTTTATAGACATGAATTATATCCAAAAGTCAACAATTTTACTTACATTCATTCTATTTATTTACAAAAAAAACATATGACATACATTTTATACTCACATAATATATTTTATTATATGAATTTTATTCTTCATTTATTTATATTTATTATATTTATTAAAATTTGAATCGATAAAAACTAAGAATATGTACGGTGGACGGAAGTAGTATTATTTATAAATGTAAAATAGAGACAAAAATATTGTATTTTTAATAAAATGTAAGAAACACTAGTATTTTATTAATGATTTTCATGGATGGTTGTGTGAACACACACCACGTGGTGTGGGGCCGGCCCCTCCTAGGGTGACGTGCTTGCCTACACTAACACCCAATGCACCCGTGCAGCAGAATAGCTTCTCTCTCCATTGT
Source organism: Salvia rosmarinus (assembly GCA_036937905.1). NCBI lineage: Eukaryota > Viridiplantae > Streptophyta > Magnoliopsida > Lamiales > Lamiaceae > Salvia > Salvia rosmarinus. Next base: position 12,699,307 of record CM072819.1, on the reverse strand, counting down.
TGGAGGAGAGAGGAGTTACTGCCACATGTCGTACGCAGCGACGTAGTATTGATGTGGATCTGCCATATGACATCACCTGGGCCCGCACTACCCCCTTCATCACTAACACGTGCCTAGTGACGTCACGTGGGCCACACTCCTGCTCCGTTTGTGGGGCCGACTTTGCATTCCGCTTTCGGTACCAAAACCCCATGTGCTGAGCTCCATGAAAATATTAAAATTATTATGTCATTTAATATACGTATCGTATTATAGCCAGTGACGGAGCGAGGTGTTGGGGCCAACTATTTATAATTTTAAAAGATAATAAAATTTAATTTAAAAATAAATTTAAAAATAATTAATAATTTAATTAATATATAATATTATTTGAATAGAGGTAATTGTTCATACTAATTTTTTTCATTATGTTTTAATATCTTGCAAAGATAAAATAATAAGATTTACTAACAAATAACTAAACAATCAATCAATAATAGTTATAAATAAAATTTGTATTGATCATATTAATTCACATATAAAGCTTATTAAAATTTAAATAAATATCATGTATGATTGTTAGAATAAGTTTATCATAATCTTTTTAAAAATTAAATTAATCATAGTTGTATATATTTTTTGTTTTATCAATATAAAATAAATTATAGAATAAAGAAAGAAATAGCATAAAGTAAAGAAAAGGGGAAAAATAAAAGAGAAATTGAGAATATAAAAATAACAAAATTGGGAAAATGAAAAGAGCTGGGAGCTGAAAAGGAAAAGAAAAACAAAAGAGAAATTGGTAAAATGAAAAAAATAGCAAAACCGAGAAAGGAATAGAGGGCGAGAAATTGGGAGAGGAAGAATGAGAAAGTAACAAAATTGGAAAAGACGTGGGGAGCGAGAAATTGGGAGAAAGGGAAGAAAAAATAGCAAAATTGAAAGTGCCATGATTCAACTAGGGATGACAATGGATCAGATCTGGACCGGATCTTGCTAGATCCAGATTCAAATCAGTAATTTTTTGCTTGGATCCGGATCCGATCCAGATCTATTGGATCCAAAAAAAATAGATTCAGACCCAGATCCATAAGATCCACATGGTCCAAGATCTAGACCCGGATCCACATGTTTTCTCTTCTAAAATAAATTCTAAATCAAATATATTTCACAGTAACACCATAATAATAATAATCTAAATACATATAACAATATAATAATTATTTAGAAATTCTACAATCATCACTATCTGAAGATATTAATTACAATTTACTTTTGCTTTCACGACATCAAATAATATTACAATAGTAATAGAAGATGTGGCACACATAGCAAATTGACCACTCATATATAAAGTTTCATCAAATACAAGGTATAAGTTTCTAATATTATTGACATATTATCCAATTTCGTAACATAGTTTATCCAATTTCGACTAGAAAGAAAAATAATATAATACACTTATAAATATAAATATAAATTATATATACATATATATTATATGGATCCATGGATCGGATCCGGACCGGATCGAATATCGAAATTGAGATACGAGATCCAAATCCGGATTTTAAAAGAATGATCCGGATTCGGTCTAGATCCATTGGATTCTATTTTTTGAAGATCCAGATCCTGAAAAATGAATCTGGATCTACGGATCTGGACCGAATCCGAGATCCACCGTCATCCCTAATTCGAACTCATATCTTTGGGATAGAATTCAAGACTCTTAACCAACTGTACTATAATAACTTTCTTAACTTTTGAATATATATATAGTAATAATATTTTCGAAAAGAGTTGGGGGGCCCATGGGTCCCCAGGCTCCTACATAGCTCCGCCACTAATTATACATGAACTATAGTTAATAATAGATTAATTATATCCCAATATTTGGATGTTTTTCATTTAATATCGCAACGTTAGAATATTGTTATTAAAATTTATATTCCATCAATCCCGTTCAAGACGGTTCATTTCTTTTCGACACAATTATTTAGGAGAAGAGATAAAGTGGTTAAAGTGATAAAAAGTAGGTAGGACCCACAACTTTTGAAGAGTTAATTATTTCCTAAAAATGAAACAGGCCATCTTGGGTGGGACAGTCCAAAATGGAATACGAGCCATCTTGGGTGGGACAGTCCAAAATGGAATACGAGCCATCTTGGGTGAGACGGAGGGAGTAATATTTTATAATTTTTCAACTAATATCATTCGATGAATATCCGACGCTCGTACACTTCTTATCTTGTGGGATAGTCAATGTCTGCAATCCACATAATAATAAAAAAAATCAATCTCAACCTGGTCATAGAGGTTTGATTGACGAGGAAGGAGCGGCGATCGATAGCGGTTTTGACCTTGTTGTTCGGTCGAGACGAGAAAGCGGGCTGGCGACGACGATGGCTTTTGTTGCTAGCTTGTTGTTATGTCAGAAAATTAGGAGAGAAGGAAGGAGGTACGGGTAGCGGCGGTAGCTTGATTGCTGATGGTAGCCTGATTGCTGATGTTGTTCATCGGAAGGGGAATGAGGAAGACGACGACGAAAACTATGTCACCTAGTTTTTTCCCTTCCTCGTCGATCGAATGAGAAAAATGACAACAAAAACTACGTCACCAAGCTAAACTCATTTTTTTTAATAATCTACATGGATTGCGAATGTGGACTCTCCGACGAGTCATGTAAACATATGAACATCGGAAACTCACCGGAACACATCAAATGAAAAACATGAAATGTTAGGAATTTTAATAACAATATATTAATGTTGGGACACTAAGCGAAAAAGTCTAAATATTGGGATATAATCTATTATTAACCCAATTATATGAAAACACAAAATGTGATATTATTGGTAATATAAAAACTTGTAGGGTTGATATAAAATTACTAATGCTACCTGTTAGATTAATTTATTAGGATTTTTTATCGTGATACACATGAATTATATAAAAACACAAACTGTGACATAATTGGTAATAGAAGATCTGAAATGTTTGATATGAAAGTATTACTGCGACTCTTTGGATTAGTCGACTAGGGATTTGATCATGATAGGTCGGATTTATTTGTTGTGAAGTTGTATGTAAGATGTTTATTTGAAACTCATGGCCAGATTTAAAAGTTTTGACATGGTTAGGTTTTATTTGTTATCTAGTCTTTTGAATATCTTATAATTATAATGGATCTATTGTTGATTTATTTAACGTGAATAGATGGGCCGATTAATGGTCTAGATTCGATTTGATCTATTTGAACATAAATGTAACTATACATCATATTGATAGGATATGGTCCAACCTCTCGGGCCCAATAGCAGGCCCAAACGAGTGGGCCTAACCTAATGTTGCCCTACTAGGTTCGCCTAAACGACAATCCCCAAACCCTAATTAAAGGCGGAGTCAAGGGCACGATAATGAGGTAACGGTAGAAATCATGTGTAATAATGGTGGAGATCATGGTCGGGTTATAGGAGAATCATGAGCCCGCCAATCGAGGATTCGTGATAAGGTTTACGTTTATGTATAAATAGGAGTTAGATTGAAGGTAAAGGGTTAGCAAATTCTCAATACTAGAGCTCTTTGAGATACTTGCAGTAATCCGATTATAGTAAACATCTTGAGGATCATCTCTCCATGGACGTAGATCTTATTCTTGATCGAACCACGTAAAGTCTCTCGTGTTCTTTCTTGTTTTCATAAATCTACGCACACTAGATTTATCATTGGCGCCGTCTGTGGAACACATCTTGAACAAAAGCTGTGTTTTCTCCAATCTAATGGCAAGGACACGTCAAACGCTAGTACGGTCGGCGATGTCGGTAACAACCGCAGAGAACGATCGGTGGTCACACAACGCCGGGAAAGGGATTGCGGACGCCACCAGCGGTCACACACGAGGTTACATGGAGAATGCTTCCATACACCCTCGGGATCGCCGCCCAACGAAGAGAAGGCCGACCTCGATCGGTGGTGAGCAGGGAGTTCACCGCCTCCCACGAGGTCCTCGGTCGGCGATGTCCAATTCCTCAACGCCAACCTTAATCAATTCGAGTTTCATCAACGAGAGGACAAGCGGGCGGGCCTCAAGAGTGCCCGGTGGTGATTCTGAGCAATCGAGGTCGCCACCTCTCGAAATAATCAACGTTCACCGCAAAGCATAATGACCGCCCGATACCGGGGTTCATTCGCCTCGTACCTCCGCGGGCCGTTCTCCACCTCGACGTGATACCCATGTGAATGGGCGGAAAGAAGGGAGGAAGGCGGTCGAACTCCCTCGAAGAGCGACAGACGCCGTTATCGATCTCCCACTCCCGGAGAGGATGGTAACGAGCTCCCGGATTCGACCGACACGGACGAATTATCTCTCGCTTTCGAGGAGATTCGGATACACCTTGCCACAGCGATACGGGCTCGAATATTGTCGCATCACGATGGCCTTGGAGATCCTCGACTTCCTATTTGCCTATACCACCAACATGGCGAATCAAGGAATGAAAGATTTCCATATGTGTAAGGTCTTTCCGGTGCTGATCTCGGCGCCGGCGTTGGTTCACTCGCCGCGTAACAAAGCATCCATTGCTTCAAAGACCTCATGGATCGGTTCAAATGGCGCTTTTACCAAAAGATGCCGCCTCGACAACCTTCGTCCGATCGCTACAATCCGCCAAGGGCGAGGCGAAACAATGTCGAATTTCGTCTCCAGTTCATCATGGAATCCCTTAAAATAGATGAGTAACGATCTCTACATCATCAGCGATTCAAGAACGGGATCCGACACGGAGCTCGAATAAAGAGATCACCCGCGAACGACCGAAGACGCCTAGTCGTCTTTGGACCTTGGTTGACAACTTTGTCAAAGGGATGAGTCGGACCGGAAGAAGAGAGATCCGGGATGAGCGGTGACCGAGAGAGGGAAGCGGAGGATCGGGGCGAGGTCTTTGAGCAGCAGTGCGTTCGAAAGAATAAAAAGGGACCAGAGAATCAAGGCCGGGACCTCGGCCAAACCCTCAGTAATAACGAGCTCTATTCAAATCCAGTATGAAATATTTGAGCTTCACATCGAGCTCTTTCAAAACCTCCTCCATGAAAGGAGGAACCAAAAAAATCAACGGAAAGTATTGTGACTACCACCGAGTGTACGGTCACGATACGTAAGATTACAAGTCCTTGAGCTCACAGTTGACGAGCTCGTCAAGGAAGAGAAGAAGAATACATCGGCCGACCGGGTCGGAAATAAAAAGCGAGAGAAAAATGGAGGTGGTAATAGCGCGGACCGACCTCAACGGCAGGCCCGACTGAAGATGGCGAGGGCGAAGGTCCCAATGCAATGGAGCGGTCTACGCTATAACCGGTTGCCGGTTGATGCGACGAGGTCGTCACTTAGAAATGAAGCTCGAGGTCGACCCGAAGAGCCGAAAAACAAGCGACTCGGGATGGAGAGAACATCGTGTTCTCCAAAGACGACCCAAGACCCAAGATCATGCCTCACCAGACGCCATTACTATACAAGCCGTGGTGGGTAACAAGAATGTACACGGGTCTACATTGACATCGGACCTCCGTTAGCATCATATTCCGTAGCCGCGGATAAACTTGATGTCGGAGGAATTGGTACACCCCGCGCCTTCCCGCCATGGAGCTTTACTCAAGAGTCGATTCGGCCCGGTGTCATTACCCTTCCGGTCACCGTAGGCGTGCTCCCGTGTCGGTTACCAAAGCTATTCAATTTTTCCCGTCCGAGCTCCCTCCCATACAACATTATCTGGTAAGAGATTGGTCAGTATGCAACGGAGCCGTCGCTCCGTGTACCACCTCACCATTAAGATACCCACCCCGTGGGAGTGTTAAGCATTCGGGGTGACCAAACGGCGGCTAAAGAATGCCTACGAGTCTCAACCAAGACGCGCCTTACCTTAGGCCTAGCAATTCTGAGTAACCTCCGAAGTTGCCACCTCGGGATGATCCGTGAGAATCTTGACTATCTGACGACCGCTTCCAAAGTTGTCGAGGTTGGTACCCAGTTCATCGATATTTGCCAACGGTCATGCGACTTCTAAGGAATATAGAGATGTATTTGCATGGTCTCCATTGGATATGGTGGGGTCTCGCCGAGCTCATAACTCATCGTCTCAACATCGATCCGGCTACTAAACCGGTTCGGCGAAGAGAAGTTTTGCCGCGAGCGAAGCCAGTCATAAGAGACGAGGTAACCCAACTCAGGAGGCTAAAATCACATGCGAGGTTAAATACCCAACTTGGATGGCTAATCCGTTGTAGTTCGAAAGCCGAGAGGGATGGCGCATGTGTGTCGACTATACCGACCTCGATAAACACCGCCCAAAGGATCATTACCCTCCCGACATTGAAAAGAAGGTGGAAGCATTGGTGGGGCATGAGATCTTGAGTTCCTTGATTTATACAAGGATATCACCAAGTCTTGATGAGCCCTGAAGGCGCCCAAAAGCAGCGTTCATTATCGGCCGGTGTCTTTGCACCGAAAGATGCCTTTCGATCGAAAAACTGGAGCTACCTACCAGAGAATGGTGGATGCGATCTTCAGGATCACATAGGGAAATTGTTGAGGTCTATGTCGACGATATAGTAGTCAAAAGCAAAAAGTCGAGAATCTGCGCGTTGATCTCGAAACTATTCTTGACTCCTCGGTCGGCCAACCTCAAGCTCAATCCCAGTGCACATTCGTGGTGAAGGCGGGTAAATTTCTGGGATCTTTGGGTTTCTCGAAGGCCCAAAGCCAATCCTACCAAGGTGAAAGCGGTGCTCGACATGCGGATCCCAAAACTATCCGTGAAATACACAAACTCACCGGATGCACGGCCGCCTCACCGATTCCTATCTCGAGCTGCCGAGCGACTTCCTTCTTCAAGATCCCGAGGAGAGCTCCAGTTTCACTGGCGGAAGAACACCAGGTCGCCATACGGTGAAGGAATATCTCGCCGACCGCCGACACTATCCGCCCAAAGCAAGGTGAAACTCTATCGTTATATCCGCCACCTCTGACGAGGCAATTAGTCTTTGTCTTGGTGCGAGATGAGATGGGACGGCAACTCCCCATCTACTTCATTAGCCGGGCTCTCAAAGGACCGGAGACGAGGTACACCAACCTCGAGAAGGTAGCTCTGGCCTTGGTGAATGCCAAGCGACGCCTCCGACCTTACTTTCAAGCTCATTCCGTCCAGGTACTAACGGACTTACCTCTAAGACAAGTCTTATCAAAACCGGAGTCATCTGGACGTATAGCTAAGTGGGCACTGGAGCTCGGCGAGCACGATATCTCATACTCCCCCAGGCCGGCCATAAAAGGGCAAGCCCTTGCAGATTTCCTGGTGGAGGTCAAATTCACCGAGGTCGCCTCTACCGGGTGAGGTCACTCCCCCTCACGGCGGAGGAATCATCCTAGCATCACCCGTTGGATGTTGGTAGATGTATGTGGGCGGAGCTTCATGCAAGACGGTAGCGGAGCGGGCATCCTCCTCCTCGGCCCGGATAAGCGAAGTGACATACGCCCCGGTTTACCTTCCCACCACCAACAACAGTGGAATACGGCACCGATCTCGGGACTCCGCCTAGCAAAGGAATTGAAAGTGGACAAAGTCGGATATTTGGAGATTCCTGTCGTGGTAAACTGGTCTTAGGTACATACGAGGCTAAAGAGGATTGAATGAAGCGATGACTGAGAAAGCGAAAAGAGATCTTGGCCTCATTCGGATACTTCATGATTAATCAAATCCCACGAGAGGAAAGCAATCGGTGACATTCTTAGTAAATTGGCCGTCATCGACAAATCCGCCATTAGAGGAAGTTCATTCCAGAAGCATTGAGGCGCCCCACATCAGCGTTATCTCAGAGGCTGAACCAAACTGGATGACGCCCCTAAAAGCATACCTGGAAGTTGGCACACTACCTCAGGATCGGCTAGAGGCCAAAAAGATGATGGTGAAATCCCAGAAGTATCTTGTGTATGAGGGCTCTCTGTACCGGAAGTCCTACCTTCAACCCCTCCTGAGATGCCTCGGGCCAGAAGAAGCCGACTACGTGCTCAATGAGATTCACCGGGGGTCTTGCGGAAGCCACATCGGGTCGCGAGCTCTCTCAAAGAAGACGTTGAGGTCGGGATATTATTGGCCCACCCTTATTCAAGATTCAGCCGAACTCGTCAAAATTGTCCGGTGCGCTTCCACTCCACGGTCAGCTACCTCGGACCGATCTGAGCGACTGCGAGCCCATGGCCTTTCATGCAATGGGGGATCGACATCGTTGGTCCATTCGGCCGAGCACCGGTCGACCGTTACTTAGTCGTTGCCATGACTACTTCACAAAATGGGTGGTGCCGCCACCGTCGAACCTCACGAGCAAAAGGATTGAGACCTTCGTGTGGAAGAATATAGTCTGCCGCTTGGCATACCACACATCGGTCTCGGATAATGGTACCCGGTTCGTCGATAAAATTTCAAGGTGGTGCAAAGAGCTCCGGATCGACCAGCGGTTCACCTCGGTCGTACACCGCAAGCTAATGGTCGGGGCCGGGTGACGAACCGCACGATTATACAAGGATTAAAGAAGAGGCTAGACCGAGCTAAAAGCGATTGGGTGAAAACCTTCCCCAAGTCCTCCGGTCCTACGAGCGACACCTCGGACTTCATGGAGAAACACCTTCGGCTTGGTCTATGGAACCGAGGCCGTCATCCGATGAAATCGGCACACCGAGCCCACGCACTCTTCACTTTGACCCGGATGGGAGCGAGGGCGACCTGCGAACCAACCTTGATGCTCTCGAAAAAACGCGAACTCGCCTTCATAAGCGAAGCTAAGTACAAGGTCGTCGCGCGGTATTACAACAAAGGGTCAAAGCCTCCGCACCGCAAGTAGGTGACCTCGTCCTACGAAATAATGAAGCCAGTGAGCCGAGCGTCTTAACAAGTTAGATCCGGCATGGGAAGGCCCATACCGCGTTCACAAGGACCTCGGCAAGGGGCCTACAAACTATCTCACTTATCCGTGCGCTTATCCCCGAACACGGCATATTTCTCATTTAAGGAGTACTTTACATAGCTTCGATTACGATCGACCTTATGTTAGTCTCCTTACTTGTTTTGCCAGTGCGATGTTATACACTTGTTGAATAAAATGTTTATTTTATAATGAGTATTCCATTTTATTGATATCGAACATCTATTTGGATATACCGCATTTAAACCTTCGCGAGGACCGTAGGAAAGCGTATGTTAACCTCGCCCGAGGATCCATCTTGGGTGTTTAATTCACCATACATTGATTATAAACCTAGCATGCGTCTATATAATTAAATCGCAACACGTTGGGGTTTACGTGTTTACCTTTGGATCCGAAGAGGTCGATGGAGCGAGATGAGCGGATCGAGCGGATCGGACTCGTGCTTTGACCTTCCGGATCGTATCCGGTTGCCCAATCTCCAACGTCGAGTGAGGACGATCTATGGAGAATACACGGAAAATCACCCAAGCTCTCTTGACAAAACTCTCGAAAATTCTCTCTCAAAATGTGTATGAGATGGCGAAAATTTTCCCTTTAATTTGTGAGCATTAGCTAGACTTTATCTCATACCTTATATTTATAATGCACTACCTTAATCCTATATGGAATATTACCATAATCCTATATGGAATATTACCATAATCCTATATGGAATATTACCATACTCTCGGGATTATTTCCATACTCTCGGGATTATTACCATAATCTTATATGGAAAGGATCTATGCATATACCATAAATATAATAATATCCTTGTGGGATAAAGAGAATAAAATCTTGCCTTAGAGAGCAACATAGGGGCCGATTTTCCTCGATTACTACGGGCCCGGATGGGCCACCGAGGATCAAATGCAAGGAATAAAGATGGGCCTCAAATAAATTAATTATCTTATGTTCACCTGAACATAAATTAATTTATAAACATTCGATCATGCCACTAGAGAAAGAATCTTGACTTACCCTTTATTACCAAGTTGAGTCGGGCTTGCACTTAGACATTACGAATCCCGTATTTAAGATATCGAGCGTCCATTAATCATTTATAGCAATCATTGCTTAAAGCGATTAATAACTTCATTTCCTTAAGTAGTACCACTCAACCTTATTATTGTACTTGAGCTAACTCAACTGCGGGGTTTAGTACAATAAACCTTTGAGCTCCTTAAGGGGCGTCATCATCCTAAACGGATACGGTGACTCGTCATGATAACTAGCGTGACATCTGATCGCCACCACCCAAGACGCGAGAATCTTGGGTTAGAACATATAACCTCACTCATAACAAGTCAAAGTGATGGTCAAGAACTCATACTCACCTAATACCTTATCGAGGTTTAGATCATCGTAAGTCACCGAGATCTTGGTTCTTCACGACGGTCGAAAGAAGAACTCATCTCATCGTGATCCTTCAATACGTCGAGACGCGTACCGGCATAGACAAGCAACTAAGTCAAGTCACTTATCTATCTGCGGCTAAGCTAAACCGACAACTCGTCCTTAAGTCGTCTCACCTGTGAAACTTTTATATCTCATTAAGCTTGACCAATCATACGAGACTTACGTGATCTTCACACAATCGTATGATCTAACTTATATATGAGATAAGGGACACGATATATGCAATCAAGTATTAAATCGGATAGGAGATTGTAATAGTGGTAACGGAAACATTGTATACAAGCTCAACCAAACGCTTTCAAGATACAAATCCAACAATCTCCCACTTATACTAAAGCAAACTTTTAGTATACAATGTGTCTTACTACTAGCTATTACAAACAACCATCACTTTGCTTCTCCCACTTATACAAAAGTTTCCTTTCTAAGTGGGTGCCATCAAGCTTAATCCAAGTCCTCTAACGTGTTCATCGTAGACTTTTTGCGGCGAGCTCTTCGTGAATGGATCCGCTAGATTTTCCGTCGTATTAATCTTTTCAATCAGACGCGTCACCGCCTAACGATTTCTCGTATGACATGGTACTTTCTCTCTATGTGTTTGGTCGCCTTGTGGGTCCGTGGTTCCTTCGAGTTTGCCCTTCGCACGAGTTATCACGATGAACTATGATACTCTTGGGCAAACCAGGTACCACATCTAGATCCGGTAGTTCTTGAACCATCAGACCTCCTTAGAAGCCTCCGTTGCGGCTACATATTCGGCTTCCATGGTAGAGTCCGCAATGCATCGCCGCTTTGCACTCACTTGAGATCGGCTCCACCTCCCAAGGTAAACACATAGCAGGAGGTGACTTTTTCTCATCACGGTCACTTGGAAATCCAGTCTCAGATAACCCAAAGGCATTAGACTATCTCGCATGGTAAACTAGCCTATAATCTCGAGTCCTTTTCGTGCTTTGAGTATATGCTTTCTTGCGATCGATGAGCTTGTCCGAGGTTAGGCGATATCAGCTACTATGCTACCGCATAGCGAGATATCGGGCCTCGTGCATAGCATTACGTACATGAGACTTCCTACGGCGAGCGTAGGAACTTGTCTCATTTCCTCTATCTCATTTGCGATCACGGTGATGCGTTTTAAATAAAGGAACGCCATATGCGAAAGGTAGCAATCCTTTCTTGGCGGTCTGCATACTAAACGAGTAATCACAAGATATCGATGTAAGGCGCTGAGATAAGCTCAACATTTTCTTCTTGCGATCTCGGTAAACCTTGATCCCAAGAATGTGCAGCTGCATCTCCTAAGTCTTTCATTTGAAATTGATCGGATAGCCAACTCTTTCGCCCGATAGCGACTTCACGTTTTTGCCAACTAGAAGGATGTCATCTACATAAAGTGCGAGAAATACCACATCACCGTTGACATCTAACCGATACACACAACTCGCTAGGCAACGGGTAAATCCATGGGACTTTACCACCGTCAAAGCGTAAGTTCCATGATCGGGAGGCACGCTTAAGTCCATAAATGGACTTAAAGCTTCCATACTAGATGCTCTTCACCCTTTACCACATAACCTTCAGTCTTTGCATATAGATGTCTCTACCTTCCTCAAGGTAACCGTTTAGAAAAGCGGTTTTAACATCCATTTGCCAAACCTCTGGGTTTAAGTGGTCATATGACGGAAGAATTACGATGGACTTGAGCATTGCTACAGGTGAAAAGGTCTCATCGAAATCGATGCCCTCAATCCGAGTGTACCCTTCGCCACAAGCCCGGCTTTGAAAGCGAAACCTCTCCATCGGAATCTCTTCCTCAGATATCCACTTACTACCTACGGCTTCCTCGCCATCCGGTAGAGGTGTCTTTCATATACATCCATAGCCGTTATGGACTCCATTTCTAAGTCCATAGCGGTGTGCCATGATCTTGCATCTATATCTTGTATCGCCTCCTTGTATGTCCATGGGTCGATTATCGCATGTTCGTCTGCTGGGACTAAACCAAGATTCACCCACGAACATAAATCGCTCGGGTTGACGAACAACCTCCCACTCTGACGAGGTTCTACAGGCACAATGGCAACGTGGGTGCGAGATACTTGTGGTTCTCTAACTCAGCACAACTTGTGTGTAGGTACCACTCAGCGGTCGGTATCTCGGTGGAACTCGACCCACTTCAATTTCTTGAAGTATCCGGTGTCGATCCTCCCACTGACTCGACATCTCGCACCTTTGCCTAATCGGTGGTGGAATCGATCATCTTCTAATTCTTGAAGAATGATTTCAACTTTGGACTTATGATTTTTCATGTGGTCCTCTTCTAAGAATCGAGCATTAGTCTAATAATGACCTTCCGATCCTTGGGACTATAGAATAAACCACCTTCGTTCCTCTAGGATAGCCAATAAACGACCTTGCGTCGGATCTAGCCTCCAACTTGTCGCCTTCTTGTTCAAAGACATGTCCGGATCGCCCATATCCTTATGTGGCTTAAAGCGGGCTTGCGCCCAAACCACAACTCGAAGGGGTCTTTTCGATTGACTTGGGCGGTACTAGATTTAGCAAGTATGCCGTCTCTAAGCATACCCCGTAATCTAAATAAGCGATGTAGCATAACTCATCATAGATCTAACCATTTCTAAAAGAGTCCTATTTCTTCGCTCGACACACCATTTCTTTGTGGTGTGCCCGGTGAAGTCTTGTTGGGAGGTAATCCCACACTTCACTAGATAGTCATAAACTCGTTCTTGAGGTATTCGCCACCGCGATCGGACCGCGATGACTTGATACTCTTACCTAGCTTCGTCTCCACTTCCGCCTTAAACTCTTTGAATTTCTCAAAGCATTCGGACTTGCGATGAAGCGGTATATGTATCCGTACCTTAGTAATCGATGAAAGTGATAAAATACTGCATACTCCACGAGCTTGTGTGGACATCGATCCACATAGGTCGAATGGACTAACTCCAACATTTCTTTGGCTCTATAACCCTTCGCTTTGAAGGTCGGTCGACATCTTACCTTCTATACAGATTCGCAGACCGGGAGCGGAGTAACCGTGAGATTACCCAACGCCCATTCTTAGCCGGTCTTTGGATCCTATTTAGATTGATGTGACCTAATCTAAGATGCCGAGAGAAAAGTAGAGTCATCTTCTTGAAGAAAACTTTCTCTTTTTAGGTTTGATGAAGATGCAACATAGTTATAGGTATTATGTTTTGCGAAATAGTATAAAGCGAATTATATAAAGTGCAACACGAGATAACCGTCATTTCTTATGATAGAAACACCACTATCAAAAATAACAGAATATCCATGAGTAAATAATTTGAAAGCAGAAACAAGGTTCCGAAAATCCGGCACATATAAAGCGTCTTTCAAAACTAAAGCTGTTGTCCCAAAACATAAAGAACATCTCCACTTACAACACCGACTTTCGCGCGTTGCCCATGGAATCGTTATCTCGCCATCAAACAGCTCCTTGTCCGCGGGAACCCGCAGGTGTAACAAACATGATCGATTGCGCCAGTATCTACTACCCAAGAATGGGTAGAACAAGTCGCTAAACATGTTTCCGTCACTAAAGAAAGCGTACCTTGAGCCTCGAGCATAGGGCACTGGCCTCCAATGCCCGCCCTTACCGCACTGAAGCACTTGCCGCTTCTCCTTGGCTTCTTCAAGCCTCCGGTGGAAACCATGTTCTTGCTCCCATTACTCCCACTATTTCCTCGCTTTACCACCTTGGCACCCTTTTCTATTTCCATTTTGCAACGAAAATTTAGGGCCCTTAGATATGCTAGCAAGAGCATGTGCTCCTTTCCCATAACTCCTTCCGCAAAGAACGAGATCATTAAGCAACCGACTAAGTGTGAACTCGGTCTTGCTCATGATTGCATTCACGAAAGTTCTCAAAGACTTGGGCGGTGTGTTGAGGATGATATCGACCTTGGCCCGCCGTCAATACCTCCTCCCAACCGATCAAGACTATCCATGAGATGAGTCGTGTGGAGACATGTTCATGGACCGAACTTCCTTCTTCCATCTTACACGCCAAGATTTCTCTCATTGTGTGGAAGCGGATCGTCGATCCGATCGCCCAAACTTACTCGAGACTTGACCAAATATCGATCGCGTCGCCATCGATCGATCTTTGCGGTTGCAAGCCTTTGGACATCGTAGTCATCATATAGCATTTAGCCATATTGTTTGACTTATTCCAAAGTCTCGCCGACTCGCCGCTCATTAGTCGATCGTCGATGAGGCATCGGGTTTAGGAGTAGTGAGAACAAACATGTGTTCTTCAATGATAAGAACATATTCCATGTTTCGTTTCCACTCGATGAAATTTGGACCGGATAACGGTTTTTGTGCGAGCATATTGATAATCGGCGAAGAGACATATCTGAAACGATAATGTAAACACATAAGCATACGATCGCAAATAATTCGTAACAATAATATTGTAACCTTTGATAAAACAATATTAATTGAAACCTCCAATCGCCCAAGGAATTCCACATGCAAGCCACGCGTGTGGGCGTTTACATGAACCCCCGACCGGACTAAAATATACCTTTTAGTCGTTTAATTTCAATTCATGTCAACTTATCCTTATGACAAATGAAATTAATGATTGGACCTTACTAGACCACATCACTATCGCAAGAAGGGACTTGGCGGAAGTTGTACTTGAGGTGATGTCTAAGCAATGACCACAATTTTAACAAAGAAAATGAATTCTTAGAA
This sequence comes from Salvia rosmarinus, assembly GCA_036937905.1. Lineage (NCBI taxonomy): Eukaryota > Viridiplantae > Streptophyta > Magnoliopsida > Lamiales > Lamiaceae > Salvia > Salvia rosmarinus. Next base: position 12,684,151 of record CM072819.1, on the reverse strand, counting down.
TTGGTATACTCACTCGGACCATACCGCCCAATTCAAATTCTTTTGTTATCTCATTTTATATCTATCTCTAGAGAACTTATGAAAATCGCACATACGAGCCACGCGTGTGGGCGTTTACACATGAAACTCCCACTTCTCAATAGATTTAAAAATTTTATTTAGAAATCTCGTCTAACAAACTTATGATAAGCAGTCTGAGCAAGCCACGCGTGTGGGCGTTTACTCACGGTCGTCTCACTTTGTTTAGAGATCAAAAGTGGAGGTCTTGACATTTTAATTTGAAAAATTAATTTGTCGGGTTGCTTGCTTAGTCTTTTTATTCAAAAGGTTTGTCCATACAGATCACGTAATCTGGCATGCTTTCTATAGAACTCAACATGTAAAACATGCTCGCAGAAATTCTAAAATATGCTTGATAAACGCGATAAACCTAGCATGCTTACTATGCGCATCCAATTCGTAAAACACTTAAAGGTTTGTCAACGTAATATAAACATACATAGCATACTCTGCATAATTTAAACATCCACGACATGCATATGAGCGATAAAAATAAAATAAAACGTTCATCGCGTGAATCGTGAAACCCGCACATTTAAATCTAATCTATTACATAGATTTACAAAGCACGTAATTAAACTTGGCAGGCCTCGCGTGCTCGAGCACGGACCAGATTCAACAAATGGGCCTCGCGTGCACGAGCACGGGCTGGAAAATCTGGAAACGGTGCGGGCGGGTCATTAAGCCCAATCTGCGGGGCCGCGCTGAGGGCAAAGCCCGCCCGCGCCCGCCCTGCTGCGCCGCCCCGCGTGCTCGCGCGCGCCCGCGGTCGCTGGCGACCGCGACCCGTCGAGCACGCGCTTGCGCAGCCTTCCCCGGCGCGAACGCGTCGCCGAGACGCCGTCGCCCGGCCGTCGAAACTCGCGACCGCGAAGTTCACGCTCGCCGCGCGGGTCGCCGCAACGCCTGCCGCCCGTCGCCCGCTAGCTCGCTTGCTTGCGATCCGTATCTCGCGATCGCTTCGATTGCTCGCGTGGCGCCAGGGATCTCGTCTTGTGACGCACGCCCGTCACCCGCGCCGCGCGATCACCCTCGCGACCGCGAGGCTCGCCGCGAGATACCGCCCGAGGGGCCGCCGAGTGACTGTTTTCCGTCGTTTCGTTCTTCGTTCTTTCGTCTTCGTTTTTTTTACGGATAAGATTTACGAATAAAATCTAATCTAACCACGGATTTTCTCGTGGTGTAAAAACAAAACGACAATATAACAAACGAGCCACGATGAGCGACAAATCCACAATTATAAAAGCGCGTAATAATCAAACGTGAATTAATCCAGCAGGCCAAGATTCTTAACACGGCTCGATATCAATGTAGGAAAACGTATGTTAACCCTCGCCCCGAGGATCCATCTTGGGTGTTTAATTCACCATACATTGATTATAAACCTAGCATGCGTCTATATAATTAAATTGCAACACGTTGGGGTTTACACGTGTTTACCTTTGGATCTGAAGAGGTCGATGGAACGAGATGAACGGATCGAACGGATCGGACTCGTGCTTTGACCTTCTGGACTGTATCCCGGTTGCCCAATCTCCAACGTCGAGTGAGGGCGATCTATGGAGAATACAATCGAAAATCACCCAAGCTCTCTTCAACAAAACTCTCGAAAATTCTCTCTCAAAATGTGTATGAGATGGTCGAAAATTTTCCTTTAATTTGTGAGCATTAGCTTTGACTTTATCTCATACCTTATATTTATAATGCACTACCTTAATCCTATATGGAATATTACCATAATCCTATATGGAATATTACCATAATCCTATATGGAATATTACCATAATCTTAGGATTATTTCCATACTCTCGGATTATTTCCATACTCGTGATTATTACCATAATCTTATATGGAAAGGATCTATGCATATACCATAAATATAATAATATCCTTGTGGGATAAAGAGAATAAAATCTTGCCTTAGGCGCAACATAGGGGCGCCGATTTTCCTCGATGCTACGGGCTGGATGGGCCGACCAGGATCAAATGCGAGGAATAAAGATGGGCCTCAAATAAATTAATTATCTTATGTTCAGCCGAACATAAATTAATTTATAAACATTCGATCATGCCACTAGAGAAAGAATCTTGACTTACCCTTTATTACCAAAGTTGAGTCGGGCTTGCACTTAGACATTCTGAATCCCGTATTTAAGATATCGAGCGTCCATTAATCATTTATAGCAATCATTGCTTAAAACGATTAATAACTTCATTTCCTAAGTAGTACCACTCAACCTTATTATTGTACTGAGCTAACTCAACTGCGGGTTTAGTACAATAAACCTTTTGAGCTCCTTAAGGGGCGTCATCATCCTAAACGGATACGGTGACTCGACTGAGATAACTAGCGTGACATCTGAAACCGCCACCACCCAAGATGCGGAGAATCTTGGGTTAGAACATATAACCTCACTCATAACAAGTCAAAGTGATGGTCAAGAACTCATACTCACCTAATACCTTATCGAGGTTTAGATCATCGTAAGTCACCGAGATCTTGGTTCTTCACGACGGTCGAAAGAAGAACTCATCTCACCGTGATCCTTCATACGCCGAGGCGTATCAAAGATAGACAAGCAACTAAGTCAAGTCACTTCTTATCTATATGCAGCCTAAACCGACAACTCGTCCTTAAGTCGCCTCGGTGTGAAACTTTTATATCTCATTAAGCTTGACCAATCATACGGACTTCGTGATCTTCTACACATCGTATGATCTAACTTATATATGAGATAAGGGGACACGATATATGCAATCAAGTATTCAAATCGGATAGAGATTGTAATAGTGGTAACAGAAACATTGATACAAGCTCAACCAAACGCTTTCAAGATACAAATCCAACAGGACGCCTCACGAAGATGAATAACCCACTAAGTAGGTATTCGATGAAATCGCGCGTTCATAGATTACTCATGAAATCGAACGTCTCGGTCAACGCATCTGACAACTCATTAATTTGAAAGTCTACATGCACACATGCAGATTACTCATTAAATTGAAAAGTCATATGTAAAAGACATCCAGTTGGATCTCACCAAATTATGCTCAGATACAAGATAAATACATTTACGACCAAACGAAGCCCTAAGCTATGTTTATACCTCTCAAGAGGAAAACGTACACTTCAACGAGTCTAAATACATTTATACCTACATACAAACTCCTGCGACTATATACAATCATTCGACTTAGGGCCGCCGAGATTCACCGTCGAGATAGTTTTGAACGAAATCCCGTGTCGGCGATGAATACCCTGAATGAACTCGGTGCCTTCCACCCAATCTATGAGGACGGCACCACCTCGGCCCGCCCGGAGCACCGACCCGACGCAGGCGGATTCCGGCACAGGGAATGCGATCCTGCACCCGGCCACACTCGACCCCGCGAGCCCCGACGTCGGACCAAGAAAATGCCCTCATCCCCAACTCTTGCCTTCCATGTCGACCGCCCGCCGCGCGCCTCCTCTTCGTGCTCTTCAATTATGGGATCGGCGTCCGTCAGACACGCCTGCAATGAGGTTGAGCATCGTCGTTTCGATGAATCTCATACATCCGCATGTATTTCGTGACGTAGTCGGCGCGCTTTAAACTTCTTGCTATTTGGACCTCCTCATCCTCAATACCATGCCCTCCGCCAACAAGCTCGAACTCGATCGTCGGCGGATATAGTAGTTCCACCATCCGTGGATTACCTTCTCATACTCTGATGCTCTTCCGAGATCCGAGCCAACCGCCTCGCATTGCATCGATCGTCCTTGGATCACATCTGCGGATAAATCAGCCCCACGGACTTGAGTTGTGTAATCCTTAACTTTAAAGCCTCATTCTCGATGAAGGAGGCGGACCACTTCATGATCGACCTCATGCAACTTTTGTTTGATTAATTTGAAGATGCCGAGTGACATCCATCTTGGCGAACTTGAGTCAACTCGGCGGACCGACTCCTCCAGGTGTCACTTCTTCATCCTTCTCGGCTAGAGCACCTCGGACTTCTTTCGACTTTGTTAGTAACTCATGATCGAGTCCAAGTATTGAGATGAGGAATGCTAGAAATAAGACAACACACGCGCATTTTAACAAGATATGTCTATTATTCAAAATGGAAGTTTGTACAAACACGGGGTCCTATCGACCCCGCAAATCATCCTATTACATTAGGTCCACCGACCTCGAGCTCATTCTGGACTCTCCGACCTCCTGCTGCTGCTGCTGCTTCTTTCCTCCGGGTTGCCGATCTCCAGGAAGGTTGCCGATCTCGGAAGGATGTCCGAGCTCGGACACCGCCTCGGTTTCGACCTCAACTCGGCAAGGAATGCTTGAAGCTCCACGTCTTCATCTTCCTTGACCGAGTTACGGCCTCCGCCGTCGAGGAGTGAGGCGAAGATGCCAGGCATCCACCACGGAAAAGAGGTCGCCCAGCGATTATGCGAGCATAATTCATGCATACTTCCGAGGTTCGACCTCAACCCAACCGTGTTGGGCCTTGTCAAAATCAGGTCTCTCGCCGCCAACTTCTCTAGGTGGGCACATATCACCGCGCCTCATCACACCGCTGCCGGTCGGAGATGAAGAGGAAAAACTCTCCGACTCGATAAGCTCTTTGGTGAAGGCCCTCAAGATAGGTCCTTGCCCGCCAAGAAAGCGCTTGTGTCTGCGCAGCCTCCTCACTCTCGGCCTCGGCACCTCCTCTTGGCGCTCCACTCGGCACGGGCCACGCAGGCCGGTCCTTCTCTTGAGGCTACCGGCCATCTTTGCCGCCGGCTCGCCCGGCTTTCGCCTTTGCAAGTTCGGCGTCCGCCTCGGCAGCGGCCAATAGCGATTCAAGAATGCCCTCGGCTTGTCCGCGGCGCCTTCTCTCCATGGCCTCGTATTGCGGCGCCTCAACAAGCAAGCCATGCCGTGCATCTCGCACCGCCATTGAGGCCGCATCACGAATATGGAACAATTAGCAACACGTAACAACAAACTTACAAGGAGAAAAGTAGCGACTTATACCTTTGGGAAGGATAAAGAGTCTTGGAAGCCGCACCTCGGCAAGCGGGCGGCCATGGACCTCAATCTCCAGTGTCGGGCCCGAGGTTGCTCGAGGACCGATCGTTAAGTCCTCGTATGCCCACCACCACGGGTCTTCATGGACTCGCCGCCTCGCCTTCTTCCTCCCGTGCTCCTTCGATCGGATGGTGCGGGCGCGCGAGCTCGATACATTGACTTCTACGGTGGGGTCGATCTTCACTGCAATACAAAATGAGAATTTCGTTGTACGACGAAATCAACGGGAAATAAAGATAAGAAGGTTGCCCTCACCCAAATCGGACCACGATCATCGGAGCTTCGACCTATATACACTCGCACCAAAGATTGTTCAAGTCATCCTCGGTATAACCGATCGATAGGATCTCACCCATATCGTTCAATGCCTTCTCCATAGGGCCCGATGGATTAATTTTCACGTCCTTATTGCTCGAGGCCCCACTCATACCTCGGATACCCCTCACCAGAAAGAAGTATCTATTTTGCCGGTGGGATACCTTCGATGGGAAGCTATTTTAAACTTGATTTGGTGAAAGATAATACACTCCTCCCATAGACTTGATGCTAAAAATGCATCAAGACTTGAAAGAAAACTCCTCGCCTATGCCGTTCTGGTGCCATACTAGCCAACCGCCGACCTAATAGAATTGGAGGTCGGTTGGCATATGGGGATCCGAAAATACTCTTGAAAACTAAGGAAAATAGGGCAAAAGGAAATCTAAGCCCACTATTAAACTATCTACAAAATGCTAATAAAACCCTCGGGAGAATACCGCCTATCATTGGGTTTCGCAGCACCACCATGCATCCTCCTACGAGATGTGGTATTTCTGCAACCACCAAGAGCTCTTACATCGTTAAAGTTGATCTCGCCCACCAATCGATGCCATCCGATCATCGAAGACACCTGAAACCACAGAACTAAGTCCTATGGATTTACTGGCGGTTGTGGCATATATAATCCCTTACATCGAATCGGGCGGCCGTAACCCGAAACCGAACCGAGTTATCGAGCGAGAAGAGGAATGAGAAGATGAAGAATACATACTTACTTTTTCGGAGCGAGATTTCGATTTCTTCAACAAAGTTTGAAAGAGGAATTGAGAATTCTAAGGGTATGCTCTCTGGAATAAAACGTCGAAGAAGAAAGTGAATAGTTGCCTCTTTTGGACCTATTTATAGGATAAATGGTGCCTAAAATCTGCCATTTCGTTTATCACACGTGCCTATCTACGATTGGATGTGTGACCGACGCTTCGCGCTTTTAAAGTGCCCAACCACCGCTGGCGCGTATGACGTACTCTATGGAAAATGCAGACCGCCTAATACATAATGATTACATCGAGCTCGGACATCGGACTACGCCCGTGTCCTCATACCGGTAGTATTTCAGGTCCGACCGACGTCCTCCCGACATCGGACCTCGGCGTCCGCCGATCCGATCACGTAATAATTTTGAGCTCGGACATCGGGTTCGCCCATGTCCACCCGGACCAGCAGTATTTCGGTCGGACCTCGGCGTCGTGAAAAAAAAAAAAAAAAGGAGGAGCCATACAAGTCGGCGAACCTTCAACGAAAACTTGACCCGAAACATCCCGCCTCGGCAAAGCACATTCTCCGCTTCACCCGGCAAGGCTATTCCTCGACTTTTCGTGGGCTATGATAGATACGGCCCAACCTCTCGGGCCCAATAGCAGGGCCCAAACGAGTGGGCCTAACCTAATGTCGCCTCTACTCTTACGCTAAACGACAATCCCCAAACCCCAATTAAAGGCGGAGTCGAGGGCACGATAACGAGGTAACGGTAGAAATCATGTGTAATAATGGTGGAGATCATGGTCGGTTATAGGAGAATCATGAGCCCGCCAATCAAGGGATTCGTGATAAGGTTTACGTTTATGTATAAATAGGAGTTAGATTGAAGGTAAAGGGTTAGCAAATTCATCGAATACTAGAGCTCTTTGAGATATTTGTTGAATCCGATTATAGTAAACATCTTGAGGATCATCTCCTCCGTGGACGTAGATCTTATTCTTGATCGAACCACGTAAAAGTCTCTCGTGTTCTTTACTGTTTTCATAAATCTCGCACACTAGATTTATCACATATAATTTTCATTTAATTGGTTTCCAATTAGTAGTTCTATATTGATCGAGATTCAAGATATGATTATCTCTACTTGGTATTATCAAACTAGGATGCATAAATAGTCTGGTGCTGATGAGTCCAATGGACACGTATATGTTATCGTGCTTAAAAGCTATTCAGATTAAAATAAAGTTTATAACTTCGTAATAACCGTTCACAATGGGTTTAATTGGATTATAATAATGAAATTTGATCAAACTATATAATTATGTAGTAATACAATGTGAATCCGTAAATAGTACTATTTGATAGATTCTCACCCGTTTGAAATTTTGAATTGAAATGTAATCGAGTCTGATTCAAGCATGTCATAATATTTGGTCGAGTTGAACCTCTACTTTAATTTATTTTTCTTTTTATCAAGTCCGCATTTATAATTATTTATTCGATTCTGCTCGAGTCGATTATATACTTTATTTAAACGATACCCTCTTGAAGTACAGTCGATCCTTATGATGGTTGGTGTCGTTTTGAACACGCATATATATAAGAAAATCGCAAGTAGTTTGCGTTAGGTCAACCCCTTTTCATCTCTTTAAAATAGAGAAATATTGCTGTCAAATATTTTCTACCGATGAGAACCCCTAACGTCGCCCTAAAGATTGGCCAATATTGTATTAAAATTTCAATTTTTAATTGCTCCTTGAAAGTTGGGATATCACAGTAATTTTGTTTTTATTGTGACTGGTGTTGACTTGAATTATACTAATTAAATAGGCGATTCAATCTAAGAAAAACGTTTTTATTTATTTTGAGGTCGGAACCATTTAATTAATTTTAAGAAAATTCATATATTACTCCTAAAAGTATATTTTCTGAGGGTATATTACTCCTACAAAGTTATTCATAATACTCCACGTATTGAGCTAATTCAAACACGCACATATCGTCAAAAACCTTTTTATAAATACTCGCATTAAAATTAGTTGGAAAAAAACTAAAAAGGAGTTGCTTTATTTCACTTTAATATATTAACTTTACTTGTATACCACTCTATAAAGAGAATAGCTTTTTTTTGTCATCACATATTAATTCTGAGTATCAAGTAAATTTCGTCACTTTATAAATTATACACGTAAAAAGTCGATACGGACATCTAAAGTAAATCAATTAATTTATAGAAATAACATAGTATCATAAAAAGGTCATTTTCAAATATAATTTTCAGCACTTTTTTCCCATAAAAGAATATATTTCCACCCCAATAAGTTATTGCTAATCTAGTATGATGTTCCACACTTGGCGTTAAATTAACTCAAGTTACGTCTAATAATTACGATCAATGAAAATTAGTTAGTGAGAGAGAACCAAGAAAGAGATCAAAAGGATCTTTCTGTTTTGTCATCTAGTGCATGTAGCCCCGCAATTACTCCCCGACACCTGCGCTTCATATTATCTTACAACCAATTAAATATTAATCCATTATTATTATTAGTATTATTCTATATTTTATATTTTACAAAGACTTGCATCTTAGTGTTTAAAATATACCCTACCATTTTTTTTAAATTCCGGTGGCGTAGCTTGTTATCGATTTTAAAGATTTTTTTAATGAGTTTTCTGAAGTTACTACTTTCCTCGCAATAATTAATGTGTAGTTAGAAATATATGGATGAGATTGAAATATGATAAAATTGGAGTCATTGGACGTATTTGTATTGGTCTCTTAAAATAGCATGGACCTAACATCTCAGTCATTTTTTTTCTAATTATTTCGATGTGTACTAATTCTTACTATTACAAATAATACTTAATCAACGGTGCTGATTTGAGTAAGATACTCATAATCACTTCTTAATTCCTCAATTCAAGAAGCAATTTAGAGGGTGTTTGGCTAAGTTTATAAGCTCTTCAAAATAATTTATAAGTTGTTTAGGAGCTTATAAACACACGCAAAGTGTTGGTAAAATAAGCTTCTAAATAGTTTATAAGCGGTAAAAATAAGCTCCAACAACTTATAAACTCTCCTAAAAATAAATAGCTCAACCCCAACTTATTTTTTCATAAACTTATAAATAATAGTGAATTTACCAAAATAATCTTTCTATGTTTTATTATTTGCTACATATAAACTATCGATTTCACTTCTCGTCAATTTTTCTCTCTCTAACTATGATTTTCTCTCTCTAACTATGATTTTCTCTCTTTAACTCACGATTCTTTCTCTAGCTTATAAGCTCAATCATCCAAACACTTTGACAACTTATAAACTCTTCAAATATTATGTCTTATAAGTTCTTGAAACATCTTATAAGCTCGTAAAGCTCATAAATTCTTTAAAATAAGCTTAGCCAAATACCCTCTTAATGTACTCTGAATATATTGAGTCTGTTCTAAATTACCCCAGAATAATTTTGACACGCGTCCGATCCTTTCTTGTTTTTTTTCCTTATTAACTGTGCAGTCGTTATTTATGAGTATATTCTCGATTTTTCTTATTTTCTATAAATAATTTTGACCCATACCCATTCCTTTTTATCTATTACTTTTTTTTACCTATATAACCGTTATCAATGAGTATAATATTAATTATTTTTGTTTAATCAAAGAATTAAGTATAAGTAATTTTGGATCCGACCATTATATTTTGAAATTTATCTTCTAAACCCTACCCTTCTCTACAATACGTGTAATTATATAGCCGTTATTAATGATAAAAAATATTCCCTCTATGCTGCTAATACTGACTCGCAAATCACTTTGAACTATCTTATTATTATTGACTCATATAAAAAAGAAAAATATTTTACATTAAAAGATATCTCTAATTTTGTAGCACACATTATATTACATATAAAATACTCCATTCGTCCCATCTAAGATGACATGTTTTCTTTTTTGGGTCGTTCCATCCAAAATAGTCTGTTTAATTTTTAGGAAATAATTATCTTTTCAAAAGTTGTGGGACCTTCCTATTTTTTTATCAATTTAATCATTTTATACTCTTCTTCTAAATAATTGTGTCAAAAAGAAATGTCGCTTGAATGGAGCGGAGAGAAAGACAATTCTCTTTAATTTATATTACCTAAAAATAATGAACCAATATTAATAAGATGGAGGTAGTAAACTTTTAATAGAACACACTTATCCTAGGAGTAAAGGGGCGTATTCTGGTATTTTTATGTTAAGTCCAATAATTAATTAAGTACTTTGTAATTTTCACCCGCCTCCCCACACCCAAACCCACACACCTTCACCCCTTCATGGTTTTGGTATATAGTAACCCCACATGCCTCTCTCTCCTCTACGCCCCCATTTCTCGTCACCCCGACAAATTCCCAACAAAATCACCCCACCCCAAAAACCCCCACCGTGGCGATGCAAGGCCTCCTGGCAGATGGCGGCGTTCGCCTCGAGCTGACCCGTCCACCGCGTCGCCCCTCGCCATCGACGTGGCCGAATCGGCGGAGACACGCATCCAGCGCCTCATCTCCGAGAACCCCGTGATCATCTTCAGCCGCCCCTCCTGCTGCATGTGCCACGTCATGAAGCGCCTCCTCTCCACCATCGGCGTCCACCCCACCGTCATCGAATTGGACGACGACGAGGAGATCGCGGCCCTCGCCTCCTCCCGCTCCGCCCCCGAGCTCTACATCGGCGGCGCCTGCGTCGGCGGCCTCGAGAGCCTCGTCGCGCTGCACTTGAGTAATAATCTTGTGCCTAAGCTTGTTGAAGTTGGTGCTCTCAAAAATGAATTTATAATCAGCTGAATTATTTAATAAATATTTGCTTTTTTAGAAATCATTATTATAGTATTCCTGTTATTTAGTTTACTTAAAAATGAAGAATTAAGAAATTGTTAGGGAAAGGGAGAAAAAATAAGGTAGTTTTCTTCTTTGGTATTGTAATTTGGGGTTGTAAGCTTGTGAATTAGTGTTGGTACCTGTGATTAGGACTTTCTATTTTGAATGAAAATTTGCAAGATTATTATTGCCATGCGATGTTGATTGATTGATTGTTGAGCAATATTTCCCACTTTATTAGAGTTGCATTATTATGCATTGGTCAAAGAATCAAGACTAAAGAAGGGAGATGGGTGCATATATGGTATGTTCAGTTAACATTTTTTTTATTCCATGAGATAAAATAAGAGATTGAGACATTAATGTTAAATTATTATTTTTTAACGAACCTTTCAGAAACAAGTATTTGCAATTTATGTGTGTAAACTCATGAATATCCCAATAATTGTGGAGGAATATTCTCGAGTGCTGTTTATTACTTGTTGGAAATTATTCTTGGACGAATTTGGGATCGGAATTGCTTCTTAAATTCACTATGTTTGTGCTCCATTGCAATTAAACCACTTTTGACTTTCAAACTATTATTTTTTGTCTAATTTAATTTTATTTTTAACAAATTCTAATTGTTTCCTGCACAAGGTTGGCATCCACTGGTTCTTTGCTACCCTAACCCTCAACCTCGAGCACTGATTTATTATGCTTCTCTACTTTTGCGAGATTTTTCTTTCTTCACTTTCCCCTTTTCTATTTTTATTATTTTTTTAAATTTCGACGGCATAATTTTTATTCCAGTTTGGCTTTACTATTATAAATCTGTAACACATTATTAATTTTTTTAGATATCAATTCTACCTTTTTACATCAATTGTCTTAGCTGGTTGATTAAAAATAGCATTGCACATCATTTTTAGAAATGAAAAATGCTTTGAAATGCACAGCAGAAATTAGATGTAATTATGAGGTGAACAGAAATAAAAAAGAAACATTACATCAAATGAAGCAAATTCTAATAGAATCTTGACAACCGTGGTCATTGAAAGGGAAAGATAGGTAGAAATAAAGAACTACTTTTGAATTATTATAAAAGAAAGATTCCATGACCTTTAATAAAAATACAAAAGCTAATACACGATCACGATGTGACAAAATACTCTCATTATAATTTGGTGTTTTCTTACCCGAGTCATGCATGTAATGGGAAAATCTAAATTTTATTTATGATGGTCCCTACTTGTATATAGGGGATGATGGAATATATTAGTTAGACAAATTTAAAATTTTTTCGGTTCACAAATTTGATTGATTCTTGGTTGTAGTGGTCGAATCGATACTCAAGATCTTAGTGTCGATCTTCTTGGTTATCTCAGATAAAATGGAGTCTTGTACTAAGTGATATCAGTTAGCAAACATACTGGCTGTTGAGATAGTTGGCGGTTGGACTGATAACTGATGTGTTTGCGGAATGTGGTGGTTACTGTATTTGCCTTACAGAAAACTTAAACTGATTTAAAATACTTAGTTGAATATTTGCTTAGTCAATTTTCAGTTAATCTCACCAATATCAAACTGATATTGATAGAGTGTTTTAAATCGATATTGTTGTTGTGCGTTGGTGATGACAGTTCAATATTATGCAATTGAAAATATGATACTGAATATAAAGAACTGTAAGTAAATAACACGTTGGGTTTTACGTGGTTCGGAGAGATCAGTTCATACATCCATGGACCGATTACTTAGTCAATCTATTAACTTCGGATTCGATCTTGTTTATGGGTACAAGAATGAACCTAGATACATAGTTCATCTTAATGTATCTCGCCTAACTCGACATCCATCCCACGCTTACGGTGCTAGAAAACCTCTAACTGCTTACGTATATAGTCAACCTAAACATCTTGTTTACAGGTGCAAGATAATCAAGTTTTCAGAAACTAACATTTCGTTTGCCTACTTGCCCAAACTTTTACTTAAACAAGAGTTTTTGTAGAAGATTTTTCCAACTAAATTCTGAGATGTCACATACGATAAACTCAGTGTGTCTAGGCTTAAAATATACAAAAAGTAGTATCCTAGACTTAAAGAAATATATACTGAAACCTTGAGCTGTTAAGTATATGTAAGCTCTAAAGGTTTACTGATCGAACTGTGAACTTTCTTCTTCGAAATCGTTGTTTGATAGACTTGAGTTTTGAGGTTGGAATGCTTTAGACAATAAGAATGTGCAGCGTTTCGATCACCTTTAAAGGATGGATTATGTACGTATTTATAGAGAAGATGATGAATTGTGTCGTTGGATCAAGCACCAATCACGTCCTTTTAATAGTCATTTTGAATTCTTCTAATTTGAATCCTAATGCGTCACCGTGTGGTCTCGTGATCATCGCATGATGTAGGTGCGCAACTCGAAAATGTCTTCTAACATGTCTGAATCATTTACAGATACGTTAGGACACGTGGCAAGTCAAACACTCATGCTTAAATATCTTCATATTTCTCTAGTTGAGTTGACTCTGTGTTTTGTCGATCACGTTGACTTGAGTTGGGCGGTCGCTTCGTCTTTTATCGATGAGGTTTGGACTCCGTCTTTTGTCGGTTGGTAACTTGAGTCGACGATGCTCTCCGACATAGATATAGTCAGATTTAACTTTTCATCAGCCAGCTTTGACTTTGCTTCGCCAGCTTAGACTACTTGTCACCAACTTTGACTATCGTTCAACAGCTTTGACTACTTGTCACCAACTTTAACTATCGATCAGCAGCTTTGACTTCCAGTTGCCAGTTTTGACTTCTGCTAACCAGCTTTTTGACTTCCCAGAATGGACAATCAACTGTTGGTATGATACTTAGTCATATCCTGACTTATTTGCTTCCAGCTGCGCCGAGTCTTCAGACTTCGACTTTACTTCAATAGCTATGTTCATCAGCATCGATATACTTCAATCTTTAGATATCAGTTGGTCTGCCTTCAGTCTTCAGTACGTGGTCCTTCAGTTGAACTTCTATCAATTACATTAGTACTGATACTCCTATTAATATGATTAGCTTTAGTACTACTTGAACTCCTTCAGTCTTTAGTCTGTCCAAGCTGATAGTTCTTCTATTGAAACATGTAACAAAAACGTATAACTTCAGAACAAGTGGGCATCATTAGTTACATCGGAGGGCAATCATCAGAGGTTTTAGGATCTAATCAAAACACACGGTTAATATAGACTTATTCCCGTCAGGTCAGAAATTTTCCCAACAACTTATAATTTATGTGAACATGTTTCGTAAAATATATACACAATAGGATGTATCATATTAATGAGTCCACATATTCTAATGAGATGTATAATTTTGACTATTAGTCTAAAATAGATAAATATAGTATGAGCTAATTCATTGTTTATTTAAATGGTTTGGATCTTTTAGATATAGCAAAGCCTTTGATAATTTCGTTCACTTATAGCTTTTACGTATTCTCAAATCCCAGGTTATTCAACTCCTTCGTCTGGCTGGTACGCACATTCCGGCAGTTAGACTAGTTAAAGGCTGCGAGATAGGCCAGTTTAAGTAGGCCACGCAAAGAGAACATCTGATTGAGATTCATGCCATTGACTTACGGAATCGACGCACTGGTGTGAAGCCATTCCATCTATATAACATCGAAGCGCTTCCTCTTGTTGTTCTTTGTTGGAAGAGTGGGATAAAAGTCGAGATTTCCGCTTTACGAGTCCATGCCGGAAGAAGAGGCTTGTTCTTCCTTCGTTTAAATCGAGGAATTTCTTTGTAATTGGGCTTTACATTTTCCGAAAGCGAACTGAATGGAATTGTTACTTTCCAAAAATCTTGCTGAAAATCAAAGAAGGTCCATTTAATCATGGTAGCTGCGGTGAAGTAGGCACGGGTATCAACGTCTAAGCCCACAGTAAACATATGATGAGCCCAAACAAGAAATCCAAGGACGCCTAGGCAAAGGTTGGTTTTTTCCAACCAAACCAGGAAGACAGCCCACCGCTAGGGCTTGCTTTGCTCTCGCTCCGCTTGCTCCGATCCTTCCGGTGATGCCAGAAGTCGTTTTGATATACGATTTTCGGCGAGCATGAGGCATTGCCCGTATGGTGGTCCAATACAAAACCTCGCTGCTCACTGCATCTAGCTATACTATTTAATTCTCGATCCATGCTACCTATTTTATCGATTCACTTTATAGTCGGCATGAAGGAAGGTTTCTTTTTCTCGAAACATGGTCAACTGAAATTATTATGTTCGCGATTCTTCATCCACCGACGCAGAAAATGCTCAAGTTTTCCATTCTCATATGACTCATCGCTTAAAGAGAATAAATAAGGCGTTACGGCCCTAATAAATAGAGTGGCGATGTTTTCGTTCAAAGACGCCTATTCAAATCAAAAGTGAGTCTTGTACTTAAAACACCGATGCCATGTAACGACAAATTCCTTCGCCTTAGTAAGCTAGCTTTGTAAGCTAAGCAAGCACAGTTCTCCAGACTTTCTCCTTCGACGAGACGAAGGAGATATGAATTCCATTCGGTGGGTAAGGGCTTGGCTTGACCGTGTCTTTTCTCGGGTCGGGCGAGACATCTTACGATGTCATGATGCGCCCATTCCTATGGCCATTCCTTTAATACTTACGCTCTGGAGTCTCTTTGTAGGATACCGCCAAAGTTACACAAGTCGCACACCGCGTTCGCTCACCGGATCTCGCCAAAGCGGTGATGAAGGCCGACACGTCGACTCGACCCTTTCCGATACTGAGTTTCTCGTTAGCTGCCTTCGCGGGTACTTTCGCAGCTTTCATCGATTTGGCGGGTTGTGACGAATCGCCAAACAATCGTGACTACCGTTGAATTTCATTTAGATATCATATCACAATCAACAGCGGTTGGAAATCGGCCAAGCGCATTTCACTCTCCTCTACTATACCGTCAACACCGTGGATGCCGTCCCCACGGCTTTAGACAGTTGGTTTCACGACCGACCCTTTACGACTGAGTTTCTCGTTAGGCGCCTTTCGCGGGTACTTTCGCAACTTTCATCGATTTGGCGATCCTTCGGTCGGATGCTTCACTACTGACTTCCATTGTCTTAACTTTGATTGAGCTTACTTTCACTTTAGAGGAATACGACTTATGGGATCCGACGGGTTCTAGGTAGATGTTGAACCTCGCTTCATGGAATAACAATCTCCATTCCGGGTTCGCAAAGGCTCAGTAAAGACCTCTCCCAACTATTCGCTGCACCATGAAGGGATGGAAGAGATTATGGCGGATCATGTTCACCACGAAATGACTCGAAATTGAGGCGGGCGGAAGGCGGCGTCTGACGGGACCGTCGAAGAAGTGCCTCAACGCCGCGACCACTACTGACTCATCGGTGGATGTAGCATTATCCGGATGCAAACATGAAATGAGTTCTTAATCGGTTCAAATATTATTAATTGAAATCTCCTCCTCCCTAATACCTAATACATAGTTCCGCCTATGGAGCCTAAAGCTTAAACCATGGCATGGCAAGAAGAAGTAAGTTGGCCTAGTCTCGCCCGCCTTTCGCTTTTCAAGTGGCCAGTTGAAGCGTTCAATCGGTTCTTCTACCACCGCCTTTCTTTTTTTTTCAAGGTTGAGCTTGTTCAATTGAAACCTTGGATCGGGAAGCTCTAGATAATGATAAACGAGAGTAGTCAGGAGTGCGGAGCTTCGGGCTCAGGGAGCACCAGGTGCTTGTTTATGAAAGATTAACCGGGCAAGCAATCAATCAAGTAAACCAGTCAGTGAGTCAATTCCTTTGCTTGCTTTTCCTGTTAGAGATGCTAGTCTTTTTGTAACTTCTTATAAATGACGGAGTCAAAAAAGCCCGACTTTCGTCGCGTCATACAACGCCGAATTCTTACTTGCACGAGTATCTTCTCCAGACCGTTGGAAAGAACATGAAACCATTCTGTTTCAATAGAGGTACGAGAAAGGGTTGGGGGCAATGAAGTAGGTGAAGTGGTTGGATTTTGCGAGCTGGCGAGGAGAGTTTGTGATTCACGGTATTGGCTTGGGGAACTCCGATCGATTCGGTCAATCCCTCTTCACGACCAATCGACACGGCCAATGTTGATTAAAAGGGGCTCCTCGAAAAGGTTTATTTAGCCTTCCCTTCCTCGACAGCGGGGGATGTCTCTAAAAGTGTCTTAAAGCAAGCTATAAGTCTAACCCCTTAATTCGAGTCTAAGAAAGATATGCATGCGAGCAAAGCGATAAGACAAAGCCAATGCTTTAGAATATTCCATTCTTGTAGTAGCCACCGCTTCGGATCCTGCTCCTCTGCAATTTTTGGCCCCCTGGGAAGCAGTAAGCCGCCACTCACTTGCCATCCACACTCAAACCTGTCAACAAGCAAATAAGATATTGATTTATATTTCATTGAAAGGGTGGAAATTGAGAAATCCTAATAACGAGGATAAGAATACCGAATCATGTATTTTATCAATTATAAAAAGTAAACGCCCCTTAGAAAAAATCAATTCGGAGACATCCAGGAGGCGAGACCTCATTTATATAAGAGAGAAATTTAGGGTTCAATTATTAATGCTCCCTTCCCTGACTCAAATAAGAAAGAAACTAATTAATGAAATAATTATGGGTCTATATATAAGTCGCCTTTGATGCTCGACTTATTTTCCCCCCTTATTCGAGATGTCTTGTCTTATTGAACTTTTATTTGTTCTAAATATATCATCTTTGTTTATTTCAAATTTACTAGCTCTTAATCAATTAAATTAAGTTTGTGGAAGTATAAATATAAAATCCTTTGTATATAGTTGGTTTAATTTTTATGTGGAGAGGTCGAGTATGTCACATAATGTTTAATTATATGGATAATGATTTTTTTATATATATTATATATGTACATAATACCCTTAAATTTTAAACTGAACCGGTTCGATTTTTATTAACCGATTTTATAATTAATTATATTGATTGATGACTAATATACCCTTTACATATTTGTAGTAATTATTTTCTGCAATTTTATACATGATTTTGCATGAAACATATCCTAACGAATTTCCTTAAAATTTGCCACTTGTTTAATAGATTTGTATCAAAATTTTAGTTGAAATAATTAATTCTACCCAATTTCAAGAGGAACTAACGTGTGGTCATGATACAATTTTTTTTTCTCTTTTCACTATTTCTTTATTTATTTTTTCTCTTTTTATATTTTCTTTTTCTTTCTTTCTAAAAATTGAGCAATTTGATTCATAATAAATATGCAATATGCATCTTATATTAAAGATTGTGATAAGATCTTTAATTTGACATATAATTTGTAAAAATGAGTTCAAAATATAACAGTTATGGACGTTTAAAAATTGAGAATAATTTTTAAAATAAAATTTTAAATAACTTTTTTTAATCCAAATATTGCTAGTTGACTAATATTTCTCCAATCCACATTCCCCTCTCTTATTGTATGCTATTTTTTTAGTTTTTTGTTCTTTTTTATAACCTTTTGAGTTTCTTTCAAGTTTTTTTTTTTAAATCAGTATTTTTTAGTTTTTTCTTATTATGAAAGTAATTATCATTACTTATTTATTTAATAAAACTACAAATTTAAGATTATTAAATTTCATATATTACTAAAATAAAATTAATTCAAATTTAAAATATTATAAATATAATATATGAAAAACATATATAGGTATAGCGGTATTGTGTATTTGTAAAAATTAGTTAGGTATATGAGTACAATGCGCCCTACACCATTTGTCAGGCACCCGACGTGCGATATGGTCAACTTATGACATTATTTTCACAATTATAGTAATTCCTTTCTATTTTATATGTTTTTATTTTAATTTCACTAACCTCTTATTATATTTATTTTTAGAAAATATAAGATTAATTCAATATGACGTTCGTGCATTATGGTGCGAAAATAAATATATAATGACATACTTATTATAAAACATTACAAAGTTGAAATTGACAATATTGTTCGATTATTGTAAAAGATACTATAATCAATTTTTGTAAAAGATATTAGTAAAGTTGATGCTAAAAATTGGAAGTTGAAAGAAACAACTATAATTGTGCAAATAGTATTACATGTTAATCACTTTTTATTATTATTTTATCCAAGATCGATTTGACGGTTTTCATCACTAGTTTAAGTGAATAATTATCAATCCATTTAAAATATTCAGGTGAATGCATCATATATAAATAATCTTAAATCCTTAAACCCTTAAATCTCTATACTCATAAACCCTAAATTATAAACCCTGTTGTGGGAGCTTACTTTCTATATAATCGATTGATGTGGTCAATCGATTAACGTAAGAATTATTTGTTGGATTTGTATGCTGAAATCAGTTTTGGTTGAGCTTGTATACAATGTTTCCTGTTACCACTATTACAATCTCCTATATGAATTGAATACTTGATTGCATATATCTGTGTCCTCTTATCTCATATATAAGTTAGATTATACAGTGTGTAGAAGATCACACAAGTCTGTATGATTGGTCAAACTTAATGAGATATAAAAAGTTTCACAGCTGAGACAACGTGAGGACGAGTTGTCGGTGTAGTCGCAGATAGATAAGAAGTGACTTGACTTAGTTGCTTGTCTATGCCGGCACGCCTCGACGTATCAAGGATCACGATGAGACGAGTTCTTCTATCCGACCGTAGTGGAGAACCTAGATCTCGGTGACTTACGATGATCTAAATCTCGATAAGGTATTAGATGAGTATGAGTTGTCGACCATCACTTTGACTTGTTATGGGTGAGGTTATATGTTCTAACCCAATATTCTCCGTGATCTTGGGTGGTGGCGATTTGTTGTAGGAAAACATATGTTTAGCCTCGCCCGAGGATATATCTTGATATTTAATTCACCATACATTGATTATATTCCTAGCATGCGCCTATATAATTAATTGCAACACGTAGGGTTTTCGTGTTTACCTTTGATCCAAGAGGTCGATGGAACGAGATGAATGGATCGAACGGATCGGACTCGTGCTTTGACCTTCCGGATCAGATCCCGGTTGCCCAATCTCCAACGCCGAGTGAGGACGATCTATGGAGAATGCTTCGAAAATCTCCCAATTGTTCTATGGACTTTCAAAATTTCTCCCAAGAACACTTGGAATTCTCGAAAATTCCTCATAAGAATACTTTTAAATCACGTAAATCTCTCCCAATATATATTTTGAATTCACGTTAATCTCTCCGCAAGACCAAATCTCACATGTATATCTTATCCTTATTCACGAATGTCACTTGATACAATAAGGATTTTCGAGAACTTATTCCTATAATACACTTGGACATATACGAAAATATGAGGTTGATTAATTTAATTAATTAACCTTGATTTTATCTCTTACCTTATATTTATAATGCACTACCATAATCCCATAAGGAAAAGATCTATGCATATTCCATAAATATAATTATATCCTTGTGGGATAAAGAGAATAAAATCTTGCCATATAGAGCAATGTGGGCCGCCGATTTTCCTTCTAAGCGACGGGCCTGGATGGGCCAGCCCAGGGATCAAATGCAAGGAATAAAGATGGGCCTCAAATAAATTAATTATCTTATGTTCAGCCCAGAACATAAATTAATTTATAAACATTCGATCATGCCACTAGAGAAAGAATGTTGACTTACCCCTTTATTACCGATGGTGAGTCGGGCTTGCACTTAGACATTACGAATCCCCGTATTTAAGATATCGAACGTCCATTAATTATTTATAGCATTCTGACTGCTTAAAATAATTAATAACTTCATTTCCTTAAGTAGTACCACTCAACCTTATTATTGTACTTGAGCTAACTCAACCTGCAGGGTTTAGTACAATAAACCTTTTGAGCTCCTTAAGGGGACGTCATCATCCTAAACGGATACGGTGACTCGATACAGATAACTAGCGTGACATACAAGATCGCCACCACCCAAGACGCGAGAATCTGGTTAGAACATATAACCTCACCCATAACAAGTCAAAGTGATGGTCAAGAACTCATACTCACCTAATACCTTATCGAGGTTTAGATCATCGAAGTCACCGAGATCTTGGTTCTTCACGACGGTCGATAGAAGAACACATCTCATCGTGATCCTTCAATACGTCGAGACGCATCAAAGACAGACAAGTAACCAAGTCAAGTCACTTCTTATCTATACCGCAGCCTATACCGACAACTCGTCCTCAAGTTGTCTCACCGTGAAACTTTTATATCTCATTAAGCTCGACCAATCATACATGACTCAGTGATCTTCTACACATCGTATGATCTAACTTATATATGAGATAAGGGACGTAGATACATGCAATCAAGTATTCAATTCAGATAGAGATTGTAATAGTGGTAACAGAAACATTGTATACAAGCTCAACCAAACCGCCAAGATACAACCAACAATCTCCCACTTATACTAAAGCAAACTTTAGTATACAATGTGTCTCTCTACTAGCTATTACAAACAAAACCATCACTTTGCTTCTCCCACTTATACAAAAGTTTCCTTTAAGTGGGTGCCATCTAGCGCAATTCAAGTCCTCTAACGCCCCGACGTAGACTTATTGCGGCAGCATTAGTGAATGGATCCGCTAGGTTATCCGTCGATCAATCTTTGCCATCAAGACGCCCCTCGCCTAACGATTTCGTATGACATGGTACTTTCTCTATGTGTTTAATTTTCTTGTGGATCCGTGGTTCCTTCGAGTTTGCCATTGCACCCGAGTTATCACAAGAAACCATGATACTCTTGGGCAAACCAGTACCACATCTAGATCCATGAGGTAGTTCTTGAACCATACAGACCTCTTTAGCACCTCCGGCGGCTTCATGTTCGGCTTCCATGGTAGAGTCCGCAATGTATCATTTGCTTTGCACTCGCCAGATACGCCCACCTCCCAAGGTAAACACATAGTCCGAGGTAGACTTTTTCTCATCACGGTCGACTTGAAACCGAGTTTGTATAACCCAAAGGCATTAGACTATCTCGCATGGTAAACTAGCCTATAATCTCGAGTCCTTTCGTGTACTTGAGTATATACTTTATCGCAATTCAATGTGCTTGTCCAGGTTAGATCGATATCCGCTATTATGCTCATCGCATGCCAGATATCAAGCCTTGTGCATAGCATTGCATACATAAGACTTCCTAAGGCGGAAACTTAGGAACTTGTCTCATTTCCTCTATCTCCTTTGCGGTCAAAAGGATCGCTCCTTAGATAAAGGAACGCCATGTCCGAAAGGTAGCAATCCTTTCTAGGCGGTCTCGATACTAAAACGAGTAGTCACAAGATCAATGCAAGATGCCCGAGATAAGCTCAACATTTTCCTCTTGCGATCTCGGTAAACCTCGATCCCAAGAATGTACCGTATCTCCTTAGTCTTTCATTTAAAACCGATCGGATAACCAACTCTTTACGCCCGATAATAACTTCACATTGTTGTCAAATAGAAGAATGTCATCTACGTAGTGCAAGAAATACCACATCACCGCTGACATCTAAATAATACACACAACTTTCGCTAGGCAATGTGGTAAATCCATAGACTTTACCACCTCGCCCAAACGTAAGTTCCATGATCTTGCATCATTGTCTTATAACGCCTCTCGCAAGGCCCATGGGTCGATTATCACCGCTCGCTTTTACGGGACTAAATCCAAGATTCTCCCACGAACATAAATCGCTCGGGTCGACGAACAACCTCCCACTACGACGAGGTGCTATGTACACAATGACAACGGTGGGTGCATTAACTTGTGGTTCTCATCTTGCACAACTTGGTCGGGTAGGTACCACTTGACGATCGGTATCTCCAGTGGAACTCACCCACTTCAATTTCTTGAAGTATCCGTGTCGATCCTCCCACTGACTCGACATCTCGCACTTTGGCCTAATCGGTGGTGGAATACGATCATCTTCTAATTATCAAGAATGATTTCAACTTTGGACTTATGATTTTCATGTAGTCCTCTTCTAAGAATCGAGCATTAGTGCTAATAATGACCTTCCCGATCCTTAGACTATAGAATAAATCACCTTCGCTCCTCTAGGATAGCCAATAAACGACCTTCATACGTCGGATCTAGCCTCCAACTTGTCGCCCTTCTTGTTCAAAGACACATGTGCCGGATCGCCCCATATCCTTATGTGGTTTAAATCGGCTTCGCCAAACCACAACTCGAAGGGGTCTTTTCGATCGACTTGGACGGTACTAGATTTAGCAAGTATGCCGCCGCCTCTAAGGCATACCCCGTAACTAAATAGCAATGTAGCATAAATCATCATAGATCTAACCATTTCCAAAAGAGTCCTATTTTTCGCCTCGACACACCATTTTGTTGTGGTGTGCCCGTGAAGTGCTACCGGGATGTAATCCCACACTTCACAAGATAGTCCATAAACTCGTTATCGAGGTATTCGCCACCGCGATCGGACCACAGTGACTTGATACTTTACCTAGCTTCGCTCCACTTCCGCCTTAAACTCTTTGAATTTCTCAAAGCATTCGACTTGCGCGAAGCGGTATATATATCCGCACCTTGAGTAATCGTCAATGAAAGTGACAAAATACTGCATTCTCCACGAGCTTGTGTGGACATTGGTCCACACAGTCGAATGGACTAACTCCAACATTTCTTTGCTCTATAACCCTTCGCTTTGAAGGGTCCGGTCGACATCTTACCTTCTATACAGATTCGCAGACCGGGAACGGAGTAACCGTGAGATCACCCAACGCCCATTCTAGCCGCCTTTGGATCCTATTTAGATTGATGTGACCTAATCTAAGATGCCAGAGAAAAGTAGAGTCATCTTGCTAAGAAAACTTTCTTTTTAGGGTTTGATGAAGATGCAATATAGTTATAGGTATTATGTTTTGCGTAAATAGTATAAAGTGAATTATATAAGGTGCCAACACGTATAACTTCGCTATTTCTTAAAATAATGTAATATCCATGAGTAAATAATTTCAAACAGAACAAGGTTCCACTAAAATCCGCACATATAAAACGCCTTTCAAAACTAAAACTGTTGTCCCAAACATAAAGAACATTCCAACTGCAACAGCTTTCGACTTTCGCGCTGCCCATGGAGATCGTTATCTCGCCATCAAACAGCTCCCTTGTCCGCAGAACCCCGCAGGTGTAACAAACATGATCGATATACCGTATCTACTACCCAAGAATGGGTAGAACAAGTCGCTAAACATGTTTCCGTTATTAAAGCAAACGCGACTGAGCCTCGAGCATAGGGCACTGGCCTTCCAATGCCCGCCCACCGCATTTGAAGTACTTGCCCTTCTCCTTTGGCTTCTTCAAGCCTCCGTGGCAACCATGTTCTTGCTCCCATTACTCCCACTATTTCCTTGCCTCTACCACCTTTGGTACCCTTTTCTATTTCCATTTTACGATGAAAATTTTGGGCCCTTAGATGTGCTAGCAAGAGCATGTGCTCCTTTTCCCATAACTCCTTCCGCAAAGAACGAGATCATTAAGCAACCGACTAAGTGTAAACTCGGTCTTGCTCATGATCGCATTCACGCCGAAAGTTCTCAAAAGACTTGGGCGGTGTATTGAGGATGATATCGACCTCGCTTCACCGTCAATACCTCCTCCCAACCGATCAAGACTATCCATGAGACGAGTCATGTGGGAGACATGTTCATGGACCGAACTTCCTTCTTCCATCTTACACGCCAAGATTTCTCTCATTGTGTGGAAGCGATCGCCGATCCGATCGCCCAAACTTACCTCGAGACTCGACCAAATATCGCCGCGTCTACCATCGATCGATGTCGCACCGCAAGCCTTTGACATCGTAGTCATCATATAGCATTTAGCCATATTGTTCGACTTATTCCAAAGTCCGCTTGACTCTCATTGCTCATTAGTCGATCGCCGATAAGGGCATCGGGTTTAGGAGTAGTGAGAACAAACATGTGTTCTTCAATGATAAGAACATATTCCATGTTTCGCTTCCACTGATAAAATTGGACCGGATAACGGATTTTGTGCGAGCATATTGATAATCGGCGTAAGAGACATATCTCAAACGATAATGTAAAACACATAAGCATACGATCGCAAATAATTTGTAACAATAATATTGTAACCTTTGATAAAACAATATTAATTGAAACCTCCAATCGCCCAAGGAATTCCACATGCAAGCCACGCGTGTGACGCTATACACGAACCCCCGACTGCACTAAAATATACCTTTAGTCGCTTAATTTCAATCCATGTCAACTTATCCTTATGACAAATGAAATTAACGATTGACCTTACTGAACCACATCACTATCGCAAGAAGGACTTCATGGAAGTTGTACTTGAGGTGATGTCTAAGCAATGACCACAATTTTAACAAAGAAAATGAATTTTAGAATTGGTATACTCACCGGACCATACCGCCCAATTCAAATTCTTTTGTTATCTCATTTTATATCTATCTCTAGAGAACTTATGAAAATCGCACATGCAAGCCACGCGTGTGGGCGCCACACATGAAGCTCCCACTCTCAATAGATTTAAAATGTTTTATTTAGAAATCTCATCTAACAAACTTATGATAAACAAAGGCAAGCAAGCCAATCGCGTGGGATCGCCACTCACAAATGCCTCACTTTGTTTAGAGATCAAAATGCGAGGTCTTGACATTTTAATTTGAAAAATTAATTTGTCGGGTTGCTTGCTTAGTCTTTTATTCAAAAGGTTTGTCCATGCAGATCACGTAATCCTAGATGCTTGTCTATAGAACTCAACATGTAAAACATGCTCAGTAATTCTAAAATATGCTTGAAAACGCGATAAACCTAGCATGCTTACTATGCGCACTTAAATACGTGAAACACTTAAAGGTTTGTCAACGAATTTAAACATACATAGCATGCTACCGCATAATATAAACATCCAAGACATGCAATGAACGATAAAATAAAATAAAACGCTCATCGTGGCCCACTCGTGGAACTCCGTGATTTCGCCTAATCTATTACATAGATTTACAAAGTACAGAATTAAACTTCGAAAACGGGCCTCGCGTGCACGGGCACGGACCGGATTCGTCAAAACAGGATTTGGGCCGGATCGGTGGAACGGGCCGGATCGGGCCTAAAATCTGGAATCGGGCTGGAAAAACGGGTCTGGGCCTGAAAATTGGGTCTGGGCCGGGTTTGGGCCGGGTTGGCCCAAATGTCTTTGGGCAGCCAGCCAGGGCACGCCCCATGCACGCGCGCGCCAGCCATCCGCTGCCCTATGTTGCGCCGCCATCGCCGGCGAGCTGGCCTTGCCGCTGGCGGCGCGCTGCTACAAGACGCTGCCGAGCGCCACCGGACGCTCGCACGAAAGTCGGCGCCTGGTCGCCAGTATTCCGCCAACACGCCGCGTGCCCGTCCGCGTGTCTCGTCGTGGCTTTCTCTCGCGCTCGCTCGCCATCGCCGCGGGCGCGATCGCAACCCGCCGAGGGCGCGACGCCGCCGAGCTCGCCGCTTCCCCGCCGCTCACAGATTGCCGCCGAGTGGTCTCGCCACTGATGTTTTGCGCGCACCGCCGAGCGCCGCCAGGCTCCCGCGAAAGTCGCGCGCCGCCGCGCCTGCGCATGCCGCACGCCGCACGATGCTAGGGGCTAACCGCCGAGACGCGCTCGCGCGCCGCCGCCGCCGCGCCCGCCTAGGAGTCGCCGCCTTTTTGCCCATGTCCGCCCGCATCCTCACGACATCCACGCGACCGCGAGGCTCGGCCGCAGAAACCGCGCAGGGACACCCGCGTCGATTTTTCCCGCCGTGTCGCCTTCGTGCTTGTCTTCGTTCTTCTTTACGAGATAAGATTTACGTAATAAAATCTAATCTAACCACGGATTTTCGTGGTGAAAACAAAACCCAACAAAAACAAAAACGAGCCACGATGAACGAAAGATCCACAATTAAATAAGCGCACATAATAATCAAACGTGAATTAATCCAACAGAGCCAAGATTCTGATCCTGTGCTCGATACCAATTGTAGGAAAACATATGTTTAGCCTCGCCCGAGGATCTATCTTGGATATTTAATTCACCATACATTGATTATATTCCTAGATGCGCCTATATAATTAATTGCAACACGTAGGGTTTTCTCGTGTTTACCTTTGATCCAAGAGGTCGATGGAACGAGATGAATGGATCGAACGGATCGGACTCGTGCTTTGACCTTCCGGATCAGATCCCGCCGCCCAATCTCCAACGCCGAGTGAGGACGATCTATGGAGAATGCTTCGAAAATCTCCCAATTGCTCTATGGACTTTCGAAAATTTCTCCCAAGAACACTTGGAATTCTCGAAAAATTCCTCATAAGAATACTTTTAAATCACGTAAATCTCTCCCAATATATATTTTGGAATTCACGTTAATCTCTCCGCAAGACCAAATCTCACATGTATATCTTATCCTTATTCACGTAAATGTCACTTGATACAATAAGGATTTTCGAGAATCCTTATTCCTATAATACACTTGGACATATACGAAAATATGAGGTTGATTAATTTAATTAATTAACCTTGATTTTATCTCTTACCTTATATTTATAATGCACTACCATAATCCCTTAAGGAAAAGATCTATGCATATTCCATAAATATAATTATATCCTCATGGATAAAGAGAATAAAATCTCGCCATATAGAGCAATGTGGGCAGCCGATTTTCCTTCTAAGCGACGGGCCTGGATGGGCCAGCCCAGGGATCAAATGCAAGGAATAAAGATGGGCCTCAAATAAATTAATTATCTTATGTTCAGCCCAGAACATAAATTAATTTATAAACATTCGATCATGCCACTAGAGAAAGAATGTCGACTTACCCTTTATTACCGATGGTGAGTCGGACGCACTTAGACATTACGAATCCCGATTTAAGATATCGAACGTCCATTAATTATTTATAGCATTCATCGCTAAAATAATTAATAACTTCATTTCCTTAAGTAGTACCACTCAACCTTATTATTGTACTTGAGCTAACTCAACCGCAGGTTTAGTACAATAAACCTTTGAGCTCCTTAAGGGACATTATCATCCTAAACGGATACGGTGACTGACATGATAACTAGCGTGACATACAAGATCGCCACCACCCAAGATGCGGAGAATCTGGTTAGAACATATAACCCTCACCCATAACAAGTCAAAGTGATGGTCAAGAACTCATACTCACCTAATACCTTATCGAGGTTTAGATCATCGTAAGTCACCGAGATCTTGGTTCTTCACGACGGTCGATAGAAGAACACATCTCACCGTGATCCTTCAATACGCCGAGACGCATCAAAGATAGACAAGTAACCAAGTCAAGTCACTTCTTATCTATACCATAGACTATACCGACAACTCGTCCTCTAGTTGTCTCACCAGAAACTTTTATATCTCATTAAGCTTGACCAATCATACGCACTTACGTGATCTTCACACATCGTATGATCTAACTTATATATGAGATAAGGGACGTAGATACATGCAATCAAGTATTCAATTCAGATAGAGATCGTAATAGTGGTAACAGAAAACATTGTATACAAGCTCAACCAAACCGCTTTCAAGATACAAATCCAACACTCAGATGTCATGCTAGTTATCTTTATCGAGTCACCGATCCGTTAAGGATGATGACGCCCCTTAAGGAGCTCAAAGGTTTATTGTACTAAACCCCGCAGTCGAGTTAGCTCAAGTACAATAATAAGGTCGAGTGGTACTACTTATGAATTAAAGATATTAATTATTTTAAGCAATGTAATGCTCTTAAAATAATTAATGGACGCTCGATATCTTAAATACGGGATTCAGAATGTCTAAGTGCAAGCCCGACTCAACTTCAGAATAAAGGGTAAGTCAAGATTTATTCTCTAGTGGCATGAATAAATGTCTATAACTTAATTTATGTTCGGGTCAACATAAGATAATTAATTTATTTGAGGCCCATCTTTATTCCTTGATTTGATCCCTGGCTGGCCCATCCAGCTCGTGAGCTCAAGAAAATCGCCCACCATCATGCTCTTATGGAAAGGATTTGATTCTCTTTATCCTATAAGGATATTATTATTATATTTATGTGATATGCATAGATCCTTTCCATATAGGATTATGGTAGTTTCCATAAAGGATTATGGTAATTTCCATATGGGATTATGGTAATTTCCATATGGGATTATGGTAATTTCCTTATGGGATTAAGGTAGTGCATTATAAATATAAGGTAAGAGATAGATTCAAAGTGAATCCTCATAATTCATCATCAAATTTTCGTCCATCCCATAGTAATGTTGGGAGGATTTTTCGAGAATTTTAAGAGCATTGGGTGATTTTCCAAGCATTCTCCATAGATCGCCCTCACCCGGCGTTGGAGATTATGTAACCGGATACACCCGTAAGGTCAAAGCATGAGTCTCGATCCATTCCGCCGATGCATTCAAAGGTAAATACGAAAACCCCAATGTGTTGCAATTAATTATATATGTGCATGCTAGGAATATAATCAATATATGGTGAATTAAACATCCAAGATAGATTATCGGGAGAGGCAAACATAGTTTTTCCTTACACTGGTATCGAGCTCGATCAATATCTTGCTCTGCTGATTAATTCACGCTGATTATTACATGCGCTAATTAATTGTTGAACTGCGCTCATCGTGGCTTATTTTTATTTTGTCGGATTTTGTTTTTCACCACAAGAAAATCCGTGGTTAGATTAGATTTATTTTTCTGTAAATCTTATCTGTAAAAGTAAAACGAAGACGAAAGCAGCCAGATCGAGACGACGGGAAAAACGGGTCGCACGGCGTGCGGGCGACGGCACGCAAGGTGTGCACGGCGCCGCGACGCCGCCGCGTGACGGGCCGTGCCTGCATCCGCTTTTCCAGCCCGAACTCGCTTTGACGAGTCCGTCCGTGCCTGCACGCGAGGTCTGCTTAAGATTATAAAGATCTGTACTTTGCAATTCTATGTAATAGATTAGGCAGGAAAGTGCAGATTCCACGAGTGGGCCACGGCGAACGTTTTATTTTATTTTTATCGCTCATCGCATGTCGTGGATGTTTAAATAATGCAGAGCATGCTATGTATGTTTAAATTTTGTTGACAAACCTTACGTGTTTTCGTAATTGTATGCGCATAGTAAGCATGCTAGGTTTATCGCGTTTTCAAGCATATTTTGAATTCGCGAGCATGTTTTACATGTCGAGTTCTATGACAAGCATGCTAGGATTACATGATCTGCATGGACAAACCTTTTGAACAAAAAGACTAAGCAAGCAACCCGACAAATTAATTTTTAAAATTAAAATGTCAAGACCTCCACTTTTTGATCTCTAAACAAAGTGAGACGCACTGTGAGTAAACGTCCACACGCGTGGCTTGCTTGCACTGTTTATCATAAGTTTGTTAGATGAGATTTCTAAATAAAACATTTTAAATCTATTGAGAAGTGGGAGTTTCATGTGTAAACGTCCA
Organism: Salvia rosmarinus; assembly: GCA_036937905.1. Classification (NCBI taxonomy): domain Eukaryota; kingdom Viridiplantae; phylum Streptophyta; class Magnoliopsida; order Lamiales; family Lamiaceae; genus Salvia; species Salvia rosmarinus. Next base: position 12,653,647 of record CM072819.1, on the reverse strand, counting down.
CACGCGTGGCTTGCATGTGCGATTTTCATAAGTTCTCTAGAGATAGATATAAAATGAGATAACAAAAGAATTTGAATTGGAAGGTATGGTCCGAGCGAGTATGCCAATTCTAAGAATTCATTTCTATTTGTTAAAATTGTGGTCATTGCTAGACATCACCTCAAGTACAACTTCCCGCCAAGTCCTTTCTTGCGATAGTGATGTGGTCAGAAAGGTCCAATCGTAATTTCATTACCATAAGGATAAGTTGACATGGATTGAAATTAAACCACTAAAAGGTATATTTTAGTCCGGTCGAGGGGTTCATGTAAACGCCCACACGCGTGGCTTGCATGTGGGATTCCTCGGGCGATTGGAGGTTTCAATTAATATTGTTTTATCAAAAGGTTACAATATTATTGTTACGAATTATGTGCGATCGTATGCTTATGTGTTTACATTATCGCTTCGATATGTCTCTTACAATCGATTATCAATATGCTCGCACAAAACTCCTTATCCGTCCAAATTTTATCAAGTGGAAACGAAACATTGAGAATGTTCTTCATCATGAAGAAAATATATTTGTACTCACTACACCCCGTCCCAAGCCTCTAAACACCATCTATCGATGAGGAGCGCAAGGAACACGAGAAATGGGACAAATCAAATAGAATGGCAAAGTGCCTTCTTTGGTCACCATGTGCGAGTCCCCAACTCCAAAGATCAAGAGATGGAAGATGCACCACCACGATATGGCTAAGTCTTATGAAATTGTATGAGAGTCTGACAGAATCGCTTGTCATAATTTGACAAAATCAATAATGTCAAGTTCAATGAAGGAAAGCGATCTCGGTGCATAACCATGTAGAGCAAATGATTAATCTCTTCGGAGAGCTCGAATTGGTTGGAGGATATATTGATGACGTAGTCGAATCGATATGATTTTCAACACTTTGCCCAAGTCTTTGATGACTTCCGCTATAAAGCGCCCTTTATGATAAGAGTTATACTCTAGATTCATTGCAAGAGGATCTAGTAACCAAGAACGCAAAATGGGCAAAGGTGCACTGTTTTAGTACGCACCTCAAAGAAAACCACCGCTTTGTCGAAGATGAAAAGGAAAAGTGGAATTCAAGAGATGCTAAGGCTAAAGAAAAGAGGGGAGTAATACAAAAGGCTCTACCAACGGTTTGAAAAGCCAAGGAGAAGGGCAAATGCTTCAAGTGCGCGAGACGGGCATTGGAAGACTAAGTGCCCCAAGCTCGAGCTCTAGGTACGCTATTTGCTTTAGTAACGGAAACATGTTTAGCGACTTGTTCTACCCATTCTTGGGTAGTAGACACGGGTGCGACTGATCATGTTTGTTACACCTTGCAGGGGTTCCTGCGAGGGAGCTGAATGATGGCGAGATAACGATCTCCATGGGCAACGCGGCGAAAGTCGAGGCCGTTGCAGTCGGAGATGTTACTTTATGTTTTGAGATAACGCTTTTAGTTTTAAAAGACGTTTTATATGTGCCGGATTTCATGAACCTTGTTTCGCTTTCAAATTGTTTATTCATGAATATTCATTGTTTTGATAGTGGTGTTTCTATCATAAGAAATGACGAAATTATCTGTAGTACATTATATAATTCGCTTTATACTATTTCGCAATACATAATACCTATAACTATGTTGCATCTACATCAAACCTTAAAAGAGAAAGTTTTCTTCGCAAGATGACACCTCTTATCTCGAATCTTAGATTAGGTCACATCAATCTAAATAGGATCCAAAGACCTGCTAAGAATGGAGCGTTGGGTAATCTTACAGCCATTCGCTCCCATCGCGAATCTCGGATGAAGGTAAGATGTTGACCGCACCTTCAAAGCCGGGGTCATAGAGCCAAAGAAATGTTAGAGCTAGTCCATTTCGACTGTGTGGACCGATGTCCACACAAGCTCGTGGAGGTACGGTATTTTGTCACTTTCATCGACGACACTCAAGGTACGGATACGTATACCGCTTCACCGCAAGTCTGAATGCTTTGAGAAATTCAAAGAATTTTAGGCGGAAGTGGAGACAAAGCTAGGTAAGAGTATCAAGTCATCAAGGCTCGATCGCGGTGGCGAATACCTCAACAACGAGTTCATGGACTATCTAGTGAAGTGTGAGATTACTCACAAAGCAGCACTTCACCGGCACACCACAAAGAAATGGTGTGTCGAGCGAAGAAATAGGACTCTTTGGAAATGGTTAGATCAATGACGAGTTATGCAACTTTGCCTATTTCGTTCGGGGTATGCCTTAGAAACGGCGGCATACTTGTTAAATCTAGTACCATCCAAGTCATCAAGAGACCCATTTCGAGTTGTGGTTTGGGCGCAGTTTGAGTTTAAGCCACATAAGATATGGGCGAGCCCAAAGACATGTGAACAAGAAGCCGACAAGTTGGAGGCTAGATCCGACGCAAGGTCGTTTATCGGCTATCCTAGAGGAACGAAGGTGGTTTATTCTATAGTCCTAAGGATCGGGAAGGTCATTATTAGCACTAATGCCCGATTCCTAGAAGAGGACTACATGAAAAATCATAAATTCAAAGTTGAAATCATTCTTCAAGAATTAGAAGATGATCGTATTCCACCACCGATTAGACCAAAGGTACGAGATGTCGAGTCTAGTGGGAGGATCGACACCGTATACTTCAAGAAATTGAAGTGGGTCGAGTTCCACCGAGATACCGACCGCATGTGTGGTACCTACCAAGCAAGTTGTACAAGATAGAGAACCACAAGTTATCGCACCCACCGCCGCCATTGTGCTCGTAGTGCCTCGTCAGAGTGGGAGGGTTGTTCGTCAACCCGAGCGATGTATGTTCGTGGGTGAATCTTCGGTTTAGTCCCGTAAAACGAACAGCAATAATCGACCCATGGACGACAAATAAGCGACATAAGACAATGATGCAAGATCATGGAACTTACGTTGACGAGGGGTAAAGTCCCATGGATTTACCCAGCTGCCTAGCGAGAGTTGTGTGTATCGCTTAGATGTCAACGGTAATGTGGTTTTCTTACACTTTACGAGATGACATTATTCTATTCGGCAACAATGTGAAGTTGTTATCGACGAAAGAGTTGGTTATCCGATCGCCTTCAAATGAAAGACTTAGGAGATGCAGCGACATTCTAGGGATCAAGGTTTACCGAGATCGCAAGAGGAAAATGTTGAGCTTATCTCGGCGCCTTACATTGATACCGTGATTACTCGCTTTAGTATGCGCAGACCGTCAAGAAAGGATTGCTACCTTTCTTACATCAGCGCTCCTTTATTCAAAGCGGTCCCACGATCGCAAAGAAGATAGAGGAATGAGACAAGTTTCCACGCTCATTGTAGGGAAGTCTCATGCATGCAATGCTATGCACGAGGTCTCGATATTTGCTATGCGGTGGGCATAGTGGCTAGATATCGCCTAACCTCGACAAGCTCATCGATCATGGTAAAGCATATATTCAAGTACCTAAAAGGACTTGAGATTATAGCTAATTTACTATGCAGATAGTCTAATGCCTTTGGGTTATTCGGACTGGATTTCCAAGTCGACCGTGATAAGAATAAGTCTACCTCGCACTATGTGTTTATCTTGGGAGGTGGAGCCGATCCTCAAGTGAGTGCAAAGCAATGATGCATTGCGGACTCTACCATGGAAGCCTAATATGTAGCCGCCTGAGGTTGCTAAGGAGGCAGATGGTTCATGAACTACCTCATGGATCTAGGTGTCGACTGGTTTGCCCAAGAGTATCATAGTTTATCGTGATAACTCAGTGCAGTGGCAAACTCAAGGAACCACGGATCCAAAAGGCAACCAAACACATAGAGAGAAAGTACCATGTCATACGAGAAATCGTTAGATTTAGGGACGGTTGAATGCAATGATTGATACGACGGATAACCCAGCGGATCCATTCACTAAAGCTCGCCAAAAAGTCTACGCTGGGCAACGTTAGAGGACTCAATTGCTTAGATGGCACCCACTTAGAAAAGAAACTTTGTATAAGTGGGAGAAGCAAAGTGATGGTTTTGTTTGTAATAGCTATTAGAGAGACACATTGTATACTAAAAGTTTGCTTTAGTATAAGTGGGAGATTGTTGATTTGTATATACCGAAAGCGCTTTGGTTGAGCTTGTATACAATGTTTCTGTTACCACTATTACAATCTCCTATCCGAATCAATACTTGATCGCATATATCCGTGTCCCCTTATCTCATATATAAGTTAGATCATACAAAGTGTGAAGATCACGTAAGTCCGTATGATTGGTCAAGCTTAATGAGATATAAAAGTTTCACACTAAGACAACTTGAGGACGAGTTGTCGCAGTAGCTACAATATAGATAAGAAGTGACTTGACTTAGTTGCTTGTCTATGCCGGTACATCTTCGACGATCAAGGATCACAAAGGAGACGAGTTCTTCTATCCGACCGTAGTGGAGAACCCACATCTCGGTGACTTACGATGATCTAAATCTCGATAAGGTATTAGATGAGTATGAGTTGTCACCATCACTTTGACTTGTTATGTGTGAGGGTTATATGTTCTAACCCAATATTCTCCGTGATCTCGGGTGGTGGCAGATGTCATGCTAGTTATCTCAGACGAGTCACCGTGATCCGTTAAGGACGATGACGCCCCTTAGGGAGCTCAAAGGTTTATTGTACTAAACCCCGCAGTTGAGTTAGCTCAATTACAATAATAAGGTCGAGTGGTACTACTTATGAATTAAAGATATTAATTATTTTAAGCAATGTAATGCTATAAATAATTAATGGACGCTCGATATCTTAAATACGGGATTCGTAATGTCTAAGTGCAAGCCCGACTCAACTTCGGTAATAAAGGGGTAAGTCAAGATTTATTCTCTAGTGGCATGAATAAATGTTTATAAATTAATTTATGTTCGGTCAACATAAGATAATTAATTTATTTGAGGCTTATCTTTATTCATTGATTTGATCCTGGCCGCCCATCCAGCCCGTGAGCTCAAGAAAATCGCCCACCATCATGCTCTTATGGAAAGGATTTGATTCTCTTTATCCTATAAGGATATTATTATTATATTTATGGATATGCATAGATCCTTTCCATATAGGATTATGGTAATAATCCTTTCCATATAGGATTATGGTAATTTCCATATGGGATTATGGTAATTTCCATACATGATTATGGTAATTTCCTTATGGATTAATGTAGTGCATTATAAATATAAGGTAAGAGATAGATTCAAAGTGAATCCTCATAATTCATCATCAAATTTTCGTCCATCCCATAGTAATGTTGGGAGGATTTTTCGAGAATTTTAAGAGCATTGGGTGATTTTCCAATCATTCTCCATAGATCGCCCTCACTCGGCGTTGGAGATTGGGTAACCGGATACACCCGTAGGTCAAAGCACGAGTCTCGATCCATTCCGCCGACAGATTCAAAGGTAAACACGAAAACCCCAATGTGTTGCAATTAATTATATAGGTGCATGCTAGAATATAATCAATATATGGTGAATTAAACATCCAAGATAGATCATCGGGAGATGGCTAAACATAGTTTTTCCCTACATTATTCTCATAATTATAGTTATTCTTTTATATTTTAGAATTTTATTTTCATTTTATTATTATTTTGTAATATAATGTAGTATAGTATAATTTATGGAATAATTGATGATACCTATGATATTTTTCTCACAATTATATTCATTTTCTTACTATTTTTAATTTATTATTTCATCTTACTAATATCTTCTAATTTTTATAATGACCAATAGTGTTATGAAATAATAAAATGTAACAAATGTATGACATAATTCTCATAATTATAGTCATTCATTTCTATTTTTTTTTAAATTTCACTAATTTCTTATTATACTTATTTTTATTATACTTGTTTTTAGAAGATATAAGATTAATTTGAGATGATGCTAGTGCATTATAGTGCGATAATAAAATAATATAATGTAAAACTTATAATAAAAAATTACAAAGTTAACATTGACCATATTGTTGGATTATTTCATAGAGAGATACTATAATATAAGAAACTATAAGATATTAGTGAAATTGATGCTAAAAATTAGAAATTAAAAGAAACAACTATAACTGTGCGAATAGTGTCACATGTTAATCACATTGTTCGATTATTTTATATAAGATCGATTTGAGCGGTCTTGACCACTAGTTTAAATTCATAATTATTAATTCATTTAAAATATTTAGGCAAATGCATCATATATGAAAATTAATCCTAAATCCTAAAACCCTTAAACCCTAAATCTTCAAACCCCTAAACTATTATACCATAATAATAATAATAATAATAATAATAATAATAATAATAATAATAATAATAATAATAATAATAATAATAATAATAATAATAATAATAATAATAATAATAATAATAATATGTAAAATTGAATTTAAAATAGAATAGTTATATCTCCATATCTATAATCATGTTAATAGCATTACACAATGATCATATTGATGAATCTTTATTATATTTTCATATCTTCAAATATTTAAACTAAAAAAGTTGCTAAGCATGTACTTATTTCGATTCATTTGTTATTTAATAATATCATTGAACTTCCTATTAACTTTGTTGATTAATTGAATATTCATTTAAGATCAAAATATTCAAACATAAGAGCAAAGTTATACGAAATGTATAAAATCAATTTTTTTCAATAAATTAATGCGGTTTCCATTGCTAGACAAAGTGGTAAAGGATTTGGATTTTAGAGGACATGTCTCAAGTTTGAATCCTATTGAGCTCAATCTAATTTTTTTTATTAATTGTAGATTATTTTGGAAACAAATCGTGTATATATCATATTTTCGAAAATTAAGGAATTTTAATATATCATATCTCCGAAAATTAAGGAATTTGAATATATTTATTCCTACATTAACGATGAGGTTAAATATGTAAATTACAAATTCAAATAAATAAGTTAGTTACTACAATTTCGAATTTTATAGAAAATTACTAAAACACCCCATTATGTACATATATAGTATGTAAATTTATCAATACCCTAGTTATACATACCGTTATTCTAAATTTTACTTGACAATGAAACATAAATTGGGACATATAATTTAACTAAGAATTTGTCAGCATTGTTACGGACAGTGATCAAAGTAATGTTCCATTCTGCAATTTGTTAACAACTAGAGTTGATATAGAAATCAAAATTGTTGAATATTCTCAATTTGTGGTGATAGCCAAAGCTGAATTTATTCCTATATGACATCGAGATGATGCTACTATAATTAATTTTTTATTTTATTTTATTTTTTTATAACGAGAATCATGGTCGACTGATTGCTATTCAATCTTACTTTGGAAAGTACTGATGAAATTAAAATATATGATTTCTTGGAAGTCAAACTTACGCACTCAAAGGATGATAATTTATTTTATATTTTAAACAAATGATTATTATTTTATAAACACTGCAGAAAATAAGAAGGAAACTAAAACTAAAAAATTGTTGGTTCTAGAATCATGCATCACTATTCCTTTTGAAAATTGTCACCTCACTATATTAGGATAGAATGGAGAATTTTGTTAAAAAAATATGAAAAAAAAGGTGTGCTTGGGTCATTTAATTCGTTTGGGGAAAATTTATTACATTCCTCAAAACTGCAAAGCATTCTTGTGATCGATCAGTATCAACTTTTTAAAAAATATCCTCCAAAAGTATTCATCAGTTTTTATTTTAAGAAAAATAAATGACGTCAACAAGAGACCAAATTAATAAACATATCATCTATAGGGATACGACTATGTCTTTTTCTATCAAAACATTCAAAAAGATTTTGAACTATAGGTGTTCTCCAATTCAACTGACATTAAATATATTCCACAATATAACAAAAAATAAGAAAAAATATAATTTTAAACTCCAAACTATATCCGTTTTATAAAAAATATATCGAATTATCATAAACATTTATTTAAACCAACAAAAATCAGTATTGTATCAAAAATATCATTTTTTTTTTATCTCCAAAATCTTGACGCGCTCGCTTTAGCAACAGGAAATTACACTTTCACTATTTAATTAAGAAATAACATAGATGCATGAAATTACCCAGCATCCAGTGAGCCACGTCAAGAGTTAGGGGGTCAGAAAATGTTTGTGATAAATTTTTGATACAATATTGACCGTTAATGGTTTGAATCAATATTTCTGATAGTTCACGACTTTTTTTTTTTATATATAAAATATGCATAATTTAGAGTTTAAAGGATACTAACCTAAAGAATAATGCAGGGCCGATCCTGACAAATAATGTGCCTCTCTAAAAAAAAATAGGCCTTTTTTTCCAATATGGAGATACAATTGAATATATCTAAAAGATGCATAATATATCATTTATAAAATAATTGTTTTTTTTACAAAATTTGAGCCCCAAAAGTTTATAACAAAATTTTGGGACATTGAATATTTTATTTTTGAAGGAATATTTATATTATATAAGATGATATATAAAATTTTACTCTAAACGACGGTACAGGTGGTCACCCATACTCGCCCGCCCTCAGGGACGGCCCTGGAATAATGCCTAACCAAGTGGAAGTCACATGTAAAACAAATAAATATATAAATAAGAAGAAGAATTAATAAATTTTAATTCCATCTAACGTTATTCTGATCGAGCACTTTGTGCATGACATATACCTAAAAGAGTTATGTCTTGTATGTTATACGTAGACTTAAAAGGCATTAAATGTAAATCATATTTACACTAAATCTTCAAGTCGCACTTAAGGCTGATAATTTTCTACACGACACGAATACGAACATGTATGAAATTAATGGGTTATTGTTCAGTCTTATCGTGTTCATGTCCTTATCATGTCGATATAATAAGGACACGATAATTACGTGTCGTGTTCGTAACACGATAATTTTCAGATAGCATTCGTGTTCAGATCGGATCGTGTCGCTTTTAAGATAATTCAATAATATTTATATATCTTTAATATTAATTTAATTATATTTTATATATTTTTATTTTTATTAATTTATTTTCTAATTTTATTTGAATTTGTCATTTCGTATCATGTTGTGTCAACGCGAAAAAATCGATCATATTCGTGTTCACGACGCGTCCAGACAAGATATTTCGTGTTATGTTCTTGTCGATGATCCTTAACGGGTCGTGTTCGTGTTTCGACTTATCGTATCATGTTGACACAATAACGACCCGACACGTACGAATTTTCCGCCTTAATTTAAATACTTATTACAGTCAGCAAATTAAGTATATTTAATTAATAAAATGGAAGTATATTGAATGCCAAACCCACTGAAAGATCTTTCCCAAATTAGGAAAAAAGAAGGATTGATGTCACGTCAAAGTCCATTATCGAAGGAAGGGATCAACCCCACTCAATTTCAATGACTCACGCTGTTGTTGTAACAGCAAAAACATCTTTTTTCTAATAAACTAGTTGATTTTATTCTGACTAATTATGAGGGAGGACGATCTTTTCCTAACCCATTTTTCATAAAATTAATACGATCATAACTTATACACGAGTCTATGTTAATTTCACGCTCTGCTTGCGTAAGTCTATTACTATTATAGAAATGTGTTTAATTTATTTTAAATTTGAAGATAGTTCAGCAATTTAATGCGTTCGTATGGGTCTCATTTATTTTATTTTTTATTATTATTTTTTGGTTAGTTAAATACAAAAATTTAAAGATTGTCTCACGGTGAATTCGAACGCGACACCTTTGCCTCAAAAGATTAACCATTTTGTCACTAGGTCAAAACACGCATACAATCTCATCTTTTTTGATATATTATAAGATCTTTTGTATCTAATTTCAAAATTAAAATAAAAAGGTATATATTATTTAAAAAGCAAGTATAATTTTGGATTCAAAATATTAGCATAGTCTCAATATAGTGTAGAATTGAGACTACCACAATAGTTTGGATCCAAAATTTATATACATGCCACATAACATCTAGCTAGTATTATTAAATAGTACAACTTGTTATTATTATATTTATTTTAACTTTACCCTTTTTCTTTTGGTTTGGAGAGAAGTGATTGTGGAATTGCAACAGCAAAAACCACCACTGATACTGTTTGTGTACAGTTGGTGTTTGTACCCAGCCCCACAGGCTTAGAATCCAAAAATAAAAAAATAAAAATAAAATTTGTAAATAAAATTAGTAATTGTTCTGTGAATTCTTTTGGTGGAAATGGAATCACACATGGCTCACCATTTAGGGCAACGAAGCACAAATATTGAAAAGGGCCCATTTAGAATCTTTGACTGTGCTCCCCTCAAGAGTCAAGAGAATCTTATCTCAAAATCTTGTAAGATAAATAAAAATAAATCTCACACACTTTAAGCATTTAGATGTAATAGGACATAGTTGTGTTTATAGCTAATAAAATTAGCGGGTTGGTACCGATAGGCTTATACATTTTTCAGGTCGGATTAGGCCCAAAATTTTTCGGGGCTAAAAATATGAAGTCTAATTCAGCGCCAGACGGACGGGCTTGTTTTTGCTCATTTTTATAAATTTTCAGCATATAAAATAATATTTTTAATTGTAAAAAATAAATAATTATATCAAATATAATCAATGTTATTAAATAATTATTTAACCTATTTATATAATTAAGATAATTTATAAAATAATAATTTAAGACAATTGGTAGGTTGGATCAGTGGGCTTTCATAGATGTTCCAAGAAAATGGTTCAAAACTACAAATAAATGAAAATAATTAAAAGAAAACAAAAGAAAGAAGAAAAAACTAAGAAAAGGAAAAGAAAATAATAATAAAATAAAAATAACAATAAATAATAAAGTGCAATTGTTGAGGATCGAACATGTGCCTCCCACAAGATAATAATGCATAATTACCACCATCATTGATTTGTATATCAAGGCGCTTTGGTTGAGCTTGATACATGTTTCGTTACCACTATTACAATCTCCTATCCGAATCAATACTTGATCGCATATATCGTGTCCCTTTATCTCATATATAAGTTAGATCATACAATGTGTAGAAGATCACGTAAGTCCGTATGATTGGTCGCTTAATGAGATATAAAAGTTTCACACCGAGACAACTTGAGGACGAAGTTATCAGATAGTCGCGGTATAGATAAGAAGACTCGACTTGGTTGCTTGTCTATGCCGGTACGCCCCGCACGTATCAAGGATCACAAAGAGATGTGTTCTTCTATCCGACCGTCGTGAAGAACCAAGATCTCGTGACTTACGATGATCTAAACCCCGATAAGGTATTAGGTGAGTATGAGTTGTTGACCATCACTGACTTGTTATGGGTGAGGTTATATGTTCTAACCCAATATTCTCCGCATCTCGGGTGGTGGCAAAGTCAGATGTCATGCTAGTTATCTCAGACGAGTCACCGTATCCGCTAGGATGATGACGCCCCTTAAGGAGCTCAAATGTTTATTGTACTAAACCCCGCAGTTGAGTTAGCTCAAGCACAATAATAAGGTCGAGTGGTACTACTTAAGGAATTAAAGATATTAATTATTTTAAGCAATGTAATGCTCTAAATAATTAATGGACGCTCGATATCTTAAATACGGGATTCAGAATGTCTAAGTGCAAGCCCGACTCAACTTCGGTAATAAAGGGTAAGTCAAGATTTATTCTCTAGTGGCATGAATAAATGTTTATAAATTAATTTATGTTCAACAACATAAGATAATTAATTTATTTGAGGCCCATCTTTATTCCTCGTGATTTGATCCTGGTCGGCCCATCCAGCCCGTAGCTTGAAGGAAAATAGGCGCCTACTTTCTACATGGCAAGGATTTGATTCTCTTTATCCTACAAGGATATAATTATATTTATGGATATGCATAGATCCTTTCCATATAGATTATGGTAATAATCCTTTCCATATAGATTATGGTACCATAAAGGATTATGGTAATTTCCATATGGGATTATGGTAATTTCCTTATGGGATTAAGGTAGTGCATTATAAATATGAGGTAAGAGATTAAATCCAAGGAGATGATTAATAATCAAACTCAATATTTTCGCCCATTACCAAGAGAAAGCAAGTGAGGTTTTCAAAATTGTGCCAAGAGAAAGAGGTGATTTTCCAAAGCATTCTCCATAGATCGTCCTCACTCGACGAGGAGATTGGGCAACCGGATACACCCGTAAGGTCAGCACAAGTCTCGATCCATTCACCGATAGATCCAAAGGTAAACACGAAAACTCCTACGTGTTGCAATTAATTATATAGGTGCATGCTATATATATAATCAATGTATGGTGAATTAAACATCCAAGATAGATCCTCGGGCGAGGGCTAAACATAGTTTTTCCTACAATTGGTATCGCGTGCGGGATCGTGATTCGCTCGCTGATTAATTCACGCTTGATTATTACGCGCAATAAATTAATTGTTGAATATGTCGCTCATCGTGGCTCGCTTTTTATTTTGTCGGATTTTGTTTTTCACCACGAGAAAATCCGTGGTTAGATTAGATTTATTTTTCCGAAATCTTATCCGTAAAAGTAAAACGAAGACGAAGCAACGGATCGAGACGACGGAAAACGGGTCGCACGGCGGCGGGCGACGGCACGCAGGCGTACACGGCGCCACGGAGGCGCCGCGTGACGGGCCGAGCCCGCATCCGCTTTTCCACCAACTCGCTGACGAGTCCGCACGCGTGCGAGGCCCGCTGAATCCGTCCGTGCCCGCACGCGAGGCCTGTCAAGATTATAAAGATCTGTACTTTGTAATTCTATGTAATAGATTAGGCAGAAAGTGCGATTCCACGAGTGGGCCACGATGAACGTTTTATTTTATTTTTATCGCTCATCGCATGTCGTGGATGTTTAAATTATGCAAGAGCATGCTATGTATGTTTAAATTACGCCGACAAACCTTAAGTGTTTTCGTAATTGGGTTTGCATAGTAAGCATGCTAGGTTTATCGCGTTTTCAAGCATATTTTAGAATTACGCGAGCATGTTTTACATGTCGAGTTCTATGACAAGCATGCTAGATTACGTGATCTGCATGGACAAACCTTTTGAACAAAAAGACTAAGCAAGCAACCCGACAAATTAATTTTAAAATTAAAATGTCAAGACCTCCACTTTTGATCTCTAAACAAAGTGAGATGCACCGTGAGTAAACGCCCACACGCGTGGCTTGCTTGCACTGCTTATCATAAGTTTGTTAGACGAGATTTCTAAATAAAACATTTTAAATCTATCGAGTAGTGGGAGTTTCATGTAAACGCCCACACGCGCGGCTTTGCATGTGCGATTTTCATAAGTTCTCTAGAGATAGATATAAACGAGATAACAAAAGAATTTGAATTGGAAGCGGTATGGTCCGAGTGAGTATGCCAATTCTAAGAATTCATTTTCATTGTTAAAATTGTGGTCATTGCTAGACATCACCTCAAGTACAACTTCCCGCCAAGTCCCTTCTTGCGATAGTGATGTGGTTTAGAAGGTCCAATCGTTAATTTCATTTGTCATAAGGATAAGTTGACATGGAATGAAATTAAACGCCTAAAAGGTATATTTTAGTCCGGTCGAGGGTTCATGTAAACGCTCACACGCGCGGCTTGTATGTGAGATTCCTCACGATTGGAGGTTTCAATTAATATTGTTTTATCAAAAGGTTACAATATTATTGTTACGGATTATGTGCGATCGTATGCTTATGTGTTTACATTATCGCTTCGTATATGTCTCTTACATCGATTATCAATATGCTCGCACAAAATCCCTTATCCGATCCAAATTTTATCGAGTGGAAACGAAACATTGAAAATGTTCTTATCATGGAAGAAAATATATTTGTACTCACTACACCTCGTCCCAAGCCTCTAGACATTCATCTATCATGAGGAGCGCAAGGAGCACGAGAAATGGGACAAATCAAATAGAATGACAAAGTGCCTTCTTTTGGTCACCATGTGCGAGTCCTCGCAACTCCAAAGATCAAGAGATGGAAGATGCACCACGATATGGCTAAGTCTTATGAAATTGTATGAGGAGTCGGACGAATCGTCATTACAATTTGACAAAATCAATAATGTCAAGTTCAATGAAGGAAAGCGATTCGGTGCATAACCATGTAGAGCAAATGATTAATCTCTTCTGAGAGCTCGAATTGGTTGGAGGATATATTGATGACGTAGTCGTAATCGATATGATCCTCAACACTTTGCCCAAGTCTTTGATGACTCCGTTATAAAGCGCCCTTTATGATAAGAGTTATACTCTAGATTCATTGCAAGATTATCTAGTAACCAAGAACACAAATGGGCAAGGTGCACAGTTTTAGTACGCACCTCAAAGAAACCACCGCTTTATCGAAGATGAAAAGGAAAAGTGGAATTCAAGAGATGCTAAGGCTAAAGAAAAGAGTGGGAGAATACAAAGGGCTCTACCAGCGGTTTGAAAAGTCAAGGAGAAGGCAAATGCTTCAAGTGTGGTGAGACTGGCATTGAAGGCTATGCCCCAAGCTCAAGGCTCTAGGTATGCCATTTGCTTGTGTAACGAAACATGTTTAGCGACTTGTTCTACCCATTCTCGGGTAGTAGACACCGGTGCGATCGATCATGTTTGTTACACCTGCGTGGGTTCCCGCGACAAGGAGCCGAATGATGGCGAGATAATGATCTCCGTGGGCAACGCGCGAAAGTCGAGGCCGCTGCAATGGAGATGTTACTTTTTGTTTTGAGAAAACAGCTTTAGTTTTAAAAGACGCTTTATATGTGCCGGATTTTCATGAACCTTGTTTCTGCTTTCAAATTGTTTATTCATGGATATTCATTGTTTTTGATAGTGGTGTTTCTATCATAAGAAATGACGGTTATCTCGTAGTAGGCACATTATATAATTCGCTTTATACTATTTCGCAATACATAATACCTATAACTATGTTGATCTACATCAAACCTTAAAAATAGAAAGTTTTCTTCGCAAGATGACACTTCTTTTCTCTGGCATCTTAGATTAGGTCACATCAATCTAAATAGGATCCAAAGACTGGCTAAGAATAGAGCGTTGGGTAATCTCACATTTACTCCATTCCCAGTCTGCGAATCCTGTATAGAAGGTAAGATGTTGATCAGACCCTTCAAAGCGAAGGGTCATAGAGCCAAAGAAATGTTAGAGCTAGTCCTTTCGACGACTGTGGACCGATGTCCACAAAGCTCGTGGAGGGTACGAGTATTTTGTCACTTTCATCGACGACACTCAAGGTATGGATACGATACCGCTTCACCGCAAGTCCGAATGCTTTGAGAAATTCAAAGAATTTTAGGCGGAAGTAGAGCGAAGCTAGGTAAGAGTATCAAGTCATCAAGGCTCGATCGCGGTGGCGAATACCTCAACAACGAGTTCATGGACTATCTAGTGAAGTGTGGGATTACCTCCCAACACATTCACCGCACACCACAAAGAAATGGTGTGTCGAGCCAAGAACAGACTCTTTGGGAAATGGTTAGATCAATGACGAGTTATGCAACTTTGCCTATTTCGCCTGGGGTATGTCTTAGAAACGGCATACTTGCTAAATCTAGTACCATCCAAGTCACCAAGAGACCCTTCGAGTTGCGGTTTGGGCGCAGTTTAGTTTAAGCCACATAAGGATATAGGCGCCCAAAGACATGTGCCGAACAAGAAGGCCGACAAGTTGGAGGCTAGATCCGACGCAAGGTCGTTTATTGTCTATCCTAGAGGAACGAAGGTGGTTTATTCTATATTCCTAAGGATCGGAAGGTCATTATTAGACTAATGTCCGATTCTTAGAAGAGGACTACATGAAAAATCATAACCAAAGTTGAAATCATTCTTCAAGAATTAGAAGACGATCGATTCCACCACCGATTAGACCAAAGGTACGAGATGTCGAGTCAGTGGGAGGATCGACACCGATACTTCAAGAAATTGAAGTGGGTCGAGTCCCACCGAGATACCGACCGCATGTGGTACCTACCAAAGAAGTTGTGCAAGAGAGAACCACAATTATCGCACCCACCGCCGCCATCAGGCTCGTAGTGCCTCGTCGTAGTGGGAGGTTGTTTGTCAACCCGAGCGATTTATGTTCATGGGTGAATCTTTGATTTAGTCCCGTAAAACGAATGCTTAATAATCGACCCATGGACGACAATGAGGCGACACAAGACAATGATACAAGATCATGGAACTTACATTTGGACGAGGTGGTAAAGTCCCATGGATTTACCCAGTTGCCTAGCGAGAGTTGTGTGTATCGCTTAGATGTCAACGGTAATGTGGTATTTCTTGCACTTTACGAGATGACATTCTTTATTTGGCAACAATGTGAAGTTGTTATCCGGCGAAAGAGTTGGTTATCCGATCGGTTTCAAATGAAAGACTTAGGAGATGCAGCATACATTCTCGGGATCAAGGTATACCGAGATCGCAAGAGGAAAATGTTGAGCTTATCTCAGCGCCTTACATTGATATTGTGATTACTGCTTTAGTATGCAGACCGTCGAGAAAGGATTGCTACCTTCCGATACGACGCCTTTATTCAAAGGGCGCCACCCATGACCGCAAAGAAGATAGAGAAATGAGACAAGTTTCCTACGCTTCCGCCAGTAGGAAGTCTCATGCATGCAATGCTATGCACGAGGCCGATATCCGCTATGCGGTAGGCATAGTGGCTAGATATCGCCTAACCGACAAGCTCATTGATCGCGGTAAAGCATATATTCAAGCACCGAAAAGGACTCGAGATTATAGTCGGTTTACCATGCGTATAGTCTAATGCCTTTGGGTTATTCGACTGGATTTTCAATCGACCGTGATGAGAAAAGTCTACCTCGTGCTATGTGTTTACCTTGGGAGGTGGAACCGATCCTCAAGTGAGTGCAAAGCAACGATGCATTGCGGACTCTACCATGGAAGCCGAATATGTAGCCGCCTTGAGGTCGCTAACGAGGTCAGATGGTTCAAGAACTACCTCATGGATCTAGATGTGGTAGTGGTTTGCCCATGAGTATCATGGTTTATCGTGATAACTCGTGCAATGGCAAACTCGAAGGAACCACGGATCCACAAGCAAGCAAACACATAGAGAGAAAGTACCATGTCATACGAGAAATCGTTAGACGAGGGACGTGCTTGATTGCAAAGATTGATACGACGGATAACCTAGCGGATCCATTCACGAAAAGCCTGTCGCAAAAGTCTACGCCAGCACGTTAGAGGACTCGATTGCGATGATGGCACCCACTTAGAAAGGAAACTTTTGTATAAGTGAGAGAAGCAAAGTGATGGTTTTGTTTGTAATAGCTAGTAGAGACACATTGTATACTAAAAGTTTGCTTTAGTATAAGTGGAGATTGTTGGATTTGTATATCAAGGCGCTTTGGTTGAGCTTGTATACAATGTTTCCTCGTTACCACTATTACAATCTCCTATTTGAATCAATACTTGATTGCATATATCCGTGTCCCTTTATCTCATATATAAGTTAGATCATACAGGTGTAGAAGATCACGTAAGTCCGTATGATTGGTCAAGCTTAATGAGATATAAAAGTTTCACACCGAGACAACTTGAGGACGAGTTGTCGGTATAGCCGCTGTATAGATAAGAAGTGACTTGACTTGGTTGCTTGTCTATGCCGGTACGCCCTGCACGTATTGAAGGATCACAGTGAGATGTGTTCTTCTATCGACCGCCGTGAAGAACCAAGATCTCGGTGACTTACGATGATCTAAACCTCGATAAGGTATTAGGTGAGTATGAGTTCTTGACCATCACTTTGACTTGTTATGAGTGAGGGTTATATGTTCTAACCCAATATTCTCCGCATCTCGGGTGGTGGCGGTTTCAGATGTCATGCTAGTTATCTCAGACGAGTCACCGTATCCGCTAGGATGATGACGTCCCATTAAGGAGCTCAAAGGTTTATTGTACTAAACCCCGCAGTTGAGTTAGCTCAAGTACAATAATAAGGTCGAGTGGTACTACTTATGAATTAAAGATATTAATTATTTTAAGCAATGTAATACTCTAAATAATTAACGGACGCTCGATATCTTAAATACGGGATTCGTAATGTCTAAGTGCAAGCCCGACTCAACTTCGGTAATAAAGGGGTAAGTCAAGATTTATTCTCTAGTGGCATGAATAAATGTTTATAATTAATTTATGTTCGTATCGAACATAAGATAATTAATTTATTTGAGGCCCATCTTTATTCCTCGCATTTGATCCTGGGCGGCCCATCCAGCCCGTAGCTTGAAGGAAAATAGCGCCTACTTTCTCTACATGGCAAGGATTTGATTCTCTTTATCCTACAATTATATAATTATATTTATGGGATATGCATAGATCCTTTCCATATAGGATTATGGTAATAATCCTTTCCATATAGATAATGGTAATTTCCATAAAGGATTATGGTAATTTACATATGGGATTATGGTAATTTCCTTATGGGATTAAGGTAGTGCATTATAAATATGAGGTAAGAGATTAAATCCAGTGAGATGATTAATAATCAAACTCAATATTTTCGTCCATCACCAAGAGAAAGGGGGGTGAGGTTCTCAAAAATTGTGCCAAGAGAGAAAGAGGTGATTTTTCAAAGCATTCTCCATAGATCGTCCTCACCGACGCTGAGATTGGGCAACCGGATACACCCGTATGTCAAAGCACAAGTCTCGATCCATTCCGCCTCGACAGATCCAAAGGTAAACACGAGAAAACCCCTACGTGTTGCAATTAATTATATAGGTGCATGCTATGTATATAATCAATGTATGGTAAATTAAACATCCAAGATAGATCCTCGAAGCGAGGGCTAAACATAGTTTTTCCCTACAACTACACCACAAGAACTTATTGGTTAAATAATATTATAAATATGTATATTTCACATTATACTGGATGAGTTTTTTTAGTCCGAAACCCCGGATTCTTTTGGCCTAAAGCTCGGTAGGCCCTGTGGTTTTTTCAAGCCTTTAATTTTGAAGCACAAATCAGCCCAAAACCCCGGGTAACCCGAGCAGGCTGATCAGTCCGGGTTCACTTTACCGGCTCTAGTTGTGTTTGACTATATAGTATTTTTATTGTGTTATAAAAAAACAGTGGAATTTAGTAGCTGGAGCTAGAGATGATAGTCATAGTATTTGGTTTATTCAATTTATTTTAATTATATTTTAAGTTCACCTGAATAATATTTAATTTATATTCCAAACTCAAATCCAACCAAAATGATCCAACTTTTCGGTTAATTCAATTAAATCAAATTATATTTTAAGTAAGGAAAAATAATAGTTTTCTAATACTATCATAGTTGGATTTTTCAGTTTTGAACAACTTTTGAATAGTAATTTTTTTTTTTTTAAAAGCTCAATTTGTTCTTTTGGAAGAAATTGAGCCGAAACTGAATTTTGTTAATATATAAAAATTCAGATTATATTCTTTTCTAAGATCCCAAACCAAGATAACTTTAAAAAGACCATTCCAGCTCATTTTTATATTGTTACAAATTTTGCCTCACACATTGGTGCAACTCCACTTTCTATTTTACTATGTTCGTAGAGACGTAAATAGTAAATATAACCAATTTCATATATCAATATAATCAACGTTTATTATTAAGTAATCAATTGGATACAATGTTTTTACTAGGTTAAAATAAGTACGCAATCACGTAGGATGATGCAACCTTGCAACCCCAAACCCCCAAAAGGGCACTTTTTATTTGGTTTTTGGTTCATTGTTAAAGTTCCAAAAAAGCTTCTTTGTAAGAGGTGAAGGTATGTTTGCTCTTTTAAAAAAAAAAAGGAGAATCTCTCTTCGAAAACTCTCACACCCCAATCATATCAAAATGTCTGCTTCTATATCTCTTTTATAATTATGCATTCAATTCGTTATTTCTTTTTATCTCCTAGACTTTGCCTAATTGGTCCATGTTTCCTTGCAACTATTTCATCATTAACTCATTAACTACATTTCTTTTAATTCCGCACTAACCATCTTATGGCTGTGAATTCTTTAGACTAATTTGAAATATTTTGGGGGCAAAATTTAAAATTAAAAATACTATAAAAGTTCACTTTTGACTATATTGTATTCAAGAAAAAGTGTTCTATGGTATAATGATGCATCTCACAAAAGCTTCCCCAGCTAAGACCTCCCTTGCATTATTTAGCAAGCAATCATGCATCTCCTATATTTTCTTGTGATTTGTACATATTATTTTTCCTTTTCACACACACACCATGAGCTTCACATTTTATATTCTTGTTCACAAAATTAGTTCGCAAAGAACATATCTCAGGAACTACTTGTTTTCTGCGTTCAAGATTTATAATTTTAATGTTTTAAAGACCATTCCATTTTTATTTAGTGAAGATATTATCTGTCACGAGGTATTTGTACTTGACGTATAAAAGCTATGGATCATTTGAAAGCACTCAATAAGTTTGGATTGTATCATTTGATATTCATAATGAGAATTAAATATTAGTTTGATCAATATATTAAATAAACAAAGGTACAAATTATACTGGAAAGAATATAATTTTTCTAAACGAAATAATTTTGTATCAATGTACTTGAAGGACCAAAACTATGGCCCTTAACGGTTTAGAACTTAGTTTCATTAAAAAAAGTCATTTCATCTTAAAATTGAAAGTTTTCTAAGAGAACATAAAAAGAGAACTTCTTATTTTAGTGAAAATTGATATAGAATGGATACTTGAGAGCATTCTAAAAGAACTCATACTTTTAGAAGAACTAAGAAGTATAGATATAACCAGCCTTTAGTGGGCCTCAAAGACAGTGGACCTCTTAATGTAGAATTGTCGGAAATGTTTTGGGCCTTAAAATTCAGTTTAAAATATGGATGGGTTTATGTGAAAATCTGGAATAATAATAATATACAATATTGAAATTGATTATCTTCCCTCTGAATTAGCTATATATATATATATACAAGAGGATATCTTTATGTACGTTTTGGGAAACCTCGTTTCTATATATTGATTATTTACCCTAAGAAAAGCCATAGCAACTGTCATTTATGTAGGATTTGGGTAAACTCGTTTCTATTGTTTTATACAATCCAACAAATTAACCAAAAAGAAAGAAAAATTCAATCTTAGCCACGACACCCACTCAACCACTAAATCATCCAGAATTATCAAATTTGAAATCTTTTCAATCTTATAAGTGACACAGAACTAGGCAACACGTACAGCTAATATCTTGATTTCATCAATTAATATCAGATTTTAATTATCATCTGGTCAAATATTTTTTCGCATATTTTGATTATTAATATATTAATTCATCTTTAAAAAAACTATGAATGGGTTGATTAATTAATTATTATTATTAGTAGTAGTAGTAGTTAAATTGGTGATTCATATAGGCTGTGGTCCGTGACGTAGTGGTCCAAAGCCCAAAAACTGATAGGATGGATTGTGAAATATTTGGCATCTTCTATTTGGATATATTTCCTATCGTTTATCAAGTCTTGTTTTTTATAAGGTTAGGAAATTTTACACCTAATCAATGAAATGTAGTAAATTTATTTTAAATTTCATCGTTTTTATGGCTTTAACACGAATAAACCGTGAGGACTATGAAATTTCCCATGTAATTATATAATTTGTAATTAATTTGATACTTATTTCTTTCTTGAGAAGATACTAACTTGAACTTACTGAGCAAAGGAATTATCAAAAGAGCCAAGAAAATATCATGACCAATGTCTGTAAATAATAAAGTACTATCAAAACGTCTTGAATTTTCAATACAATTCATGCCGACTTAATTTAGTTGGTTAAAAACTAATTGATTTTGGAAGTTTTGAGAGATGTTCTTTATGTGTCGGAGTTTCGATGGAACCTAATTTTCATTTCTAAACTTTTTGTTAATGGATATTATGTTATTTTTTGTAGTAATGTTTTTATCAAGAGAAATGATGAGTTTATCTATGGTGGCACATAGCACAATTCTATATATTCTATTTCTACTAAGCATAATGTCTTAATTATGTTGCATCTACTATATCAAACCATAAGAAGAGAAAGTTTTCTTTGCAAGAAGACTATACATATCTTTGTCATCTTAGATTAAGTCACATCAATCTACATAAGATCGGAAGCATATATTCAAGTACCTGAAAATGACTCGAGATTATAGGCTAATTTGCCAGTCAGACAAACTAATGCATTTGGGTTATTCCGACTCAGAATTTCAAGCTGATTGTGATGTGAAGAAGTCTACCTCGGGCTATGTGTTCACCTTGGAAGGTCGAGTTGTATCTTAGCAGAATGCAAAGCAGCATTGCATTGCAGACTCCACCATGGATACCGAATATGTGACTACATCAAAGGCTGCTAAGGAGACGGTATGACTCAAGAATTACCTATTGAATCTAGGTATGATACCTCATTTGTCAAAGAGTATCACGGTGTCATCGCGATAACTCAGTGCGAGAGCTTAACTCGAATGAATCACGGCATAGATCATACGATAAATCATACGATGAGGAGACGTGCTTATAGAGAAAATTGATACTGTGGACAACCTAGCTGATCCATTCATGAAAAGTATGCCGTATATAGTTGATCGATCTTATTTTCGTTGGGGTAATAAATGCGCAAGGAACACGAGGAAATAACGTGGTTCGATCTATTGAAATAGATCTACGTCCACGGAGCAAGAGAGTGTGTCTGTATTAAATGTGTAAGAAGCGAATACAAAGAGTGTAGATGATTCATTTCTTCTAATCTAGCCTCTATTTATATACCATCATATTGGGTTTGATTCTAATGCAAAGTCTTCTCTCATAAGGATTCTTTTAGATATGCATCCGAATCTTCTACGTCTCCACTCGCGATTCGAGTTGTAGTTGGTTGAGGAGTCTTCGGGCCGAACTCACATAGCCGAGCTTAATGTCGGGCCCATTTATATTGGGCCTGATGCTTGGGCCTAGTAGTTGGGCCGTATCCTATCACATCCCCCCACCCAAAATGACGTAGAAGTGAGGTCGTGATGGACGAGGACGATGATTCGACATTGCTCACCGAAATTCGTGATCCGCGAAGTGGGCCGCGTCTGATACCCCGCCAAGTCGAATACGTAATCTCTTGTTTGAGGTCGGATATATAACGCCGTGGCGAGATTGAATGTGTAACGTCGTGCCGAGGTCGAACACGGATGCCATGCCGATGTCGAACACTAACACATCACATCCGCTTAATGTTACAATGGTCGGGGTCCCGATAAAGTGCACGCTGGGTAATAACTTCCATAATACGCCTTTTCTCATTTCACTTTATCCGCCCAACTTTCAAACTCCAAAAAACTCTGCTTTTCTCGAAACTTTCGAGTGTCCAGTACTTGTTTCGCCGTCATCGTTCTCGCCAGAGTATCAGTGCCATTTTCCTCGATAGTCCTTCTAAAACAAGTAAGTTATTTATATGGCTTCTTCTTCTTGTTCTGAGGAGTCTCACGGCCGTGAAGGCCATGATGTGTCAGTGTCGTCATCGGGTTCTCCGGTGGTTTTAGATGTTTTTACCGTTGATTCCCCCTTCCTTCTGCGTGTAGAGTAGTTTTCCGCCTTTGAGGGATTTTGGTGGTTTTTTCGCTTCCTTCAGATCTAGAATCCCCGCAATAATAGAGCTTGCTTTGAGATTTTTATTCCAAAATCTTTTGAGTTGGTTGCTCCCGATCGGGAGGATAGGGCTGCGCGCCTCCGAGGGTTTTGTTACTGACACCAGGACAACCTTAAGTGCGGTCTTCGCCTTCCTTTTCTTTCTCGTATGCCGAATCGCAACAAAAGTTCGCATACCTCTTGCCAAATAATGTCAAATTCTTTTCGGCAGCTGACGGCCTTGGTGTCTTTGCCCATCGCCATAATTTTCCTCTCACCCTGTGGCTGGTCCTTAGGTTTTCCAATTTAAATCCACTCTGGTGGTATTATTTATCACCGTCGTCGTAGTTTTAAGGTGAAGACGAGGTCAAAATCCCGAACCGCGTAAGAAGTTCTTCTTTGTCGGCTCACGAGTCCTCCAGCTCATTTGGAATACTGTGGAAGTTGGCGGACGAGGCCATCGATGACGCCTTCGTGGCCTAGAGGAGTCTTTGGAAAGGGGTCGGCCTTGTTGATGAAGTTTTTCCGAGGCCGAGCTCATTCTGGCCGAGCCCTTATGATCCTCGCTACCACGGTAGAACCGGTGAAGGGTGGGCCCCTCCTTTACTTCGGCTATTGATTGATTTTTTTTTATGTTCTAACTCAAGATTTATTTTAACTCCGCAGTGAACTTCGTTACTTGAAGAAGAGGAAGAGATCGAGGTCCGATCTCGCCATCCAACGTGGTTCAAGATTGTGTCCGAGGCCTCTCGAGAGGTCAAGACATAGTGAGGTCGCCGCCTTGCCCATCTCATGACCCGCCAAGGAGAGGCGATTTCGCCCTACCGACGATGATGACCGTGAGATCGCTCGCACCCGTGTCGCACGCCGGCCCTTCCCCGAGGTAATGCAATTGTTTTGCACGCCACAAAGTTATGTATTGATGTATTTGTTTGACATGGTCGACTTATATACGGGGGACCGAGTACATGTCGACCGAGCTTGCCAAGATGTCCGCTCAACTAATAGCGACGCCACGTAACCGACGGCGACGCCCACCGAATCGACGGCGACGCCTTCCAAACCGACGGACTTTTTAATGACGCGTCCGCCCGCCCACGGGTGGCTTGCGCCGCCAGGATTTGGAGGAAGACCCTCCTCGTCCACGAGGTGGCCGAGGCCGAGCTGGCTCGGGATGCGACGGGCAGGAGGCCGCAGCCTCGCGGCGGCCGAGGTGGCGGCGGAGGGCGGCCGAGGTCGGCCTGTTGAAGGCCGAGGTCGGCTGCCAGACGTCGGGAGGCCGAGGCGGCGGCCTCGCAAGAAGAGCTTCTCTGCTGCGAGAGGCCGCTTTTGTCTCGAGGTTCTCGAGCCGGCCGACGAGCCGGCCGCGGTCCTTAATATAAGCGTAGCAACGCCACTCGGCGAAGTTGCCGAGGATTACCCGGATTGGATAAGTCCAATGCACGGTATGAGATGATGGAGAATGAGGCCTGCTGCGGCGTATGCCGAGGTCCTCACGACGGCATGAAGAGCTTGCCTGTTGTGGAGAGCCCGCCTCCTCTCGACCTTGCCGATCGCCGAGTCGATCCTCGCCTCGCCGGTGGATCGGACGCCCAACTCAAGTCGCTTTTTGTCGATCCGCTAAGGAGCAGGGGCGGCGACGATCGCCGAGGTCGGGCTACCAAGTTCGGAAGGAGGTCGGCGAGGTGCATCGAAGTCTGCGGAGGGTCGATTGATCCCTTTCTTCCTTTTTTTTGTAGATCAAATGTACTTACGGCATCATTAGGATGTCGGTTTTGACATCGCTTTAAAGGCTTGAATAAAATTCCCAATTTTATTGAAGAATGCTTTTCTTTGTTTTGTCTTCACCGTTCTCGAACCCGCTGATATGTCTCCTCGGTCGGACCAAATCAAAATTTCAACCGAGCTCTCAAGCAAAAGAGGTCGAGGTCCTTCACTTAGAAGGCAAGTGGGCCATGTGCGGGGGAAGGCGATGTGAAATTCAGAGCTGCTAAAGAGAAGTTTGACGAGCTTCAAGCTCGGTTTTGGAGTTGGAGGAGAAGTCGAGATCTCAAAGGACGATGCCAAATCGGTCGTCGAGAGCACACCAATCGAGGCGGTTATTCACCGAGGTGGTGGAATGACCATCTCCGAGGTCAAGACAAAGTCTTAGAGATCGCACCGTGTTCGAGCTACAAACGTGAGTACGGTCGGGACTCTTGAAATTTCAAGAGCACTTGCAACCTTAGAAAAATAGGCGGTCTATACAAGGCCGCTGTAGCTCGTCATCCGCAACTTGAGAGGGTGCTTCGTTCGCCTGCCGATGCTTCTTCTTCTACCGAGGCTTCTCCTTCAAATACTGGGATTGTCGATAGGCATCCTCGGGAGTTTTATGCGCGTGAGAGACGACAGTTATCGAGTAGCCGAGGTCGGATGGCAAGACATAGAGGTCGAGCTGGCCGAGCTCCTGGTGTCGATCGAGGACGAGGTAGAGGTAGGGGTAGGGTGAGCATAGATGAATTGCTAAACCCTGATTTTGCTAGAGATTGGCTTAGCTTTTCCCAGCCTCCTGGTCCTTCATCGCTCTCGTAATGCATTGTATATTTTGGAAATAAGAACAAATTTTTCTTTGCCTTGTGTTGATTTTTCCTTTTATCAAACACCGCATACATTTCTTCCTCGTAATCAAACGAACGTAGGTCGTCCTCGAAATAAACGAAGGTAGTTCATCCTCGAATAAACGAAGGTAGTTCGTCCTCGTATTAAACGAAGGTAATTCATCATCGAAATAAACGAAGGTAGTTCGTCCTCGTATTAAACGAAGGTAGTTCGTCCTCGTATTAAACAAAGGTAATTCATCCTCGAAATAAACGAAGGTAGTTCATCCTAGAATAAACGAAGGTAGTTCATCCTTGAAATAAACGAAGGTAGTTCGTCATCGTATTAAACGAAGGTAATTCATCCTCGAAATAAACGAAGGTAAAAGTTCCTTATTTATCGAGAAGTGTCGATAGGGGTGGTCCCCTCATGCGCGTTTATTTTACCCTTTGTTGGGTTTATTATCCTCTTAGAGGGTATTATATAATGGGAAAAAGGTAGTATGCATAAGTGACAAATGAAATATGCAAGAAAAAGATTTTATTAATGAAACACGACGTAACAAGAGAAAAGGACCTAAAGACACGACTTAACAAGACTAAATGAACATTTTTTTTTCTTTTGACACTTATGCAAAATATCTCTTAAGATGAATGATGTGCCACGTATGAGGTATTTGCTCACTGGATAAATGGGCGAGGTTATATGACCCTTTTCCGAGGACTTCTTCAACTCGGTATGGTCCTTCCCATGTAGCTTCTAACTTGCCGAAGCCAGATCTTTATCGACTTCGTTATTTCAAGCACGAGGTCGCCTACTTGGAATTGTCGGATTTGACACGCGGTTATAATACCGAGCTACTTGTTGCTTGTCCGAGCTTCTAATGTAGGCGAAGTCTCTCTCTTCTAGCGCATCCGTGTCAGTTCAGAGATTCTCCTCATTTGCTTCACCGAGAAATGGATGGTACGGGCTCGGCATACCGATTTTGCCGAGATCATCGCCTCGGTTCCATACACCAAGTCGTAGGTGTTTCACTGCTCGATGTCCGAGGTGTTGTACGATATGACCATAAGACTTGTGGTAAATTTTCCACCCGCTTGCCTTCACTCGGCCGAGGCGAGTTTTAAGTCCCTTTACAATTGTCCTGTTGGTGACTTGGTTTGACCATTCGCTGAGGATGGGCCACAGAGGTGAATTTTTGTTGAATCTGAAGCTCTTAACACTACTCTTTGAAGACCTTATATGTGAATTGCGTCTCATTATCCGAAATGAGGATATGGGGGAAGCCGAAGCGACACACAATATTTTTCCAGACAAAGTTGAGAGCGTTTTTGCTTGTGATTTTCACCAAGGGTTCGGTTTCCACCCACTTTGTGAAGTAGTCGATAGCGACAATCAGGAATTGGAACTGCCCTGGAGCTTTACAGAAGGGCCCCACAATATCAATCCCCCATTGCATGAATGGCCAAGGGCTTTGCACGCTGACGAGGTCGGTTTGAGGTAGCCTCGGCACATTTCCATGAATTTGACACTTCAGAAACTTCTTTACGAGGTCAATTGAGTCTTGGAACATTGTTGGCCAATAGTATCCCCATCGTATGACTTTCTTTGATAACGCGCGGGGTCCGATATGGCTTCCACATCATCCCTCATGTACTTCTCTTAGTACGTATTCAGCTCGGTTCGGACCCGCACACCTTAGGAGAGGTCGGAGATATGATTTTCTATAGAGAATTTCCTGCTCAATTATGTATCGCAAAGATTTGCTCAAGATTTCCTAGCCTCAAGTCCGCATGAGGTAATTCGCCTTCTCCAAATATTCTCGAACGGGAGTCATTCAATTAGGTTCTTCATCGAGACTATGTCGACTTGACATCGGCATCGCCTATGCTTCGTTGGACTTCTTCTCATCGGGCTAGTTGATGACGGCCGCTTGCTTAAGGTGTCACCGGCTATTCTCGCTCCTCGATATGAACCAACTGGAAGTATGAGAAAGATTGTAGGCTTTTGGTTTTTCAAGGTATTTCTTCATCCTGTTGCCTTTAGCCTCGTACTTTCCCAAAGATGTGACTTACTATGACCGAGAATCATCAGGAACTTGCACTCCAGATCCGAATACTTTGAGCTAGGCGAAGTCCCGCACTAAGGCTTCAGACTCCACTTCGTTATTCGTAGTTTTGAATGTAAACCGCGCATAGGTAATCTCGCCATCCGGTCCTATAAGTAAGATGCCCGCCCCACTTCCTGCTTTTTCCCAAGATCCATCCACATAGATTTGCCAAGAATTCTCGGATGCTTCCTTTATGGGTTCGGCCGCATTGTTTGATGTAGGCTCGGTGGGTTTCGCTTTCTTTGAAGTTAACCTCTACAAGAAAGTCTGCTAAGGCCCGACCTCACGGCTCGACGAGGAAAAAGAAATAGCGTGTTCGCCCAATTCAATTGCCCACTTCGCCACTCTCCATGAAGCTTTTGGCTTTGTCAACACTTACCGAAGTGGATGATCGGTGAGAATTTGTATGGGATGTGCGTGGAAATAGGGACGTAGTCTCCTTGCAGCATTTACTAATGCCAAATCGAGCTTCTCTAGAGGTTGATATCTCGTTTCTGGCCCTTTGAGTGCTCGGTGATGAAATACACGAGGGAGTTGACGACGTCCGCCTTCTCGCACTAAAACCGCACTTATGGTTTCATCCAAGTCGCGAGGTATAGGAAAGGACTTCACCTTCTTTCGGACGTATAAAGTGGGAGTTTGGCGAGGTAGTTTTGAGATCTTCAAAAGCTAACTTGTGTTTATCATCCCAATTGAACTCCCGAGCCTTTTGAGAATTTTGAAAAGGAAGTTGCTTCTCATGACTTTTGAAAGAAAGGCTCAGTGCATCTATGCAGCCCGTCAACTTATGTACGTCGTGGATGGTCTTTCGGCACCTTCATCTCCAAAACGGTTTGAACCTTGGACGGGTTGGCTTTTAATCCTTCTTGAAACCCAAAGACCCTAAAAATTTCCCGATCGAATCGCGAATGTACACTTTTGGGGTTTAGCTTTAGGTTTACTTTACGGCAAGTCGAGGACGATCCGAGGTCGGCAACACATGTGGCTTTCTCCTTACTTTTGACGACGATGTCATCTACATACACTTCCACATTTTGACCGATGTAGGTCGAAATATCTTGTCCACCATTCTTTGATAGGTGGCCCTACATTCTTGAGTCCGAATGGCATCATCTTATATGCAAAGACGCCAAAGTGCAGAATGAAGATCTGTTTTGATGCGTCCTCGTCACTCATCAAGACTTGGTGATACCCTCAGATAGATCCAAGAAGTCAAGACTTCAGATCCCACCAAAGCGTCAACTTTTTGTTGATATTGGGAAGGGGGTAGCAGTTCTTAGGGCAATGTTGTTGAGATCGGTGTAATCGATACACATTCGCCATCCCTCCTCCTTTCGACCATCACGGGTTAGCTATCCAAGTCGAATACTGACTTGAACAATATGCGTGCTTTCAATAGTTGGTTCACTTCGTCATGTATGACCGATTCCATTCCGCCTCCAAAGATCCGTTGCTTTTGCCGAACCGGTTTGACACTGGGTCAATGTTGAGCGGTGAGTAATAATACTTAAGAGACCCGGTCATGTCGAGGGTGACCAAGCAAGACGCTCGAATTCCCTTAGAGTTGGATAACTGCTTTCGCTTGAGGTACTTCAGAACCTACTTTGACGACCTTGAGGATCGTACTATACATCAGTGACCTCCTCACCGAGCTATCGAGAGCGCACGACGTCCTTTCCAGCTCCAACTCCTTGGGCTTCCTTAATTGCTATGCTGTGCTAGTCAAGTCCCAAGACGCCTTAAGGCGACCTGCATGCATTCTTTGGCTTGTTTCAGATCTCCTCGGATCACCGCTACCCCTCCTCTTGTGGGGATCTTCATTGTTAGATGATACGTTGAGCATACCGCCCTCACTGCATTTACCCAGTCTCGACCTAGTATAATGTTATATGGTGAGTAGGCATTTACCACAAAGAACTGTACCACCTTGGTGGAGCTCGTTGGTGCTTTTCCCACTGTGACAGGTAGTTCGATGATCCCCTCCGAACGCATCTCTTCTTGCACGAAGCTTCGAAGTGGTGCTGGTGTGAGGCGTGCCTCCTCAATCCCCAATTTGTCAAAACACTCATTGAACGCCGGGCGAGCGGCGAGGCGAGGCGCTGGGAGAGCGGCAGCGGGCGCCGCGCGTGGGGAGGCACAAGTGGGCGCCGCGGCGAAGCTAGGCGCCGCGGATGGGCGCGCGGAGTGGAAGCGAGGCGCCGGAGCGAGGCATCAGGCGAGGCGGGCGCCGGGCTGGAGGAGAGCCGAGGTCGAGCGCTGGGCGCCGAGGGTCCAGCGCCGGACGAGGTGCCGAGAGAGCGGCTGGCGCTGGGTGTCGAGCGCCGAACGGCGGCGGCGCGGCGGAGCGGGCGAGCGGGCAAGCGGGCGCGGAGGTGGCAAGGCCACTCGAGCGCCGCAGGAATATGAACGCGCCGAGCGAGCGCGCTGGTGGCCGAAGTCGCGGCGAGGCACGGCGCGGCGCGGGCGTTGGGCTGTTGGCGCGGGCGCTGGCGGGCGCGCGTCGCGACCGATTTTTCGCCCGTTCTCTCGCGTCCGATCTCCGAATTACGATCTGTTTGCGCTTATGAACTACTGTCGCGATGCTCTTCAATTTACTTGATCCTTGGTAGGTCCAATTCATCCTATTTTCACCGCTTTCCTACAAAACATCGAAACGAATGAAGTAAGTCCGAATCGATAAATATTAATCGAACCTACGGCATAAATAGACAAACCATAGAAAATGACATGTAAAAATACCAAGAATCATCACAAAATCATACTAAACAACTCCCCACACTTATCCATTTGCTTGTCCTCGCAAAGTCTATACTAATAAGAGTAGGGAAGATAATTCATGCGACTTCACTCTTATTCTAATCAATCAAATCTCTTTTGCAAATCCCCCAAACATGATGAATACATAATCAAAGTTAATGTGAAACAAATCTAAGATTGCGAAAATATCAAATAAACAAGTAAGTTATTTATGCTCAGACCCAACTCTCCGCTAGGAGTGAATTAACTAAAATGGTTACCTTTAGCAACAAGTTTCCTTTGATAACATAGAAGGTGTTAACAGATTTGGAACAATGTTCGAAAGGTGAACTCTCGATGAACTCGAGTCTCCTAACGTGGTTTCCCATGTCCATTTCTCAATTTACGAGGAAGAGGGACATAATCCCATCCTCCATTTATACAATCTCAACAACATTGGAGTTTTAATTCTCCTTATTTTCTTTTTCACACATATTTTTCTTTTCTTTTTCTTTTTTATTTGAAACGAGTATATAGGTAACCAAACTGTTAACACTACCCCTAGCATTAGCCGGACAAATCACGTCAATAACCACCGATTTAAAATCAATTCACACAACCCCGTCAATTCACATTGCACTTTAATCACATGACATCAAGATAAACGAGAAATACATCAAAGTCCGATCAATACCACGAGTTCAACAGACAAATCAAAATCCTAACTTATTCGCATAGACACAAACTTAAGTCCAAACAATCAAAATAAGCATAAGGGCACGTCATTAAGCATACGAAAATATATATAACACGCACACAAAACTGAGTAAACATCCCCACTTAAATCGAGCACTGTCCCCAGTGCTCAAAACATCAAAAGCTCAAAATGACCATAGAGGATGATACTTCCACGATAATCGACGAATATGCGCTGCGAGTTGGAGCATCATAGCTTCATCTCACCGATGAAAATACGCAAACCCTTCCCAATTTCGAGCAAAACAACACAAAGACAACAGATGATCAACAAGAAAACAAAACAAGACAAACAAAATAAAGAAAGAAAAGCAATAAAAATCCGTGGGTAACTCCCACGTACTCGATTTAACGTCGTGAGCCCGACGTGTC
This sequence comes from Salvia rosmarinus, assembly GCA_036937905.1. Classification (NCBI taxonomy): domain Eukaryota; kingdom Viridiplantae; phylum Streptophyta; class Magnoliopsida; order Lamiales; family Lamiaceae; genus Salvia; species Salvia rosmarinus. The sequence goes on along the minus strand of CM072819.1, from coordinate 12,621,412 downwards.
ACGGTCAACAACGGACTATCCATAGTCCTTCACCGCGGAATACCATCTCGCCAAAGCATCGGTATGAACCATATAAGCATAGAGGACGAGAAAGAAGCGGATAGTAAATAATTTAAGATCAAATCAAACATCCTTTCCTCCAAAGAAAACATATAATTTCAATTCCCAAAGCACAATACTTTGGTGAATTGGGATGTTGACAAATTATGGATGTCTTTGTTATCACCGTGTCCTCCTCTCGGGAACACGTATTTCGCTTGTTGAGGCTCTTTCACTTCCGAGCGGGTTTTGCATTCGAGTATCTTCGCGCCCACTCTTTCTCCATCCTCTTCATCCTCCTCCACGTGCTTGGGTAGTTCTATCACCTCCAGTGGGCGTTGGCATGCTATTAACTTCATTTGCCCACTCTTCCTCGTCACCGACCTTGTAACCACTTCCTCGTGGCTCTGATCCTGCTTCTCATCCTCACATTCCCATTCTTCCTCATTTTCCACCTTCTCTGGCTGCAGCAACTCGTCAGATGTCTCTCCCACCCCATTCTCAACAAATGGGTCACTTTTAAGAACAATGGACTTTGGACTGACCGGATTGGTTTGGGAGTTCCCTCACTGCAAGTTGTCGTTGATACTCAACCAACTTCACAGCCATCAGTCCCACACGTGCCTCTAAACGCTCAAGAGTTGCGTCTCTATCATCCAATGGCAAACTCTGATGGTCAGTGGTCGCTGAGCCTCATAGGGTGAGCTTGGAGCTCCCTATCGCATCTTGTTGCAAAGAACTCGTCCGAACTTCTCGGTCATCATTTCTAATTTTGCTTGCAAGCGCCTTTGATTTTGGTGTCGCCAACATCCAACTTTTGACGAACTTATCATCCCAAGTGGCCTCGGAGGTGGATACGGCTGTTGTGGGTACTGTTGCGGTGGAAGCGGAGGCGGCTGTGTGGATATGAGTACTTGAGGTGGAGGTGGTTGTTGTGGGTACTCATATTGAGGTGGAGGATGTGGTTGCTCCCGAGAGCATTGTTGGATTGATCCTCATAGTGCGGTGGAGGTGGTTGATCCCAATATGGATTATAGGCTTGTTGCTCAGGGTAGGGATCGTAGGCTTGATGCTCGAAGCCTAACGGGTATTCCTCAGAAAAATCAAATTGGGCTCCTTCTTCGAGAAGAATTTGCCCAATACTGTGAACTTTCCTCCCCAACCGGGTTGACCATATTCGCATCTTGTTGATAACCCCGCATTAATGCACACCAACAACAAAAACAAGATCACACGCACCAGGTGGAGAAAATAACAAAAGAACAAAAAGAAACACAGAAAATAAACAACACAAACAATATGCCTAAAGTTTTCCCCGACAACGGCGCCAAAATTGATCGAGCTAAAAACACACTCAAATTACTCGCAATCGTACGAGGTAATCATAGCGTGATAAGTTAACACGAGTCGTCTCTCAAGGAAAACTTAACAGGGCCATTGTTTGTGTTGCATGTAAAGCAATTAAATCCTAAACATTCTAATAACAACGGGGGTTGAACATGCAAGAATTGAAATACGAGAAAATAAACAGCGATCCTAAGCTGGGGGTTGTCAATCCCTAGCTAAACTATTAAAACAATAAATCTAAACCAGGGGTTGTCAATCCCTAGTTGAACTATGAAAGCATGATAAATCAAAGCGGTAAATAAAAGTATATGCAATCATATTATTCATAGGGTTTGTCAATCCCTAATCTAAATCTAATTGCAAATAAAAACATAATCATCAATCATTCTCCAAGAACAGGAATTAATCGAAAGCAAGAAATCATTAAGCAATGTAAATCAACGGAACATGAAAATCCAATCCACTCTCACTATGGAATTGAATTCAACATAAATCATCAAACCAAACACTATGAAATTGATTCCACAAGAACTGATAATCCAAAGCATAAATTGATAAATTAAACTATTCGATGAGAACTGAGAATAGAAATTAAATCAAAATGTATCTGTGTTATGTCGCCTGAAGAAATCCATGAAGAAAGTCGAAAGGAATAAAGACCATGGTCGCTACGAGAAGAACCAAAATCAAGAACTCCGAATCGAGAGCCGCCCCTTTAATTCGCGACCTAGCGCATATATAATAAATAAGAACGAGCGCGGTTCATAATGAGCTCACGCTCGTAAAACATTACGATTAAACTTGAACGCTGGTCGATAATGAACGCCGACCGAAAAACATTACGCTGAAATGAGCGCCGATCGAGTGAACGCCGCCGGCGGCGGCAGGCGACGCGAGGCGATGGGAGCGCGCGGGTGCGGCGCGCGACGGGCGAGACGCAAGTTAAGCGCCGCGGCCAGCTAAGCGCTGCGGATGGGCAGCGAGCGGGAGCGAAGCGAGGGCGGGGCGCGCGCGCCCGGGCCGTGAGTAGCCGAGGTCGAGCGCTGGCGCTGAGGGTCAGCCGGACGGGCGCCGAGAGCGCTGGCGTTAAGTGTCGAAAGGGCGGACGGGCGGCGTACGGCAGCGAGGCGAGGCGCTGGCGAAGCGGGCGGGAAGGTGAAGCGAGAGGAATGGCGAACGCGCTCGGAGTGAAGCGCGCGGTTGGTGGCAGTCGTGCGCGAGGCACGGCGCGCGGCGGCGCGGGCGTTGGGTTGTTGGCGCTGGCGCTGGGCGCGACCGACGTTTCGCTCCGCTTCTCTCGCGTCCGATCTCGAATGCGATCCATTTGCGCTATGAACTCTGTCGCAATGCTCTTCAATTTACTTGATCCTTGGTAGGTCCAATTCATCCTATTTTCTACCGTTTTCCTACAAAACATCGAAACAAACGAAGTAAGTCCGAATCGATAAATATTAATCGAACCTACGGCATAAATAGGACAAACCATAGAAAATGACATGTAAAACAATACCAAGAATCATCACAAAATCATACTAAACAACGACCTACCCCACGTTGTTCATCCTCGCACGATCGGTTTGAAACCGACTCGTGTAGGGTTTTATTTGCAATACGAGTGCTACCATCCGAGGTGGGGATTCACTTATTTGTGCGACCTCGTGTTTGATGAGACTTGCATCCTTTTCATCATGACGAAGCCGACCTTGTTCTCGCCTCGAGGTCTTGTGGGAAGCTCTCCTTATTTTTTCGAGGAACCCTTTAACCGCCTCGTCGAGATTCAATTGCGGTCTTGGGGTTCTTCTCATTCTTCATTGCGACCTCCTTCGCTGTGATACTCTTCTTCTTCTTCACGTAGGATAGGGTTGCCTCGCTCATCCAGACTTTGAACGTGTCCTTCGGGGGTCGTATCTCTTATCGGGCTTTTCCCGGGCCGCGTTTGGCGCGTTTTGCCGCCGTTATTGTTGCCGGAAATAGCCCTGGATGTAGCGCTTCGTGTATTCCTCATCGTGTTGATTGCTTTCCTGAGAAAAAGTTGATCGAAAACATAGAATTTCGTTCCCAGCACGGCGCCAGTGATCGATCTTATTTTCATTGGGGTAATAAATGCGCAAGGAACACGAGGAAATAACGTGGTTCGATCTATTGAAATAGATCTACGTCCACGGAGCAAGAGAGTGTGTCTGTATTAAATATGTAAGAAGCGAATACAAAGAGTGTAGATGATCTCTTTCTTCTAATCTAGCCTCTATTTATATACCATCATATTGAGTTTGACTCTAATACAAAGTCTTCTCTCATAAGGATTCTTTTAGATATGCATCCGAATCTTCTACGTCTTCACTTGCGATTTGAGTTGTAGTTGGTTGAGGAGTCTTCTTGGGCCGAACTCACATAGGCCGAGCTTAATGTCGGGGCTCATTTATATTGGGTCTGATGCTTGAGCCTAGTAGTTGGGCCGTATCCTATCAATAGTCTACGACAAGCATGTTCGAGGACTTGAATTGCGCAAGATGGACCCACTTAGTTTAAGAGAACTTTTGTATAAGTGAGAAAAACAAAGTGATGTTATTTGTAATAGCTAGTAGAGAAACACATTGTATATTAAAAGTTTGTTTTAGTATAAATGGGAGATTGTTGAATTTATATACCGAAAACAGAATGATTAAGTTTGTATATAATGTACATATTAAAATTTGCTTAACATTATGAATTGGTGATTAAATTAATTGCGGGCCCACCCGCGCAAGAAAAAACTCTAAAAGGCGGAGTAACAAAATAATATGGCGTGGATTGTAGCAAGTAAAATGACAAATAAATCCTATAAACTATATAATTTATTTAATACTAAGAGATTATGTTCATATTTTGAAGTTATTGAGAACATGATTCAACAGAGACAGCATCGCTCCATAGCAAGTCACGTTCTTTTGTTTGATACTTAAATTGGCATTTTCACCAAACCTTCTCCCTTAATTTTTATTACTTTACTTTAGTTTAATTTAATACGCATACCTAAATATTTGACGGCACGAAAATCAATCAATTCTCCAAAAAGTGATACTACATTTTGTTACGAGTTGAACTACTATCAAATTATATTTTATCATTAGGGAGATGCCTTTGTTTCTCTTTTTTACTTTTCTATTTTATGGATTTGCTTCCATATTTGTTAGCTCTTAATTAATTGAACTAAAACCTAAGTTTATGTGGGAAAAGAAAGATTTTATTTATTGTTGTTTATTATACTTCAGCTTTTACCAGTAAACGCTACAATGTTTAATGATAATGTCACTAGACATACAATTTATTCCTTGAACCTTTTATTTTAATATTCATGTTTTTGCTAACCCTTTAAACTTCTTAATTATTATATGCAATTATATATATAATATGAATATGCTTTTGTACATGTGTACAGTGTATGCGTGTAAAGAGATAGATATTGCCACAAATTTCTCCCAGTGATCACATGCCTCTAAATTCCAAATAAAACAATTACCTTAGGAAAAAGAAAAAAGGACCTATATGTGTCCAAAATTACATTCCGTTTTTTTACTTCTCATGATGAAAAAAGGAAGCAAAATCAATTTAACTTTCAAACATATGCAGGAAGTGGTTATTGTATAAACTATCCTTAATTTATAAACTACAAAATTTTGAAATCGTTTCAGTTAAGCCATAAAACGTCCGAATTAACCGTGTAAGTGTCTAAATTAAAAAAAAAAAAAAAAATTCGTCCCTCATGGGATTCGAACACAGGCGTTTAAATCAATGAAGTAAGACGATGAATTCACCGTAGGTCTTCACGAATCGAGTGAAAATGATTGATATTTTATACTTTAAGATTGATTTATATTTGATATCATTCGTATATATATGTATGAATTGGTTCACGATATACAATCCTTAACATACATAAAATGAGAATAAATCATATTTAAATGTGTATTCAATTAATTATATGCACATTTCGCATATAATTGTGTATTTATGTATCTGCATCATAATCACAGATTGAATCAAGCGTCGATATTAGTTTATCAAAGATTGATATTTATCTTCATATTTACATTATAAGGGATGTCTTCACGATAACCACTCCCTATGATATGGATATAACTCTAAATCATTAGCTCCAAAACACAAAATAGTACGAAAATGAACCTTATATATAGGAATCATATTTAACCGAAACAAGAATTTGACAACATCCTGAAATGAAAGTACTTACCTGACGGGCTCACTTCAATAGGAATTTGCAGTACATGCCTTGATGTGTGCGCGAAAAATGATGACTCCTACTGTTATGTGTAGGGTTACGAATTTATTCGAATTTTGAAAAAGTACTTTTGAACTTGGCTTGATACCCCTACAGTCAGCATCGTTCCTCATATTTTATAGGCTCTAGGTAAAATAAGAAATATAGGTCCAATTTTTTAAAATTCATATAAAATCCTCAGTTATTATCTTCTATACATACTAAGTAAAATTTATATTTCGTTACAATAGCTTGCAAACGACACAGGACGACTAAATCACACTTGAAAAATTGGGTGTGACTGACTTGAACCTATAGAGGCGATAGTGAGGTTTGAACCCGTGACCTTTGGCCACATGAACTCACTTAACCATTAGACCGTCCAAAAAGATCACTTATATTATACTTATAAAATAATTCAAATTTTTAAATTTACGTAAATTCAATTGATCTACAAATAGAAATAGATAATAAAAAGTTGTCAAAAATATAAACAACTTACTTGTCATCCTTATATATATCTCAACTCGTATCTACGATACGATATCATAAAAAATAATTTATTCGAGTATTTGCAAATGCAAAATCATTAATAATCACATCAATATCAATATTTTCTAATATATTTTGGACCAAATGAAAACATATATCTATAAGTAAAATATATAAAGATTTAACACTTTAGACATTAAAATAAAATAAAATACTTAAATGATATAATATATTTTGGATCCAAATATATATATATATATATATATATATATATATAATTTTAAATAATTTGGGCCCGAGGTGGTGGGCCACAGGCGATCGCCTGTGGTGGTCTACCTCGGGGCGGCCTACAGAGTCGAGACTAATTAACTCTTAGCTAGCTCGATTATATCAATTCGCTTTACTTTTGACTCTTCGTTAAGCCCGACTCGCATCGAGTGGTTCGATCGGTTCACTTATCGGTATAATTACAAGTGTATTGTTTTATAAGATAACCCTTTGATTATAAGATAACCCCTTTTATCTATATTTTTTAAAATTATGACAAATCATATTGAGGAGAGATCATATAGTACACAAGCATGAGGTAGTATATAATACACAATCTCATACATTTATCTCATAGATCCTATGATGGAGGTTTTTTTGGATTTTTTCAACTTATTTTTGCGGATTTCGTTACAATAAGGGTAGATTAGTAATTTGATTTGTTACGGGACTTCGAAAAACAAACTATGCATTTAGTTGAAGAGAACTATGCATTTAAATGAACACAAACATGCATCTTTGTTGAACAAAAATATGCATATGAGTTTCGATTTTAATGCATGTTGAAAACGCATTCTCAAAGACTCGCCAGACTCCCAGTGCTGCCGCTTTCCCTGCATCTGTTGGCACTTAGCTTGCCACCACTAGCCGGGTTGGGTGCGATGCAGTTGTTATTATTATTTTAAATACAATGTTATGTTATCTTATATGCATTATTTGTGTTTTGTTGTGGCTCTCCCTAAATCCAGCGCCGTCGCGCACCCGGCGTCGGTTGGGTGTGATGAGTGTTATGTTATTTTAAATACAGTGTTATGTTATTTTGTATATATTATTTTTGTTTTGTTGTACCTCTCCCTGAACCCAGTACCTGGGGATATCTAACCCTCACGAACTCCCCTATCCAGCATCGGCGGACACCCAATGCCAGCTGGGTGCCTTCTCATTTTACCATGAACGAAAAATGGGCTGCCACGTGTCAAATTTTGGTGAGTCCATGTGTTCAAAATGTGTGGTCTAGATTAGGTACTACATACTACCTGAGGACCAGATACTACAGGAATCCAATCCAAATTTTATATATATAAATTCAAAACTTTTATACTCATTCCGTCTAAGATAAGTGTATCACTTATGGATAAGGATGTCAATATGGGTCGAAACCCATGGGCTAACCCGAATAACCCGATAAAATTCTAAGGTTGGGCTATAAAATCGTAACCCGAATATAAAATCGGGCTATTTACCCCAGCCCATTCGGGTCAGTGGGTTAATCTGGATGGCCCGTTCGGGTTGCAAGTCAGCCCAACGGGTTTATTTTTTCCTTTGTCTAATAGATAGAAATTCAAAATTCTTCATTTCAAAAATTTAAGTCTTGTTGTAATCTTATTTGAGATTGTATATTTATTTCTCAATTTAGGTTGAATTTAAATTTGAAATTCATGATGGATTAATATTGAGAATCAATGTATGACTTTTATATCCCAATATTCTTTTAGATATATACATTGATACAATTTACTTTTCATGTTTAATTATTTTAAACTTTATAGCAATTATAGATTGTTTATTTAGTTACTTATAGTGAATTAAATTATTAATTTTTTTCAAGTTATATATTTTAATTGGTATTAAATTATTAAATATTTATTAAAAGGAATTAGCTATTATGGAATATGAATATTCGAACATATTAAAAAAAGAATTTAGTTGTGAGCGTTATTTCTATTTTAATATTGTAATATAATTTAAATGGTACTATATTGAATTAACTTATTAAATTTTTCAAGATATAAGTTGTAACTTTGTTATAATTGTATTATATTATTAAAGATCATTTAGTTAGATGGAATATGAATATTAAAGCATATTAAAAAAAAGAAATTAGTTATGAGCACTATTTTCAAATTTCATTGTTTTCTCTTGAAAGTAAGTATAATAAGATTAAAAAACTTTTGGAATGATTATGGTTTAATATTCAAAATTTATACTTAGTTTTCACTTCTTTGTACTCTTACGCTTAATATAAAATAGTTGTTATAAATATATCATTATCAATAAAATATCCACATATATATAGTTTATTTTTCTCCAATGCTTTTTATAAAATATTTTTTTATAAATATAGCATTATCAATATATATATATATATATATATAGTTTATTTTTTTCCATTAAGTTTTTTGGCCCGATTGACCCGATGGGTTAGCCCGAAACCCGAGAGTTTAGGGTTGTGGTTGAATATTTCTAATCAAAAAAATATCAACCCGAATAACCAGACAACTCGAGTGGTTTGGCCCGATTGACGTCCCTACTTATGGACAACATGAGTTTTAATAAAATTGTTGGTGGGTGTTGTTTGAATGGAGAAAGAGTCTTTTTCTTCATCTGTCGTTAGGTTGTGAATGGTAGGAATAATTTTTTGGTAAATAATGAATGATTGTGAGGTTAAATAATAAGGAGTAATGTTCTAAAAAAAGTGATATACTTCTCGTGAATGTCGAATAAAGCAATTATGACATACTTATCATGACATAAAGTATATGTTACACGTATTATTTAATATATATATATATATATATATATATATATATATATATATATATATATATATATATATATATACATATGAATTAAATTGATTTTCTATGGTTTCATCTATAGTTGAGGAGGAAAGAAGTACATATCCTCAGAAGCTATTAATTTGGATTTAATTTATTTATTAATCCTACCTAGTCGACAATATTATTCTCTCTGTCTATGAAAAATGTTCATTTAATTTTTTTTTGGATCCGTCTGAAAAAAAATATTATTTTTTGTTTTTGGATATGGCTCTTACATAAATTTTATAATTTTTTATCCACAATCTATCTACTTATTTATAAAAAATCCAATCAAGGCTCATTTTTTCACCTACATAATATATCTTATGATATGATCTCCTTCTCTACTCACTTTATATTTATTATATCTATTAAAACTTTTGATATCAGAATTAAATAATGAATTTGGTGGAGGGAGGAGTAATTAAAATGAATTGTATCAAATCATGCGACTGAAACGAGTGTCAAAATTCTCTAATTATTGCCGGAAGCTACAGTCAGAATGATTGAATATCCAATTTTACTAAAAAGCTAGCTACCTTTATTCAGCACAGTAAAACTAATTCAAGTGATTTTAGTTAAATTGCTAAATAAACTGCAATTATTGGAGGTAAAAGAAAACAAAGGAAAAGACAAAGTGAAACGTAAGAAATGCCTGTTGGCTTAGTTGGTTTTTTATGGGGATGAAGAAATAAGAGATACCTTCTCATCCACATCTCTCTCTCTCTCTCTCTCTCTACTTTTTTCATATGTATGGCTTCTATAGAATTTTGTTGGTTTTAGCAGCTACAAGCGATGTTTTTATTGTAAACGTACGCTATAGGATATTGGGGCTCTAGCAGTGGAAACTAAATTTAATAGTACTATTTTTTTTGCCTTCTTTCTATATATGATTTGCACATATATATATATATATCTCACTCACAAAAACATATATATATACACATACATGAGTAGTCTTGACTCTCTGTCTCTGTGTGTGTGTTTTATTAATTCATTTTTTGTCATCTCTTTTTAGGGTTTGTGAAGAAGAAGAAGAGACATGGATTTGCAGTGATGAACGCTTTCGTTGACCTTTTGTATAATAGGTTTCATCATCTTAACTTTTGTAAACCTTTTCCCAATTTATGGATTCTTTAATCTTTAATAAAAAAAAGCTGAATTCCTGACTCATCAAAAGATAAAGGTAGTAGCCCTTTGAGTTAAATTTATACAAATAAAAAATAGCAAAAAAAAAAAAGGAATATGTTAGAAGGCTTGGGCGTTGATGATTCTTTGTCGAATTTAACGTCGGCGATATCGAATGAAGCAAGCATCAATTCGAGCTCCAACGTTAATGAAATGGGTGGTGGTGGTGGTACAATCCCAACGCAGCATATGTACAACCCATCACAGCCTCCTCCTCCCAAGAAGAGAAGAAATCTACCTGGCAATCCTGGTACAATCTCTTGGAGCACATGTACCAATTTTAGTTTTGATATAAAATCTTATTTTAGTGAATTTTCTTGATTTTTTGGATGGAATTAAGATCCGGATGCGGAGGTGGTGGCGCTGTCCCCGCACGCGCTGATGGCGACGAACCGGTTCGTGTGTGAGATCTGCAACAAGGGGTTCCAGCGGGACCAGAACCTACAGTTGCACCGGCGGGGGCACAACCTGCCGTGGAAACTGAAGCAGCGGAGCAACAAGGAGGTGGTGAAGAAAAAAGTGTACGTGTGTCCGGAGGCGAGCTGCGTCCACCACGAGGCGTCCCGGGCCCTGGGGGATCTCACAGGGATCAAGAAGCACTTCTTTAGAAAACACGGGGAGAAGAAGTGGAAGTGCGACAAGTGCTCCAAGCGCTACGCCGTCCAGTCGGACTGGAAGGCCCATTCCAAAATATGCGGCACCCGTGAGTACCGATGCGACTGCGGTACCCTCTTTTCCAGGTAACTTAATTAAATCAATTATTCACTTAATTTGAGATAGGAATGATGCCCAGCGTGTTGTGTGGTGAGAGAGAGGAAAGAAGCAAGGAAGCAGGCAGAGTTGTTTTTTCTGGAGAGATTATGATGACTACACAGTGCACTACTATTCTCTCTCTCTAGCTCGTTTTGTTCCTTTTGTTGTTTAGCGCCTTGTTTGTTTGCGTTGTTTGTATTCTTCACAGGCGCGACAGTTTCATCACGCACAGAGCCTTCTGCGATGCCTTAGCGGAGGAGAGCTCCAGATCCATGCCCCATACAGCCCCTAACCAATCCCAAATCCACAACCTAATTTCGCTCCTCTTAAACAAGAACCCTAAATTTCACCCTCCCGCCATGGCTCTCCCCGACCGACCCTTACAGGAAAACCTAACCCTTCTCCCCGCCCTCGTCGGCACCGTCTCTCATGTCGGCGACGGCGCTGCTGCAGAAGGCGGCTCAGATGGGGTGACGATGAGCGGCGGGAAGATGCCTATAATCAACAAGGGTCGGATCAGATCCTCGCTAGCAGACCCCATCATCACATGGGTGCACCGGGGTTCTCTGCTAACTCTTCCGTAGCGACAGCTGGCGGCTTGCCGTCACGTGAGGAGTTCGTGCATGGCTTGGCCGCATACGGCGGCAAGCTCGCTAACCTCACAGCTGGTTGCATGGAGAGTATGCAGGAGAATATGGCCATGGCCGCAGCGGCAGCCGCGATGCCGTCGACGAGTGGGTTTCAAGGGTTTGAGGATAGTTTCAATGGGATGTTCAATGAGAAGAGGAATCTGCAGAGCTTTCAACAGGATGCGCACTTCAATATGGGGTTGAGGAAGGAGGGTGGCGGTGAGGATGGGATGACGAGGGATTTTTTAGGCTTGAGGGCGTTCCCGCATAGGGATTTTAGCAATATGGCTGGGCTTAATCAAATGGGGAGTTCGTCCAATTCGTTTGATCATCAAAATCAAGCACCATGGCAAAGTTGATGAGGATTTCAATTTTATCTAAGTCCCTCTTTTTTTGGGAGGAAATTTTGGTTGGTGTATTGTTGATATTTTGTTGTGGTAATTTGATCAAATTTGAAGTTAACTCTAAGAAGAGCTAATCAAACGTCCCTTTTTTAAAATTGTTTATTGCAACTTATGTTGTCTAGTTTCATTTATATCAATATTTCTTGTTTCGATCGATAAATCCTTGTTAATTTGTTGTACTATTCTTTGTCTTGTGTGATCCTAATCTTTTTTTTTACATCAAGATGATCTCAGTGATCGATACAACATATATTGGTACCATACTTCTTGATAAGTCAGAGAACCAAACTTTATATAAATGAACAAACACACACACATGTGACATATTCAAAGAATATATATATATATATATATATATATATATATATATATATATATATATATATATATATATAGTGAGGTTCAAATAAGAACCATTTTTAACGTGAGGACTAAGAACCATAAAAATTCATTACAAACAAAATGAATTCGTTATGAAAAGTTAATGAATCTGGTGAGAAAGTTACTAAATCCAAAAATTCAGAATTTTCACAGTGTTCGAATCCCATGAGGCGAAAATTCAATTTTTGGATTCATAACTTTCCTGATGATTCATCAACTTTCACACTGAATTCATCATTTTTTGTTCTCACATTTTCACGATAAAAATGGTTCTCATGTTAATCCTCCCATATATATATATATATATATATATATATATATATATATATATATATATATATATATATAGAAGGGTTAACGTGAAAACCATTTTTATTGTGAGAACATGAGAAATGAATATACTATGAAAGTAAATGAATCTGTTGCAAGTTAATGAATAAAAAAAATAGAATTTTCGCCTCTCATGGGATTCGAACCACGGTGAAAATTCAATTTTGGATTCATTAACTTTCGCATGTAGATTCATTAACTTTCATAACATATTCATTTTGTTTTTCGAGTTCTTAGTTCTCACGTTAAAATTGGTTCTTATTTGAACCTCACTATATATATATATATATATATATATATATATATATAAAAAGGATAAAATAGTTCCTTAGTGCGAAATAGTATGTAGTACTCAATCTCATCCACTCATTTCATAGATCCTATGGTTCAGATTTTTTTCGAATTTTTCAAGTTTAATTTCGCTGATTTTCACTACAATAAGGGTGGATTAGTAATTTGATTTGTTATGTGATTGCGAAAAACAAACTATGCATTCAAATGAATAAAAATGCATGCGGTTGAACACAATAATGCATACGATTGGGCTCGCGCCAGCGTGCTTTCGTGCTTTCATGCGTCGCTCCGATGCTCGTCGCGCGTGCCGTTGGCTGCATTTTATATTTTTAAATGCATGAACATGTTTTGTTAAATGCATTGACATGTTTTGATCAATGCATGAGCGTCTTTGTTAAATGCATGTTTATGTTTCGTGACAACATGCGCTTTATGTTTTGTTTAATGCAGTTTCATGTTTTGTTCAATGCAGTTTCATGGTCTTCGACAGCAAATCTCTCATCTATCATTCTCTGTCAATTCCGTTGTCTCTTTCCCTGATTACTGGCGAATTCACCGTGAACCACTGCCATAACCACCATCTTTGTCGATTTTTCAATAATATATCAAATTCATATTCTATTTTTTCTCAAAATCCATCAATTTTGTTCTCAAAATTTTCTTCTTCTTTTTCTTTCTTTCAAAACCTGTTGTTTGTGTATTTGATGCTGTTGTTCGCCGGTGTTGTCGCCGTCGGCACCGTCCGTTGCCACCAATGAGGAGTAGAAGAAGGCTTATTTGTTTCTTCCCACTTTGCCCATTAAGAATTAAAAAAAAGAAAAGAAAATGAGCTGCCACCTGTCAGCTTGTGATGTGGTCACATATTCAAAATGTGTGGTCTAGATTGGGTATTACATACTATTTGAAGATCGGATACTACGGGAACCTAACCATATACATATACATATATATCATTAATTTGATGCATTCGAACACACATGATATATTGACAAAGATAAGAACACAATGTCCATTTGAAACTGCCTAGTGTTAAAGTGAGTTCATGTGGTTAAAAAATCATAAATTCATATTCCACTAACGTATCTATAGATCTGAGTTTGTCACACTTAGTTTTCCAATTGTGGTTTATCCTTCATGTGTGGTTAGCAGACTATTGCACAGTAACGTGGGGTTTATCTAGTGCGCATCGAAGGTAGCGACTGTGGATTCCCTTTGATTTCAAAAAAGCAAGAAAAAAAACACAAGATAAAATATTATTTAAAAGGCAACTTTAATCAGCATGTGATTTGTATCTGATGCATGGATGGAAATAATAATAGAGTCAAGTTCATGAATTATTTGAAGAATTTCAAGAAAGGTTAAATTATTGACTACTAGTATATAGCATACTTTGAATCTGGCCTGGCCAATTATCAAAGAGGTCGTAAAAAAACATTTTGAGAAGCATATTATAAAAATGTCGAGCTTAAGCACCTAAGATAGTCCATAAAGCTTGATAGACCGACTCTTTTATTATAATGATTTAATTTACGTTTGCATATCATACATGCATAATTATATAAATATTATTTTTTGATAGCACGGCACGACAGAGAGACCCTACATACTATCTAATCATCATAATGATTTTATTAGGCGTGGAATAGTATATAAATCGTACATATATTAAAATCATGCATGGTCATTGTAATTTTGTGTTTTTGGTAGGATTCAATTTCACTATTTCAAAACTTCAGTTAATATTATTATAATATATAGTAATATATGGAATATAATATAGAATAATATCTAGAAAATAATAATGTATAAACGTATAACTTTTGTGTTAATATATATTGGTTGACTATCATCTATTCATAAAATATAACTATAGAATTTTGATATTTATCTACAAATTTTATATTGATAAGATACCTACCGAAGTGTGAGGGAGTTATTTAGGCTAATATTCAATTAGTCTGATTAGTATATATTTGATTCAATCATCAATTTTCTGAATATTTATTGTAGCATGAATTTATATTATGTTTCAAAATATAAAACCCTAAGAAGAAGAAACAATTAGTTGAAAAATGAAGTAAATTAATATGAAATGCAATATAACATTATATATGATGCTACAAAGAATATAGTGTCAATAGGGAAAACTACACAAATCTCATAAAGGATATGGGGATATACCCAAATGTTATAAAAACATGCGAAATCAGGAAGGGATACCCCAATTACCCTTGAAAAAAACAAAGTCTGATCGGTGAATGACTTAAAGCTGAGGAATGAGTTGACTTAAAGCTGAAAAAACTGAATATATTCCCGTTGCTCGGAATCTTGACCGAGCGTGGAATCCGATCGCCGATCGGATTTGATCGGATCCGATCGGATTCGTCCTCTATTATATATCAGACTCTCCCTCTCGGATTTTCACTCTCTCCATCTCAGATTTTACTCTCTCCCTCTCGGATCGCTCTCTCCCTCTCGGTGTAACATACAGCAGTGTCCTCTCGTTGAAAATCTCGCACCATGGCCTCTCAGGTACGTCGCTCTCTCCCTCTCGCCGAAATCCGATAGGTGTTTAAGGAATCCGATCGAACCGACCGGTCGGATTCCTTAAACCGACCAATCGGATTCTTTAGTTTTATTATTAAACATGCGATTATTATGCTATTTAGTTTCAGTTATATAGTTTCAGTTAGTTATTTTATTATTAAACATGTGATTATTAAATAACATGCGCTTAGTTAAACATGTATGATATGTTAATTATGCATTTCAGTTATTTTATGCGATTATTAAATAACATGCGTTTCAGTTATTTGATTATATAGTTTCAGTTAGTTAAACATGCGATTATTAAATAACATGCGCTTAGTTAAACATGTATGATTAGTTAAACGTGTATGATTATTATTAAAGAATGTCGATAATATGATTTAATATGCTAAACGTGTATGATATGTTAATTATGCATATTTGTATAATTTGTATGGTTTTTAATATGCTATTATGTATTTAATATGCTAAAATGTATATTATGATTTATTATGCTATCTAATTAAGCTAAACGTGTTATTATGCTATCTAATTATTGTTTTTATAATTAAATATGTTTTATACTCCCTCCGTCCCATGAATCATGGCTCCTTTCTTTTTGCACGTAGATTAAGAAGAGTTGTATTTTGTGTGTAAAGTAGTGTGTGACATGAAATTCGAGACACTTTTTAGTGTAAAATTGTTTCCTTTTTTTGGAAACGAGCGAATTTAATGGGACAGCCCAAAAAGAAAAACGAGCCAACAATAATGGGACAGAGGGAGTATGATTTATAATTATGTCATTATTATGTTTTATTTTTATGATATTTATACACTTTATTGTTTTTATTGTTAGGGTGATGTTAATTATTTGAGACCCGAGATGATAAATGTTGTGGTCCAGATTAGCACATATTATAGGATTAATTACTTAGATATAATTGAGACTAGATTATTGGAGATTGGTGGTCAATAATTCTTGGATAGGTCTACTAGTGCATACTTGATCACTTACTTAAATGGGCTTTGGAGAAAAAATATCATGGCTTTGCACCACGTGATTTCCGACATTAGGACGGATGATGATCTACTATGGTTTCATATGAGCAGTGAGACTTTATTTCTTGTTCATGACTATGCACTAGTCAATGGTTTAAGTTTTGGGCTCGTCATTCAATATTAGTAGAAACACCGTTGCAACATGTTCGGTGTTTAGAGCTTTACATCATTGTGACCATATATCAGTTGGGGATTTATTAGCGCGTTTTTATGATCGGAGCATGCATATAGATGATGCGGATGGTAGTTTATACATCCATGTTGCGCATATTATTATGTTATATGGGATGCTATTATCTGTAGATCCCAGAGTGCTGTGGGCCTGGGCATTGGTGGATGATTTGGATTTATTCGCTAGATTTCCGTGGAGTGCATATTCGTATCAGTGTATGCGCCACTACTTATATCAGATTCAAGCGAAGAAGAAATACTATTTCTATGGACCAGCTTGAGCATTGGTTGTTTGGTCACTCGAGGTCATACCTGGTCTGGGTGGGGCTCTTGGGAAATATGTTAGCCAGTCTGCCTACACTAGATGCTTGAGATAGAGATTCAAGTACAAGTCATCAGTCGTTGATTTATCGATTTTATTTGAATCTCAGGTACTATTTTTTACATATCCTATAATTTGTGTTATAATTGATTATTTTAATTTTGATTAAGTCTTGTTTATTTGAATTGTATATAGGTCGATCAGCATATTCAGATCCTACTGGCCACGGAAGAAGAAATGGCCACATCCTACTGGATATCACTCGGATACGGCGAGACGTTTGGTGTGCCGTATATAGAGCCCCAAAATCCATTGAGGGATGGGAAACAATTTCCCCCACGAGCACGAGTCATTAGTGGTGACAATAAGGGGGATTCTCGTGCCTCCAATGGTACTTCACGTTCGCGTCCGAGACGCGGTACGAGACGGCATATTATTGAGGAGTCACAGCACAACGCACATGGTATTGAGGGCTCCGATCGGAGAGCACGGTCCACATCTCGTCAGATAGAGAGACAGAAACGGGCCCATCATCCGACTTCTTCCTCGAGCAGTAGCGATCACTTATGATCTAGTGATCGTCGGTTCTTAGAGGACTGTTAGAGACATGCTCGGAGGGTGGCGAGCATCGAGGAAGCCTTGAGGAGGTTGAGGTGCGGATGACGGCGAGGTTGAAGAATTTGTTTACTGAGTTGATTGATGTCGTCCGTTGTGGTAGTTCTGGCGTACGCATAATCGCATATTCTCCATCCGATTGTCATACTCATCATGTGGCGACAATCGGTTGATGAGGCACGACAATCGGTGATGTAGACGCACTTCTCGAGAGGACCGACGGATGGCGGACATGCGACGCCGCCACTCGACATTACGTACACGAGTTTGGTAGGGCCGAGGCCATGTCATCCTATCGAGTCACCTCGTGCTTCCTATCGGGAGCCACCTCATACTTCCTATCAGGAGCCACCTCATACTTCCTATCGTGACCACCTCCTACTTATCGCAGCCACATCCTGCTTCCTTGGCTGATATGTTTGATATTTTTAGTGATTGTGGACAAGTAAGTTCAATTTAATTAAATAATTTAAATATTTTGTGTTTATTTAAATATTTTTAAGTCAAATGATATGTTCTACGCAGATTGTGAGAGATGATTGGGCACAATCGATGGGGATGACCTCAAAGTCCCGCAGATCCACTACTATAGGAATGTCCGATTATGGACACCAGTGGATGACTTTAGGGATGCCCGGTATAGCGATCACATCGGGGATGACAGAAGGACAGCCGAGTATTGTGGTGACACCAGTGCCTGTAGCCAGGAAGAGTGGCCGACAGCGATTCCCATCGATGACCCTATCATCTCCATATATTGTTACTGGCAAACCGCGTGAACTTGATCTGACGTTAGTGTCGAACTTCAACTCTTTCATCGATGCCACCTCTCGAAAGCAGATGATCATTTCCGAGAGTGGTGGAATTCTTAGACGAGCATTTTTAAAGGATATTCTTAATTCGACCAGCTTATTATCTGCAGAAGCAAGTACTTTGAATTTCTAAGTATTAAGAATTTATTTTAGTTGAGTTCATTAATTAATACTTATTATTTCAATTGTTCTTATTGTGAGCGATTGATCCATTCATGATGAGTTTGTATAGTGAGGGCGATCACGAGCGATCTTGTATTGTCCACCTGAACAATTCAAACACGATTATATTGGACACCGACTTCTATGTAAGTATTGATATTTTTCAATAATTTACATTCATTTATTTATTGCTTAAATCAATTCAAATTTTAAATTATTTGAATGTCTCAACAACGAATCCTTCACGTTGGTTGGGAATCTTGTTCACGTGGTTGGAAGTTTCCCGAGAGTATTATTTCCTTGATCAAGGGTACGACGGGATTATCCACTATGAGCGATTGGTCCAGTATGCATCAGGTGATTTTTGTAATTCAATATCATGTTATATATTTAAATTTTAATATATTTGATTTTAATTCTAATTTATATATTGTGTAATAATTGTGTTAAATAGGTGATTATGCCTATCCTTATCGAATGACACTACGTCGTCGCTGTTATCAGAGTGCTTGACTGGACGCTTGATCTATATGATTCTATATATTTTCGATTAGATGATCATGCGAATAGCAACCGCGCCCAGCAGATGGCTCCCATATTGCATTTATTTGGACACATCTTGGATGAAGCTGATTATTGGAGCCAAAACGATACGGGCATACTGAAAAAAATCATGCCACTTGAGTTATGTAACCCGTCACCTGATAACCAGTTCTCCCAAAGAGACGGCGTCGCTTGTGGTCCATATGCATGCATGTACGTTGACCGTGTGATATCCGGATCGCCGAGTATTAATTGGGGGACTACTCATGTATCAGCATATAGGAAAATTATAGTTACTTCTATTTTTGAGGTGTGTGAAAGCGATTAGATTATTTATGAATTGTTTATTTTTTGTAAATATTTTTGTATGATTGTTTATATAGAATATTTATATATATTAGTGTTAGTATTGCAATTATTTTTCTAGAATATTTATATATATTATTGTTTATGATTGCAATTTAAATTGATATATATTTAGTGTTAGTATTGCAATTGCTTATAATAATACTTCAAAATTATTATATTCAATAACAATTGCTTAGTATTCGTCGTCTATATTCAAAATATTTATAAGACCAATTATGAACATATTAAGTCGGCGAATATTTTCGTCATAAGATAACAGAAAATTGGATGATATAAAGAAGAATAACAATAAAATGTGCCAAACACAATAACTTCGAAATATTAAAAAAATACAGCAACTTTAATTAATCGCTTATGCCTTCATCCATTTGATTTGGACATGTCCTTCGTGTGTGTCCTGGTTCCCTACAATGGCTGCATTTCTTTGGTACTCGACGTCTACTGCTAGACGATTCTCCCATATTGTTTGTAGGCACTCTTCTTGTAGACCTTTCACCATCGGATCAATCCGACTTGTTCTAGGTCTCCAGCATGTCTTGTCACAATATGAGGCAATACATTCGCTTGAGCTTCCTCATTTGGAACCATCCAATCATTGTATTGAGGGACATGATTCACTGCACCACTGTATGTCTCAATTAAAGTGTTTGTCGTGTAGTATGATTCGACGTAATTGTGGATAGATTCTCCGGCCTCACTGTCAATGAAAAATATTAGTATGAGTTACATGAAAAATATCCGACGAGTAGTATTAGTATTAAAACATACTTAATGGCGCCTGATAAACGCGCATTTTACACGTTTATTGTTGATATTTAAAGATGAGTTTAGATCATTTAATGTGCGTTTATGTATTGATTCTTGATGTTTTATCTATTTCTAGAAGATACTGCTCTTGGGTGTTTTTTTGTTGTTGTGTAGGTTTATATGTTGATAATCGAAGCAAGGAACGAAGCGAGCAAAACCACATTCTCGCCCGGTTCAGCCGACCGCCTAGCGGTCGCTAGTCGGCAACGAGGCACCAATGGCGCCCGAGAGAGGCGGCAGAGTCGCGACCGAGAGCAAACACGCCCAGCGCGAGAACTCATCATCGATTTCGCGACCATGGCTAGCGGTCGCTAGCCGAGCGCGAGAAACCATGCGAACGCAAGGAGGCGACCGCGATGGCGAAGATTGTGCGCGCGACACATGCCTCGCGGTCGAGCTAGCGATCGCGAGGAGCGATCGCGAGACGGCGCGGCAGAAGAGAAATTAGGGTTTCCACCCTTATCTATAAATAGGGGAGCACACCCCCTTGCGCCTCCGGAGACCCAGACACGCCCCAGAACAGATTTATTCAGTTTTTCCTCAGTTTTTGCTTTTGTTTAGCTTCCGTTTAATTCTAGATTTAATTCTTGCATTGTTCTAGTTTAGTTTATCGCTTTGTTCTCGATCGGAACGTTTTGACCGATCGTTTTCCGTTGTTTTCCGTTCTTTCGCTTGGGATTGGATTCAAGAACAACCATTGTTCATCCAATGCTTCATCACGGGTTTTATGCATTTAATTTCTATTTTTATGGTTAAATCGTATTTTATTCCGTTTATTATATCTCGGCTAGATTTCGTTCTAATCCTGGGTTTGCATGATCCGATCCTATATGTTGTGATTCATGTTATCGCTATTTACCTTCCGTGAATTGATTCATGATTCTTGGTGCTTATTTATATGTGTTAATTTCGATCAATCTTGATGCATATCTAGTTGCGGTTAATTACGTAGCGTATTAATTGTCGATCGATCTTGAATGCATGATACAAATAAGCCTTGAGTCGTGGCGAGATAGGATATTCGTAGGAAGCATATTCTTTGTGATCTGTTTGGGTTGCTTGTTTTCACCTAGAGGCGTATGATGTAGGGAAAACTAGTAATCTCTGTAATAATTATCGTAATGAAGTTGTCGGTTATATATGTGATCTTCCATCTTATGCGGATTAAAATTAGTTAATAGGAACAGGATAAACATCGTTGTGGATAGGATTAATGCATCCCTGGGTTAGTCGTCCTTATCTGCTTTTACCATCCGAGTGTTTGTTTGCGTTATTTTATTTTACGCTTGGTTACATCTTCTTTGGATTAAATTCGAAGCCCTTAAACCTTTCACCAATTTTTCGTGCTTGAATAATGATGAATTATCGTTGAGCTAGCTTCTGTGTTTTAGTATTACAATCCCTGTGGATACGATACTCAACTTACCTTCTATATACACCTTTTACTTGTGAAAAAGGGAGCGATCAGCGCCTTAAAAAAAAAAATACTTAATGGCAGCAATTGCGTGTGAACACGACATCTCGTCTTGGTTAAATTCTCGAAAATCATACGATTTGAGTTGAAGATCGACCAGGAAGTTCCTAACGCCAGATTGCACCTTATATATTGCATTTGTAGACCTCGTCGTAGAGTAACGATGACTTTTCGACACCGCTACTGTAAGCTTTTTGACTGTCTCCTCAGTGAGATAGTTGTCCGACCTACGTGTTGTTGATCGTCTATCGTTGAACCACTGCTCAATTACAAGTCTGATTGCCTCCAACATTGAGCATATTGAAAGACGTCTCGCCCATAATAATCGAGATTTAAATGACTCTACTGCATTTGATGTTAAGAAACTAAAACGGCTCACGGGGGACTTTGAACGGACCCATTTTTCTGGTCCTACACGGAGCAGTTTTTGGTATGCTTGATCATTTATGCTCTCGATAGCAGACAGCCAGACATAGCACGTTGGTATTATCTGGGCTCGTATGCATAAGCAGTTTTTTGGAACATTTCCACCACAATGCCGCTGCGAAACTGTTTGATCTTGTTCACTAAGTGGTAGAAGCATAAGGCGTGATGAACTTGTAGAAATACTCTCTCGATGGCGTTAGCTATGGACACGTGTGCGTCCAAGACAATTAAGAGGTTTTCAGTATTTCTAAATACCCGTTAGATCCGTGAGATAAATCATGACCAAGATTCATCATTCTCAATTAGCCCAACACCATATGCCAATGGGAACACTTGCTTGTTGGCATCCTTCGTTACTGCAACAAATAAAATTCTCTTATTCTTTCTCTTGAGGTGAGTACCATCTACGACGATCACTGGTCTCAAACAAAAATAGAAGGGAGTAATAGATGCAGCGAGAGCAACGAACAGATGCTGGAATCGATCATCACCATCGATCTCATAATCGGTAAATGTACCGGGATTCGTCTGTCTCAACATCTATAGATAACCTGACAGCATTTGGAATGACTCATCATGCCGACCATATATCAACTCAATCACTGTATTTCGGGCTCGCAACGCCACATCATAACTGATGTGGACACCAAAATCATGTTTCAACTCCGCCATAATTGATTTAGGCTTCATGATTTCACCTATTGTGCGCATTTTTCGAGCATAATATGTTGCAACTATCTTTGAATGAACCTTCAATGGACCAACACAACCCAAATCACGGTGGCATTTGTGTTCAGATATAAACTTATAAACTTTCCAAATATTACCTCATTGGGCAGCTCGTAACTCAAAATTACACCTCTCACAGTGCTTGCATTTAAATATCAGTCGTATTGTATCTGAACGACCAACGACGTATTCCACCCCCTGCTCCATATGCCACACACCAACAGCAAGATAGAGGTCATCTTTGCTATAGTGATATGAATTACTACTCAATTCTCTATCCTTGTCGGGTCCATTTCACGAGCAACAAGTGAGGCTGCAGCGTTAAGCGGAATGACCAGAACTAACCGATTAGTTAGTTCTTGACAGATCCGTTGGTTGACATCTTACGGATAAGTGCTTGGATTAATCAAAGATAATAGTTTGGGAAGTCCTCCTTCTTTTCGAATCTATCCTCCAAAATCAATAAACGTATTATTTAAAATTGATTGTTCGGGATTATCGTCGGAGGCATCTGAGTCGGTCTCTTCAAGATCTTCAGTCTCAGGTACATATTCTTCTTCTTCTTCTTCTTCTTCTTCTTCTTCTTCTTCTTCTTCTTCTTCTTCTTCTTCTTCTTCTTCTTCTTCTTCTTCTTCTTCTTCTTCTTCTTCTTCTTCATCATTCTGAATAGGAGTTGTTGGCCTTGTTGTCCCGGTACCATGCGTACCATGCTCCGTAGCGAGCCTTTGGGATTCAGAAAACCAATCACCAGAAAACATACTTCGAACATCTTGTAAGGACTCTCCTTGCATCTCCGTGTGGATCGAATGATTGGGATCTCCCGGGTTTGATCCACTCACAATATTTGTAGTGTTGTGAACTACATAAACGCGAGGATATTCTTCGGACATGCACAATCGAGCAAACATTTCATCACCGGTTACCAATGATTTTATTATTCGACCATATCGAGATGTGGATAAATAAAATAATTGATAATCCGTGCTCAATTCATTGGCTTGCAATACGTGATTGATATAGTATATGAGGCTGTAAAGATAACGATCTGAAATTTGGGCAATTTGTTGACACCTGCCAATATACATACAATCACTATCAAACTCTCCACCATAATTCACAGTAATGAATTTCCAATTGACCATCTACATAAAGAAAGAATAAATAAAAAAATTAAAACAAAATTCTCAATCAAAATATAATTTCAAATTACAAGGAGATTGGAAGATTACCTATGATATTGGAAAATGCTTGAATTCTCTGTGGTTTTCCTTCAAATGCTCTGTTTCAACTTCAATTGGAAAGATTATGATATTGGAAAAAGAAGTTATGAGATGTGAATGAATGAATTCGAAAATTTTATAGAAGGAAAACAACAACAAATGATGGGTGTCTGTGTAGCATTCACATGAAATTTATTCAATTACTGTGACAATAGAGGATTCAGACTGTACGAAATTACTGTAGCTACAGTGAATTCAGGCTAATTATTGTACAAAGTTACTGTAACAACATTAAAGTCAGACCTATTATTGTACTAAATTACTATAGCAATACACGATTCAGTACATTATATAAACTCAGTTTCACGTGAATGAATTGAATGGTACAATAATTTGAGAGAACATTCAAAGCATTTACAATGGCGCGCTATATTGAAATAATTAAAAAAAATCAGAAACCGATCGGATCCGATCGGTGTGTATATCTCGGATTCCTCACACACGATCGGAATCCGATCGGTATGTAAAAGGAATCCGAGCTGCGCAATGGAATCCGATGAGGAATCCAATCGGAATCCGATCGGTATAGCATCGGAAATCTCTATATGAGAAACCGATAGAATCCGATCGAATCCGAGCACAAATCTTTTGGATTCCGGGCGTAGTTCGTTATTTTACAAAAAAAACCAAGATAGCTTTGTCAACATTTAAGGGTATATTTGTCCATACAATATAAATCTACCTGATTTCACATGTTTTTATCCCATCCGGATACTTACACATGTGGTTTATGAGATATGAGTATTTCGTCAGCCACCCCAAAAATATATATATGGATATAGTTAGGTGTGTTGGTCATCATGTGATTGTTGTACGTGTTATTAACATTGAAGGTAAAAAAGAAAAGAAAAAAGAAAAAGATGGCCACCATTTCGATAGAAGAAACAAGATGAAGAAGCGCAATTTGTTGGGAGTGTTGGTACCATCACTACGGATTTTCCTCTTACGCTATTGAGTAAGATTCTTGTAACATTTGTACCACTTTTCTACCCTAAGGTACACATGTTCTTTCGATGTCATATTTCACACACACATCACACAATACGGGAGAATCAAGAGGCGTGTGACCGTATCTATATTTGAATCATAACATAGTTGAACATCATTAAAATTATAAAGGAAAAAATATATGCCATAATATAGTAAAATTTAACTTTTTCAATAATACCATGCTTTCTAATTTTTATCAAATTAATACTATATATTCTTTCCATTATGTAACGAGGCCATTTTCTTATCTTTTTTTATCAAATTGGTACACATAAGGCCAATTTTATGTGATCGTTTGAAACATGTGGTATCTGCTCTCCTCATATTCTCATGAGACGTCACTCATGAGGATATGGCCAATGCATATGTCAAGCCACACTCAAATGGCAACGTAGACATTTTGATGCTAGAAAATTAAGCTTGTGATATTGTTGAAAGATGTTGAATAATTCTGTAATAAAAATTAAAAGAACGTAACATTGTTCAGAAAAAAAGAAGCTCACATATTGTGAATTTTATGGTATTTTCTCATCCATAAATATATCATTGAATGTCCATATACGATCAATATGTGATACATCTTGAATTCTGAATCCATCAAATGGTTTGACAAAATTTGTAATTTTTTAATGTATGAAGGATGCGACTGATTTTTTTCCTCTCATTATCATACAACAAGCATTGTTGTATATATGAAGAGGCATGGTTTATAAGTTACTACTAGGGATGTTTCTACATGATCCCATATATTTATAGCATTGGTATCAGTAAGCAAAATATTTATTATTGTCTTAGTAGTCAATTTGTGGTAAATATTAGTAATAGACAAATTATATACTAATATTAACTTTCAAAATGAGATATGTATAATTTTAGAAACTTAATTGCAATTTAAAGATTTAATCATGCTCCAAAAGTTGCATATGAAATCACAATTAACCCATATTTGTGTATCATACAGGCTTGTAGCAAACTTCGGAACCATTTTGCCTCTCTTTTACTTATGGACCACCGTTTAACAATTGGGCCAAAAACTCGTTGCGGTTATGGGCCAAGCTTATTTTATTTTATCTTTTTGTCTTCGTCTAGACCCATTTGCTCATAAAATATATAAATCTGATAATTCGCCAAAAGTTCTTAGAGGTGTTTGGTTAAAACATAAAACAAAATAACATAAGTTGTTTTTAGGAGCTTATAAAACTCACCAAACACTCTCTTAATCTCATTAAAAAATCTCGTATCTTCGACCGTCATATATTTAACCTATTTTAATTATAAGCGATATATATAACTACGGAAAATATCAAACGATCAAATTTGGGTTTTGTTCGTATATGTTACTATCTTTTATGGGAATGTAATTTGGTTGCAATAAGCAGACCCAATCAAATTTTAACATCTTTGAATAATTCATTTGTTAAAAAGAACGAGAAAAATAAACAAGAAGTCAATTTTCATAAAGAAAGAAAGAAAATGGGAAATTAAAAAGTCATAAATAATGTGTAATGCATCTACAGGTGCGCATTGCAACACGGTGCACAATTTAGCAACAACAAGTGAGTAACTTCTGTGCGCCGCGGCCGAGCCAAATTGGAGGATCTGTGCGCCCAAGTCAAGATAATTTCTGAAAAATGTCGATTTTGTCCTCTCTCTCTCTCTCTCTCTCTCTCTCCTCTTCCCATTTTGGATCAATTTATGTGCTCTCCAATCCGCGCTGCGCGACCAGACATATAAGCTCTTTCATTAACAGCATAGAAGAGGAGTTGAAGAGTGTGTTTCTATTTGTTTTATTATTATTTAAGATTTTCCCATTTTCTACATTTCTTTTTTCCGCGCCTGTTCTCGCTGTTGGAGAAAAATGTCACTCAGGCGCCTCATCAATCAGGTTAATTGGATTTACTTGTGTACTTTTTTTTTCTGTATTTACGTGGATTTACTTGTGTTCTTTTTTTCTGTATTTACGTGGATTGTAGATTTTGGTATGAGTTGTAGCTCTGTTGTTGTTCGTTGCAGTGTGGAATCGGAAACCCTAATTTTGGGGTTGTGTCGTTCGATTTTGTGTGATTGGTTTCACTACCGTTTGGGTGGATTTTCTGATGCGGCGGAATGTAAATGTAAAAGCTTTGCTTGTTTGCCTAATGTCTTCCGGAAGAATTATCGATCGATTCTGCGGGTTTAGATGAATTAATGAATAAAAATATATTTCGATCAAGTTAATCCTTGAAAAGAACATGCTTTCAGCTTTCAGAAGAACGATTGAAATTTTATCAGTCAATCTACGGCTCTGATTAGCTCTCTTTAGTATTTTTATGATTATTTGTTCTTACCAAGTTGTGTTTTGGTGTAATATTATTGGTGCTTTATAACTCTAGAGGCTATCATCTTAATGCGCCTCGGATATAATTCATTTTGTTTTAGAAAGAGTTAGTACGCTTCAATCTTCTGGTTGTACATGACGGATGCTTTTATGGCTTCAGGTCAGAAGACAGGAGTCACAGTTAAGGCAACTGAGCAATTTGTCTGCTCGACCTTATCGAGCTTCCCCTTATGCCTGGGGAGCAGGTATGCACCAGTTTGTTAGGCTCAAACTTGCTACAATACTCAAACTAACTGATTTATATAGCTAATATGGTCAGATGGAATGGATTCTGATGCATTCCTTTTCAATTGGCCTGATAGTTGAGAAGATATGATTTGGATTAGTTCAGTGGCATATGTTTGGAATTGGTTTTATTACCATAGTTTTGTTAAGTTTCTTCGCATTTTAGGAAAGCTTGCTGCTTGCTTATCATTATTGATATAAGATATTTTAGCTCCAGAATACTGCCTATTTTCTTATTAATATACAGTATAATAGGTTATTGGTGCATGATTCATTATCATCTAACTTTGGGTTTGCAATTGCTGTGTTTCTTTCTATGAGCCTCTCCTGTAACCTTCTTCCATCTACAAGGCACTTCAAAGTTCACTAAGGGTTGCAATGTCTAGATGTGTGTATTAAGTGAAAACTTCTAATGCTGTGGTTTTGCTCGGCTATATAACTTCAATTTGCTATTGCATCCCCATGTTTCTGAAGCTTTAATTTTCTTATCTAGTGCACAAGCTTTCAAGTTCCACGGGATCAAGTACCTTAGGAAAGCCAAATCACTTTGGTAGTATAGCTCGTAGATTGCGTGAATCAGAGGGATCAAGTGATGCTGCATATCTGAAAGAGCTCTCTCGTCGAAATGATTCAGAGGAAGTAATAAGGCTGTTCGAGAGCCAACCATCGCTGCATTCTAATCCATCTGCTCTCGCTGAATATGTCAAAGCGCTTGTTAGGCTTGACAGACTTGATGAAAGTGAGCTGTTTAGGACATTGCGCAGAGGTGAGCTCAAAAGAACCTGTTCTTCCAAAACTTGCTCAATCAGACTAGCCTTTTTTAATGGGCCCCACCAATTGAGTTTCCTTCACATATGACTGCAAATTCCGTTGAAATACCTATCTTTGGTTTTAAAGAACCTTTCTTGATCTCAGGAGCTACTAGCTCATTGGTGGATGAAGAAAGTGCTGGAGCTCTTTCAGCTTTCAGAAATGTGGGGAAATCTTCAAAAGATGGGATTCTTGGTACTTCAAGTGCTCCTATTCATATGGTGACTGCTGAAGGAGGGCATTTCAAAGAGCAGATATGGCGTACTATCCGTGCTTTGGGTTTGGCCTTCCTCCTCATGTCAGGTCTAGGTGCGCTCATTGAGGA
Source organism: Salvia rosmarinus (assembly GCA_036937905.1). Classification (NCBI taxonomy): domain Eukaryota; kingdom Viridiplantae; phylum Streptophyta; class Magnoliopsida; order Lamiales; family Lamiaceae; genus Salvia; species Salvia rosmarinus. The sequence goes on along the minus strand of CM072819.1, from coordinate 12,592,405 downwards.
TAGAGGAATCGGTAAAGGTACTGATATATCATTTTGTGATCTGCTTGTCCATTCAGTTGCTTTCCTGACTGATTTATGTGTATCCTAGCTCTCATAATTGTTTGCTCTTAACAGGACTTGGTTTACATGAAGAGGTGCAACCCAGTATGGAATCTAACACAAAGTTTAGTGACGTAAAGGGAGTTGATGAGGCAAAATCTGAGCTGGAAGAAATTGTTCATTACCTTCGTGATCCTAAGGTAACTGCATCACGGGTCTATTATCAATTTGCAGTTCTTGCTTTTCAGTTTTCAGACACAAAAAACGAGAATGTACTATAGACGAGTGTTTTATCAGCTTTCTCAGTTATATTTTCATATTGCCTGGTAGCCACCCTGAAATAATATGCTAGGTAGCTGTATTCGTTTGAGTAGACAAGTTAATTTGAATTTTATCCACATTATTTCAGCTTTAGCCTTATTCTCTCATATCATCAAAATTTGTTGATTAGTATCCCACCCTTTAGTGGGAGAAAGGGTTTGTGGAGGAACATGCTTTCATGACGGTTAACTTGTTCGTTACAGCGTTTCACCCGACTTGGCGGCAAGCTTCCAAAAGGTGTTCTGTTGGTTGGGCCCCCTGGCACTGGGAAAACTATGTTGGCGAGAGCCATAGCTGGAGAAGCTGGTGTTCCATTTTTTTCTTGCAGCGGCAGTGAATTCGAAGAAATGTTTGTTGGTGTTGGAGCACGTAGGGTGAGGGATCTGTTTGCTGCTGCAAAAAAGAGGTCGCCATGTATAATTTTCATCGATGAGATAGATGCCATAGGAGGGAGCCGTAATCCGAAGGATCAGCAATACATGAAGATGACCTTAAACCAGTTGCTTGTTGAGCTGGACGGCTTCAAACAGAATGAAGGGATTATTGTGATAGCTGCAACTAACTTTCCAGAGTCGTTGGATAAGGCACTGGTGAGACCCGGAAGATTTGATCGCCATATTGTCGTTCCAAATCCTGATGTTGAAGGGCGGAGGCAGATCTTGGAGTCTCACATGTCGAAGGTGGCTCAGGCTGAATTTTCTGTTTATGTTTTGTGATATATTCTTGATATCTTATGTTATACTGATTTGTGAATCTTTCAGCGACGTCTTAAATTAGCAGTAGCTTTATATATGGTCATATCTATCATGCCTCACTAATGTAAGAGCTATTGGTTGAAAATTAAGCTTCTGTTGGTCTAGCTGCGATGGTTATCTATGAATGTCATGATAAATGCATCATGAATTCCAAAAGAGCAGTCTTATAATTTGATTATCCTGTTTTTCTTATCAAATATAGGCTGACTAACTTTTTATGTCATCTCGTAGGTTCTCAAGGGAGAGGACGTTGATCTAATGATCATCGCAAGAGGTACCCCGGGTTTTTCGGGTGCAGATCTTGCAAACTTGGTGAATGTCGCCGCTCTCAAGGCTGCAATGGATGGTGCCAAAGCAGTTACTATGGCTGATCTTGAGCATGCCAAGGATAAAATCATGATGGGAAGCGAACGCAAGTCCGCAGTTATATCCGACGAGTCACGCAAGCTGACAGCCTACCACGAGGGAGGCCATGCCCTTGTAGCCATGCACACCGATGGAGCATTACCAGTGCACAAAGCGACTATCGTCCCACGTGGGATGGCTCTTGGAATGGTCTCTCAACTACCCGATAAAGATGAGACCAGCATATCGAGAAAGCAGATGCTGGCCCGTCTCAACGTCTGCATGGGCGGTAGAGTTGCAGAGGAGTTGATTTTTGGGGAAAGTGAAGTGACCTCGGGTGCGTCGAACGATCTCCAGCAAGCAACTAGCCTTGCAAGAGCAATGGTGACCAAGTACGGTTTGAGCAAAAAGGTGGGCGTTGTCACTCACAACTACAACGACAACGGTAAGAGCATGAGCACCGAGACCCGTCTTCTCATCGAGCAGGAGGTGAGGGAGTTACTCGAACAAGCTTACAACAATGCTAAGACCATCCTCACCACACATAACAAGGAACTCCACGCTCTCGCCAACGACTTGCTCGAGAAGGAGACGCTCTCTGGGGGCAGATCAAAGCCCTACTTGCACAGATAAACTCTCAAGACCCGCAGCAGCAGCAGATCATCGCGACGCAGAGTAGTCCCCAGTCAAAGCCCTCTCCGGCGTCACTACCTAATCCAGCCGCTGCTGCAGCAGCAGCAGCAGCGGCCGACGGCTGCAGCCCAAGCGAAGGCCCGCTCGGTGGGATCTTAGGTGGGCCTTGTGCTCGACCTAGGAGACATTGGTAAGAATGTTTCGATTGTGCATATGGTTGAAAACTATAGATGCAATAACTTTTGATTGCCTAGTTGCTGCGGAAGAGACACGATTGTTTGAAGAAATTATGGGTAGTGTTGTAGCGAAACAATTAGTTGATGAATGGTCTAATGGCACTAGTTCTGTAGCCTCTTATTAAGTAATTTTTCATTTGCTTGTAATATACGCGGACTATAAAGTCGATTAGATGGAGTTAGGCTGCATTTCTTGAATCATGAATGCTGGCAAAAATATCAATTTTTTCTTAGATGAAAAATCGCACTTGAATAAAGTTTTGAAGGAAAAGGTAAAGAGGTTTGTTGTTTCGTGTTGTTCTTGAGAAGGTTGCACCATGTATACTAGAAGAGAGAGAATGTTAATTCATGCTTTATTTACCGAGTATTTAGGGGTCATGAATTCAAGCAAACTTTTGGAATTTGGATTCGTGTTTAATATACTAATTATTTTCTAAATAATTTTCTAATAAAATAAATTATTTTATATAATATATATTCATTATTTTCTTATAATAAATAAAGTTAGTTATAGATTTAATATGATTATTACTAATTATAATGCAGAAATATAAGATTGTATCACTTTATATTTTCAAGTCGAATTACTTGTATCATTTTATATTTTCAAGTTGAATTACTTCATAAGCTTGCTCATGAGCTAAAAAATCTGACTTCTGCCAAGTTCAAATTTGGTTTATTTATTTAAGGGATAAGTACGGATTATGTTCCTAATTCTAACGAGGTTTTTAAAATGTCTCAAAGTTTAGTCAATACATTAAAATATCCATAACTTTGATGAGATTTTAATAAATGTTCTGATTTAGAGTTTTCAGTGACATAATGTTGAGCAAATTCATTAGATTCTCGTGAGGATTATAATTCAAATGACTCAGTATTTTGTCTTCGAAAATATTTTTCAAAATATCGTCAATGTTGAAGACATTTTAATGTATTAACCAAAGCTGAAAATATTTTCAAAATCTCATTAAAGTTGGAGATATTATAATTATTAAAATGTCCTTAACTTTGATGAGATTTTAATAAATGTTCTAATTCAGAGTTTTCGAAGATAAAATGCTGAGCAAGTTCATTAGATTCTCGTGAGGATTATAATTCAAATGACTTAGCATTTTGTCGTCTGAAATATTTTTCAAAATATCATCAATGTTGAGGAAATTTAATGTATTAACTAAAAGTTGAAAATATTTTTCAAAATTTCATAAAAGTTGAAGATATTATAATGTATTAACTAAATATTAGGATATTTTTTAAAATCTTATCAAAATTGAAGCACAAACTGCACTTATCCTTTTGTTTAATGAACTTCATTAAACAAGTTCAAATGAATTTTTATCTAAGCCAAAATTCAAAATAGGTTAGATGTTTCATTAGGCCTCGTTTGGTAGCCTTGTTTAATCGGGATAACAAAGTTATCGTCTGTTTGGTAGCCCATATTAATATCACTGCGTCTGTTTGGTAGCTGTTTACGTATCCTTCTACCCGTGTTTTAATAGAACGGTGGATTCTATTTTTTAGCTCTGTTTCTTATATTTTTTAGGATTGTAACTCACAAAAGTGGTGGATTACAAAACCCATTTGAACAATACATTTTAACTAGACAAAACCTAACTAACCTACCAAAAGTGGCCTGTTAAAAGTTGCCCAAAAAAATGTTATTGAATGTGTTCATTAATTTCCCTCGATAATAATTGGTTTATAACAAGAAGCGTGGACATAGAACGGCGATAACAGTATAACATACAATTCATGACTGAATTTCATCTCCTGAAAAAGTAGCGGAAAAATAAAAGCAGATTCCGATGTCGGAAAACCAACAGCATCAACCCCACAAATCCCCAGGTTAGTATTCTGCTTCCAAAAAAAAAGCAGCAGCAGAAAACAGAAAAAGGAAATCGATTTACTTGATTATATCAAATTACGGGATTTAGCTCAATAATGTCTCACAAAATTGACTGTCACAGCAAAAGTAGCATCGAGAAAGTTAAGAAGGACACCCTTCATCGTCTCTATTTTGATGGACAAATAGCTCCTTCATTAATTATGATGTGCGTTTTCGATTTCTGGCTCAAAGATTAATTTTTTCCGCTTTCTGTATGCTCATCTTTTTTTTGTATATTGATTTTTTGTAAATTGCATATTGAAAGAGCTGAAATTGGAGGTGATCATTGATCGATCATGATTATCTGGTTTCTGTGAGTTAGTTTTAGTTTTGATATCTGTTAATGATTTTTTGGCTTCAAATTTTAGTTGGGCACTGGGGGAAACTAAGTTCATACTTGAAATTAGTGAATTATAGATATTTTTAGGGGAAAGAAATGACAAATACTCAATTTCTAATCGGAAAAGTGGGTGTGATTTTACGACTGGGATTTATTTGATGAGTTGTTATTCTTGAGCATTGTCATTCCCAGTACTTATAGTTGCTCTCTCTCTCTCTCTCTCTCTCTCTCTCTCTCTCTCTCATTTGCTGCTAGGGGTGGAGAACAAGAAAGTGGTTCTAGAGAACAGCCATGGTGAGAAGCTAGTCGGAATCTTGCACGAGACGGGGTCGAGTGAGCTTGTAATCATATGCCATGGATTCCGGTCCACAAAGGTGTATGATCATGTAACTGATTCTTGGATCATATTAGGATATACACATTTTTCAATCTTCTTATTTCTGGTTTGTTTCTTCTCTACAACTGCAGGATCGTATTCCTATGTCGAACCTTGCTCTTGCTTTTGAAAGAGAGGGAATTAGCGCCTTCCGCTTTGATTTTGCTGGCAACGGGTAAGTGGTTGTAACAATAGCTTCCTGATTACCTCTTTTATGTCGTGTTGCGTTCACATTTATTTTTGCCATTTAGGGAAAGTGAAGGTTCGTTCCAATATGGCAATTACCGTAGAGAGGCTGAAGATCTACGCTCTGTAGTCGAGCACTTCAAGGCTAAGCAACGCTGCATAGTGGCCATTATTGGGCATAGTAAAGGTATGTAGTTTCTTGCATTCTTGGGTATGTTGTTGCCTCCGTCGCTGCAGTTTTTCGTAGGTATGGATGGGAAGTGGTCTGAACGTATGAATAGTGTCCGATCTTGGATCTTTTCTGTTCTTCGTCATAACTGTGAAACTGAGGCGGCTGTGTTACTGCGTGTTGGGAAGTATAACCCTCTGCATCCCACTTTTGTTAAGATAACTATCTCACGAGGTTTCCTAGTACATCGAAAACAGTCATTGCTGTATTCACAACTTTCTAAAACATGAGGTAGTGTTCGATTGGATACTTGCAGGAGGGAACGCCGTTCTCTTGTACGCCTCAAAGTACAACGATGTTAAAACAGTCGTCAACATAGCCGGCCGTTTTGATTTGAGGCGAGGGATCGAAGGCCGATTGGGGAAAGATTTCCAAGAGAAGATCAAGCAATATGGATTCATCGATGTGAAAAACAGAAGAGGTACTGTGTATCTGAATCATTTTCTGTAGTCTGTTGTTTCGCATGTCGGGGTATAAATATAAAATATTGTGGTTGCTGCAGGGAAAACTGAGTATCGAGTAATGGAGGCAAGCTTGAAGGACCGTCTAGAAACGGATGCTCGTGCTGCGTGTCGATCCATCCCACCAAACTGCAGGTTTGGAAGCTATCAACTTGGTTACTGATTAAGGGTTAATTGTTAGGAATAACACAACGTGAAAACTTTTTAGTGTGTTAACGGTTCACGGCACGTTAGACGAGATGGTTCCGGTGGAAGACGCAACAGAATTCGCCAAAAACATTCCAAATCATAATCTATGTATAGTTGAAGGAGCTGATCATGAATTCACCAAGCATCAATCCCGGCTCGACGAAATCGTGTTGCGTTACGTGTTGACACGTCTGCGAGTCATCGACTCCCGACTCTGATTCTCTGCATATAAAACTGTTACAAACATTTGATGTTTCATACATTTTCTTGAAACAAAGTTGATAATGTTCTCAAGCGTGTTACATTGAATGTTAAATAGCCTTTGTGATATGATAATGTCTATAGCTAAAGATACAACACATCCTACACCTACAGGAATACGGACAGAGAAAGCTCGATTAGGCGGGGACTGTCTTCAGCTTGGCTCCGGTTTTTCTCCACGACACACTCGGCATTATCTGTTTGGAGTCGACACGGTCCTTGTATTGGATCGCAAAATTGAGCAACGAGTCGAGGAGCGAGTCCGATAGGAGATGAGGTTTGAGTCCCAATTCTGCGAGCTTCGTGTGCTTGGCGTTGTAGTAATGTTCCTCGGCCTCCACCCTAGGATTAGGCACGGACACTGTTCGGACATCGAGGCCGAGCTTCTTACCCGCTTTCGTGACAAGGGCTGCAAGTTCGTTCACCGAGAACTGCTCCGTGAATTGGTTGAAGACGCAAAACTCGCCCGTCTGGGCGGGGTTCGCGATGGCAAGCTCAACACACGATATCCTCTCGTCTGTTCATCTAGTCGATAAAGAACATTAGTGTCGAGACGCACAAAATCGATAAAGAACATTAGTGTCGAGATGCACAAAATCGATAAAGAACATTAGTATCGAGACGCACAAAATAACGCCACGACCAACAAGGTGAAAGGATGCTAGAAGCAACAAACAACACAACATATTAACATGAAGAAGCATCAAAGCCAACACGACGTTGTGATCAAAGCAGAAATAAAGAAACACAACACATCGTCTTGCTCCATAAGCATTAAATTTAAGAGAAAGGGTAGCATTACGCGCCATGATTTGTAGCAACACAAACGAAAATCATGGTATCTTATCAACGTAACGTACAAAATACAGTGGCGGACACACACAATGGGGAGTCTAGGCTCCCCTAACTTTTTTTGGTTTTTTGATACATGTAAATTTTGTTATTTGTTGGAAATTAATTTGTACTACGTCCCCACTTCGGCTAGAATATATCTCTCATTCACACAAATAACGCTCTGTCAAACAACAATAACCCCCCTCCCCTCAACAAAAATCATGTCCAGGCCTGACAATGTATGTGGCTAGTCACTATCGTGCTTGTGAGAAGAGTGTTCGTGTTCACATATCCGAATAACATCAAACGAGCGACCTCGAAAACTGAATAACACACGAGAAACAAACACGAACCAAAAGAAACTCGGGAGCCATAAATGAGCAAAATATACCTGCCCTCCTTTGCCATAGACCGTAAGCGGATGACCGACCGCAGCTTGAACGCAAAACCGGTTCAACGCAGTTCCAAAAACCGCATCATAATCCAACCTATTATAAAGCTCCTTGTGCATAGCCATTTCTTCGGTTTCACTCCATAAACGACCCCTGGTTCAAATCCGTAGCTCTAATCCCCCACGCCTTGCAAGTGAACGCAATATTGTGGGAATCGTGCACCTTGCTCAGATGGTAGAACGAGCTAGCCTGCTTTGGGTAGGGCAAAGTGTCGGTCCTTCCATTGTGCGTAATAGTGATGAACCCCTCCTCGATGTCAATGTTTGGGGTCCCGTATTCCCCCATGGTCCCGAGCTTCACGAGATGGCAATCCTCCCCGAATTCTTTGATAGCGAAGAGCACATTAAGGGTGCCGATCACGTTGTTGTGCTGCGTATACACAGCCCTCGACCGATCAATCATCGAGTACGGAGCGGACCTCTGCTCCCCGAAGTGGACGATGGCATCGGGTTCGAATGACTTGAAGGCCTCCGATAAGAACTCAAAGTTGCATATATCTCCGACATAGAGCCCGATATCTTTCCCCGTGAGAGACTTCCAACGTCGGCTCCGGTTGTGGATGGACGCGATGGGAGTGAGGGAATCGAGACTGAGCTGGTGGTCGAAACTCCTACGAATGAGATTGTCAACAACAGTGACCTCGTAGTTCTTGTTCGAGAGATGCAACGAGGTAGCCCAACCACAATAACCATCGCCACCGATTACCATCACCTTCTTTGGCGAAGAAGCTTCGTTGGAGCTATGATCAGACCCAACCCTAGTTTCTTGACCCATTGAAACGGCCATTGTATAGATTGTACGACATTTCTGTGACCTTTTATCGGCCCGGAGAGGAATTCTCCAGAATGGTGATCGAGAAATCTGTAAAGTTACAGATGCGGAGGGTTTGAGATGGCTCGAAGTTTTGCTGCACGACCTGCTTCCGGAAGAGATGTTTAAATAGCAAGATACTAAAGCGGCATGCGCCATAAGTTGCTAGCTTCAACCATATATGTATCTATTACCTGGATATCGCATATGTAGAGCAATTCATTAGAATCAAATGTCGTGCTCAGATTTACATACAACACGAAAATAAAAAGAAGGATAGAATTAAGCAGACTAAGCCAACAATTAGTTACAATTAGAGATCAAGAAATGAACCTTTTGATTCCTACAACGGACTACATTTTGGCATTCGAGATTCGGAGACGTGAATTATACGAAAACTGCTACAAATTTGCATAGGAATAAGGCATTTGAAGCAGAAAAACAACGATAGACAGAAAAAGAAAAAAAATCAATAAAAAGTTGCTATTTATCACCATAAATAATGATCATACCTGAACTAACTAGTGCTTCCCAAAATCCAAATCCCTAAGAGGGTGTTTGGCTGAGCTTATAAGCTCTTTAAAACAGCTTATAAATTGTTTAGGAGCTTATAAGCTGTTGCAAAGTGTTTGACAAAATAAGCTCCTAAACAACTTATAAGCTGTTAAAATAAGCTCCAACAGCTTATAAGCTCCCCCAAAAATAAGTTGGTCGACCCTAACTTATTTTTTTTCATAAACTTATAAACAATCATGAATTTACCAAAATAACATTATTATAGTTCGCTATTTCCCACACATACACTTCAACTTCACATCTCGTCAATTTTATCTCTCTAACTATGATTTTTTCTCTTTAACTCACGATTCTTTCTCTAGTTTATAAGATCAATTATCCAAACACTTTAACAACTTATAAGCACTTGAGATATTACCTCTTATAAGCTTTTGAAACATCTTATAAGCTCTTTGAGCTTATAAGTTCTCTAAAATAAGCTTAGCCAAACACCCCCTAAGTTCCATTTAAATTACTCATCATTTAATATAACATGTTTCCAAAAACTCGCAAAATTGTTCACTTTCAGCAGCTCAATATCAACGCACAGCACCAGCATAAGCAATTTTGAAACAACAAACAAAGAGAAATTTCGAGTAAATATCCAGCTTAGAGGTACAAGTAAATGCAGTCCAAGAAAATAGTTTATTTTCTGAAATAAAAAGGTTTTTTTATTAAAAAAAAATATATGTATTGTCTTTGCAGCAATATCAACGCTATCCAATTTCACATATAACAGATAACTGAACAATGGGAAGCCAAATTTTCTAGAAGAAAAAAACACATACACGCAATGGCTCAATCCGATTAACTCCAATCCATAGCAGATTCAAGCTCTTCTCAATCAAGAGTCAAACTTTGAGTAATTGAAGTAAAACCCAGCAAAAAAAGTGTAAGACACACACACGGAGATTAAAGAAAAGGGTCTACCTCTATATGACGATGTTGATGATCAAAATATTTCCCAATTGCTGATAAATTGAATAATTGATAGCTATTCTTTTGTAGTATGTAAGTTTTTGCTTCAGTACTAACATAAAAGGAGAAATCAAAAGGGATATTCTTCATTTTCAAGATTTTTGCAGAAAACCCCCCTCAGCTATTATATATTCTAAGGTGACCCCAAAATGGCATTCCAAATTTGGCTAAAATTTGTTTAGTCTGTTGATTGGTTATGAATGAGCCACCTTTAATTTCAGCCTATTAAGTTGTTTAGTAGTCTATATTATTAAGAGTGGGCCGTTTTGTAGCACAATCTCATATCATAGTTATTTTTGTAGGCTTTTTAATTCTCTTGGACATAAATTTAGTTGTTTCTTAATTTAAGATTAGCGTTGTATGATTTTATAAGATCAAAATTTTATATCTGTGTCGCCGCTAATCACATCAATAAAAGATTATGGATTCAAATTTTATCAATATATTTCTAGGTTGAGATTCCACATCTATGCCAACATTCAGTGGTTACGAGTTTCTTTAAAAAAAATAAACATATTATTCTTCATCAAAATAAATATCTCAATAGTAATCCTTTTAATACAGGAATACAACCACACACACACCCATATATATATATATATATATATATATATATATATATATAATGAATTAGCTAACGCGTAACTATTTTTATTGTGAGAACATGAGAAATGAATATCTTATGAAAGTTAATGAATCATGCGAAGTTAATGAATAAAAAATAGAATTTTCGCCTCATGGGATTCGAACCCGGTGAAAATTCAATTTTTGGATTCATTAACTTTCAGCACAGTATTCATTAACTTTCATAACATATTCATTTTGTTCAGAATAATTTTCGTGATTCTTGGTTCACGTTAAAATTGGTTCTTATTTGAACCTCACTATATATATATATATATATATATATATATATATATATATATATTGAGATCATATAGTATTCGAGTCTTAAGTAGTATGTAGTACTCAATTTCATCAATTCATCTCATATATTCTATGGTTGAGATTTTTTCGTTAATTCTGGTAAAATAGGGGTATTATTTGTAATTTGATTTGTTATATGAACATAAAACAAACCATACATATAGTTGAATAGATTTATGCATATAAATGAACACAAACATACATTTAATTGAACACAAAAATGCATATAAGTTTCGATCTTAAAGCAGGTCTAGAAACGCACGCTCAATGCAAGCTCGTGCATTCCCCGTGCCCGTTAGCCAACATGCATTTTTCTGTTATTTTACATGCACGATTATGTTATTTTATATGCATAGTTGTGTTTTGTGGCACGCTCACGCACCTAACGCTCGTCGGCCAGCATGCATTGTTATGTTATTTACATGCAGTATTTGTGGGAAGAAAGGAAAATAAAATCAAAGGATCATTAGAAGCAATTAGAATCAATCAAATATCTTTCCTTATAAGATCTTACCTTGTACAATTGTTTCTAACCCTATAAAAGGGGTTCTATTATGATGAATAAACAATAAAGTTCACAGCCTCTCTTTCTCTTGTTTTATCTACAATACAATTTATATAGTGTAACATGGTATCAGAGCAGGCATAATCTGGGAACTCAGAAAAAATTCATCATCGTTCCAATACCTTTCTCAACCTTTTTTCGACACCAATCAAGGCAGATTCTGCTTTTATCATCCTGATCCTGAAACAAACAGATTCAAATGTCAAACGACATACAAAACACAAATTCCACAAAGACAAAACGAACTAACCCTACAAATCGCAAATCTAGTGCAAAACTCCGATAATGTTACTCTCGGGTTCAAACCGGGCGCCACAATTATCCTCATGGGCTCGCCTCATGAGGGTAGCCATCGAGCAGAGGCAAATCAAGTCACATAACCGGCACACCTCCACCAAGTCAAACAGATCCAACGATTATCAATGGGAGAAAGCAGTTTATCTGTTTTCTCATGGATCATCTGTAACATGGAAGGAAGATTGGTCACAAATTTTACACAACATCAAACCGCAAAGGCCGTGTGGGATAGCGCACAATTACATACGAGAGCGGAGCAGCACCCGTTTCAAATTTACAATTTGAAGTGAAGGCCAACAAAGTCGGTCGGGAGAACTTACATTAGAAGATTACCGGAATGAGTTACAAACCATATGGCTCACCATCGATCGAGGAGCCGAACCCCTCAATCTTGTGAAGAAGGTATAAATAGATACCGGAAATTGATCGCCAACCGCCGACTATACCAGTTCCTCTCCGGATTAGATACCAAATACGACGGTATCCGGCGAGACATCCTCAAGGTATCCCTCGTTCCCTCAGCTAAATCGGCGTTCTCGAAGGTGAGAAGGGAGGCTGCCCGGCTCCAAATCTTGCAACCGGCAACCAACCCAGCCGATTTCGCTAATACATCATCGGGAGGCATAGGAACCGGACTCACCGCTCGCCATACCGCTCCACGACCAGCCGGCTACCCACCACAAACCACCGCCAGAGGACCTCCGATTCGCTCCGGGAACCCGTCATCGCGAAAAAGGGTGGACAAATCGAAGCTATTTTGTACGCACTGTGGTATGCAAAAACATACCAAGGAGATGTGCTTCCAACTCGTCGGGTATCCAGAGTGGTGGGAGGATAACCACAAAAACACACAGGCGAAAGGGAAGACGGCGATTGGGTAGACGGCCAAGAGGTGGCCGGGTCCGTGGTGGCGGTAAGCGGCGTAAGAGCTGACGGTGGCGGCAGGACGACGGCGGGGAAAGGGTTCTGCAGTCCAAAGGCAGACGGGAGTGAAAGGGCAAGAAATGAGGCGGCGGATAGAGAGGCGACAATGGACGAAATAGGTATAGGGTTTGGTGGTTTAGCACTAAACCCTTTCCTTTCTCCCTATTTGCAATATGACCCCTTCCAATTTAATATTGCTTCAGTCAAAGACCCTTTAGCTTCAGTCAAAGACCCTTTACTCTTTAAAAATTTCGAAAAAGACCTTATGTTATGTCAAAATCCCTCTAATGTGTCTACTGCCTACCAAGCCTTATGTGATAAATCTGATATAGATAGAGGATGGATATTTGACTGTGGGGCCACTGATACAATGACTTTTGATAAGTGTGATATACTTGAGTCCTCAAAATCTTTTCGAACCCATGTTCAAACCGCCAGTGGTGACTTAACTCGAGTAGAAGGAACCGGGACGATAGAAATTTCTCCCACTTTAAAACTTTCAAATTGTCTATATGTTCCGTCTCTTTCTCATAAGTTAATGTCAATTAGCCATGTCACAAAGGAACTCAATTGTACCATGCTGATGCATCCTCACTGCTTTCTTGTGGATATCGGGACGGGGAAGATTATTGGGCGTGTGCACCGAACGGAATGGATTGTATTATGTGGACGAGATAGCTCAACAAGGCAAGGTGATCTTGGCTCATGGAACTCTGATCGAAAATCGGCTTTGGCATCGGCGGTTAGGACACCCTTCCATAGGTTATCTTAGGATTTTATTTCCGAAATTAGTACCAACTGAGGCATTAACTTGTGAAACTTGTGTTTTGGCTAAAAGCCACAGACAATCTTTTAAACCCAATAATACACAAGTTAAATCAATTTTTCCTTGATTCATTCGATGTTTGGGGCCCTTCACCGTTGTGGGAGGTCGCTTTCAAATATTTTCTTCTTTATTGATGACGCACTAGGATGACATGGTTGTATTTTTAAAACATAAATCCCATGTTTTGAAAAATTCACTCATTTCTATACTATGGTTCGTATACGCTTTGTAAAAATATTCAAACCCTTAGAACCGATAATGGAGGAATTTCAATAATCCTATGAAAACTTACATCAACAAAGGAATTATTCACCAAACCACCGTCCTCATACTCACGAATGTAATGGCGTTGCGAACGAAAAAATCGGATTCTCCTTGAAATGACCCGGGCCATTATGATTGACTCCCGTGTCCCTTCACATTTTTGGCTTGAAGCTGTTGCCACCTCCGTCTACCTTCTGAATCGCCTTCCTACCAAAATTCTTTAGCTTAAAACCCCATTACATAAATTAGCTACTCTGGCCGAAATACCTCTTGCCCTCACTCTTCAGCCTCGGGTATTCGGTTGCTCCGTCTTTGTCCATATTCCCAAACATGAAAGAACCAAACTCTCTCACTGTGCTATTAAGTGTGTGTTTCTTGGTTATGGTGTCAACCAAAAGGCTATAGGTGTTATAATCCCAAAACCATGAAGTCTTAACCACAATAAACGTGATTTTCTCGAAACATAATTCTTTTTGCTAACCACCTTAACAATCGGAGTGTGAGAGAGGAAAGTGAGATTGACCGCTAAGTTGGTTACCAATACGAACCGTTGCGAAGGCCGAACCGGGCGGTTCCAATAGAGGTAGTTAACCTTGCACGAGCATGTCTCAACCACCCAAGAACAATCGAGCAATCGAAAATCCGCTCACGCTGTAACCCATGTCTCCTCCACCACCGATATCCAAGAGAATACAATAGATGGTCATACTGGACGATATGTGCTACCACCCAGGAATAATCGGTGTACTCCTCCCAAGCGATATACCCCAGAGAAAACTGTGCGGAATACTCGGTACTCCGTTGGAAGTATTGCCAAGGGAAATTTATCCAAAAGTGCTATAGCTTATGAAGCAGCTTTATATGAAGAAGAGATTCCACAAACCGTAGAACAAGCCCTCAAGTTCGAACATTGGAGAAATGCGATGAAAAAGGAGATAAGTGCGTTAGCTCGGAATCATACATGGGAGAAATGTAAGTTACCAAAAGGAAAAAAACTTGTAGGATGCAGATGGGTTTTTACAATTAAACGGAAACCAGATGGGTCTATTGAATGGTACAAAGCTCGGCTTGTGGCAAAAGGATACACCCAGACATACGGGATAGACTATGCGAGACTTTCTCACCGTAGCAAAATGAACATCGCCGAGCTCTTCTCTCTATCACGCCAACAAGGATTGGGTTCTACATCGCTTTGATGTTACCAATGTTTTCTTCATGGGAGTTAGAGAGAGGTCTATATGGAAGCACCCTGTGGATTCTCGGATGAGTTTAAAGATGGAGAGGTTTGCAGATTGAAGAAAACCTTATATGGACTTAAGCAGGTCCCCGGGCATGGTTTGGAAGATTTACCACGACTATGAACAATTCGCATACAACAGAGCAATTCGATCACACCTTATTTATCAAAAGAAGAGGTAATCGATTACATGTTTGGTTATCTATGTAGATGATATGATCATAACAGAGATGATTGTAAGAAATCCGAGATTGAAAGAGAACTGTTTAAAGAGTTCGAAATGAAGGATTTAGAAATCTAAAGTACTTCCTGAATTGAAGTACTCGGATCAAAGAAAGGAATCTTCATTAACTCGAAGAAGTATACTCTAGACCTTCTAGTTGAAACAGAATGCTAGATTGCAAGCCACCGAGACGCCCATTGTTGTGAATCATGGGTTGTAAATTGTGGAGGAGCCGAATTAGCGGATCGAGGAGAATATCATCGTCTGCGGTAGGAAACTTATTTACATTTCTCATACTCGACCGATATTGCCTATCTTTGTTGGTGTTGTAAGTCGGTTTATGCACCAACCTCAAGCTAATCACTTAGAAGTTCGCGCTAAGAATTGTTAGATACACGAGGAACGTTTGGCTATGGATTGCCGTTTCAAAATCGGGACATCTAGAGATACAAGACTATGAGATGCTGATTGGGCGAATCCAATAGATGAAAATCTACAATTGGGTACTTTACCTTTATTGAGAAATCTAGTCTCATGGAGAAGCAAGCAAAAGTAGTGGCTCTCTCAAGTCTTTGAAGTTCGAGTTTAGAGGAATCAAAAGTGGTTTGATCAAGTCCTTTGGTTAAGGAAATTATTAATGGAATTAGATCTTCATTCAAGAAAGGCATGCCATATGTTTTGTGATAACAAAGCATTATCAAGATCTCCGAAAATCCAAAGACAACACGACGTAATCGAAACATGTCGAGGTTGATGGCATTTTATTAAAGAAAAATCGAGGATGGATTGTGGCGTTACCATTCATACGATCTGAAGATCAGCTTGCAGACATCCTGACCAAAGCTGTTAACTCCAAGAGTTTTGCAAAAGTTCTCGACAAGTTGAGTATCGGGGATCCCGCCACTCAACTTGAGGGGGAGTATTGGAAGAAAGGAAAATAAAATCAAAGGATCATTAGAAGCAATTAGAATCAATCAAAGATCTTTCCTTATAAGATCTTACCTTGTACAATTGTTTCTAACCCAATAAAATAGGTTCTATTATGATGAATAAACAATAAAGTTCACAGCCTCTCTTTCTCTTGTTTTATCTACAATACAATTTATATAGTGTAACAGTATTATGTTATTTTACTTTCAGGTTTTATGTTTTGTTGTGGTGCTCCGCGCCCACGGACGCCCACTTCTGCGGACACTCTTCCCACTTTGCCACTACGCTAAAAATGAGCTACCACGTGTCAAATTCTCGTGCCTCCACGTGTTCAAAATATGTGGTTCAAATTAAGTACTACATATCACCTAAGGACATGATACTACCGTAACTCCAACCTTATGTGTGTGTGTATACATACATATATATATATATATATATATATATATATATATATATATATATATAAACTTATCATCACCATTGAGTTCATTTAATCTAATGGATCATATTTAATTCATGCTTTAAAAACAAGTTTAACTATTTTTATACTATTTTCATGATTCAAAACATGTTAGGGGCATAAAGATCAATATAAATATTCGTCCAGTCCTAATTTTTCGCGCTATCCATGATTTTTCGTCCATTTACAATTCACATTCTCTCTCTGAAATTAATAATTATCATACGATATTAATGGTTGTACATATGTTTGTGAGTTTTTATGCGAAATAAAATAGTAACTAAAAATCAAACTTACATAATTGAGAATCCTTATTTGAATAATAATTAACATAAAAATAAATTTTTACCTTCAAATAAATATCACAAATAAGAATTTCGCATCGAAAATCCCATAATTAATGGGTGAAAATAATAATAATATACAAATATGATTATTTTCGTGATTCAACTAATATGTATAACTAGATAGTAGTTGTGCATTGAACACGAGACAGACTCGCATATAATCCATTATGTGGATGAACAATATCATGTTAGCATATTAGTGAACATTGCACAATGATCATAGAATAATACAAAAAATATTATTTATTATATATTAGGAGTTACAATACGATATAGATACGGTAGTGGCCATTGTGTGTGAATCATGATGTTAATTACGTAAAAATATTTTCAAAAGATGTAAATTGGTATTGTGCACAACAAACATTTAAATTACGCATAAGACTATATAATAAATGCATAAATCGAACTAAATAAAAACATAATTTTACTATAAAATTCTCATAATAAATCTACTATGTATGAAAATTGAACATTTCAATACACGAAAATATGTAATATGTTTTCATAAATACCATAAAATTTGAACTAAATGAAGATAATAAATATTTACAACTAATCATGTACCATAAATACTTATAAAAATCCACCAATTTAAGGAGTAAATTGGTTACACTAATGTCACAGCCCAACTTCTTAATCAAGAGATTAGGCTGTGACTAATGACTCTTCATGAACTATTAGACTAACAACGATACACATAATTCAATAAGGGATGTGACAACATTATATGTAGATTAGATAATCATGACATCAAATGGGGTATAAATATCGACCAGACAACATGATTCATTTCCATAAGTCGAATGAATAACAAGAATATCGGAGATGGGATAATCAACGACAATCTACTTTTGTTCACGGGGTTTTTCTTTCACAATTTCAACAATCACATAACGATCATTCAAATCGAGCGTGACAACAGAATGGTAGTTGAGTTATATGTATGAAGACATATAACTCTAGGCAGCAAATAATAATTCATGTGGCATTTTTAATTAACTACAATCGAAAGGAAAATCAACAATCGTTCAAGACAAGGATTTAATCAAACTAGCACCATGACACGGTTGACTCCAATATTCTCAAACAAGGGTTAATATAAACAATCAAACCAAGTTTTCTTCAAAAGACATCAAGGAGTTCAACTCCAAACCACGACTACCAAGCATTTCGAGTGGTTTCAGCAACAAGTCATAATCAAGAGTTCAATCTCAATGACTACAACCAACCGTATGAAACAGATGGAATAACAAGTGATGTTTCAAATATATACGATAGAAACCATAAATCACGGTAACCACAGTATTCCTTTGTCCAATTCCATCTCCACAGTCCCAGCCCAACCTGTATGTTTAGAAATACATGCAGGGCGTGAGTACATAAGCACTCAGTGGACACATGCCAAAAACATTTAAAACTTTGCTCTTAGAGCTATAATATTGACTTGCCGTATCTTTGCTATACACAGGGGTTCTAGTGAAAAACTTGTGCATGCCTTTCATAATAAATCACTTACTTGCTTTCATTTTCATAGCATTAAAACAAATGCATATGCATAATCTTTATATGCAGACATCTTTCTCTTCCCATATCCACGTACTTTCTTTGTGTTGAGAAGTAGGACTCCTTCTCAAACACCTTGATCCGAAGGTCCATACCCGACGTCGGTAACATTCTTTCATTCATTCTTTCTTTCTTTTCTTTCTTTTCCGTGGATAGGTAATGCATCATGCTCATGTTCAAACATTCGACAAGTCAATAATTTTGAAAGTCATGCAACATATAATAAAATAACAAAATTTAGCACGTGCTATAGTTTATTAGAAAGCCCACCGTAGTCTTTACTCGATAAGCTTAATAAACTTTCATTTCTCTTCCTCTTCTTCTCTTTAATTGCTTTGCCTTTCGATGTACCTTAGATTCATCGATAATATCGATATTCACATAAAGGGCATCTTTTATCTATCAAACACATATGAATTCCTTTTATTCATTCTTTTCTTTTCCTATGTTTTGTTTAGACACTTTTATCTAAACTTTCACCTATAAGAAATTTAAATCTTTCGGTCATTCGATCCTTCTATTCCTTAAACTTTATTCACCTTTTATCTTATTTGACTCTCACGAGTCTACTTTGATATCAAAGGAACGATTGACACTTTAGTGAACTCAATTCACATTCTTTTCTTTATTTAAACATTTTATTTCCTTTTTCTTAAGTTATTTATACACCACTTTTCGATTAATCGCCTAACTTAGACTTTTCATTACCATTCAAGTAATAGGCCATGATCATACTTGAAATAGTATTTCTCTTACTACTATCATACTTTAGGTTTATAAATTATTTCTAGTTAATTAAGATCATATAACATAATTTATGTAAAACATGAATTCATTCAACACAAATATGTGCATAAGCTTTAGATTTTCACATTCTTAGTTCTAAAATTCTTAATTAAGCTTCATTAGTCCTTATTTGCATAATATGTTCATAATCCATAAGATTTATAAAGAATAACATTAAACTTTAATTTCCCATTTTTCCTTGAAATTTTTGAAAACTTTATTAGTATACATAAATTACTTTTCTCTTCAACTTTCTTTTTAAATTCTCATTTATTTATCATATATAAACTTTAAACATCAATAATCATAGCATATATCAACCTTAGCATAAACATGTCAACTAAACACATAAACTAAAATTTTCATTTTCAACATATGAACTTAGAAAATTCTAATTAATTCACATAATGCTTAAATCAACATATTAAACTCATATATCAAGTTAATTGAAGAAGATAAAATCAATATATCACTTCTCCATATTTTCAAAATTTTTGAAAATATACACATATTTTCTAAATTTATTTTTGTTAGATTTTCTTTCAAATTACTAACCTAAACATGCTTTAAGCACATAATTACAACTAATTTCCAACATAACATCAATATTTCATCACTTTAACATAAGGCTTATGAACCAGGGTTTGTAAGTTCCAACTTAAATCCTACAACTAAACCATAATTAATTCATTATTTCACCATTAATCCATCAATTATCACTATCTATCATCAATAATCATCACATAACACTTGATCTTTCAACTTCATACTATCAATATCATCACATATTTATCAACCATAATTAAACTTAAAAGGTAGAGAAAAGATAGAAATATTACCTTATCCAACCTTAGATCAAGCTTAGAGATGGAAAATTTAAATTTAAATAGCTTAAGAAAATTTTTCTTCCAAGTGTGTGTTAGTGTGTGTGTCATGAGTTTTGGAAGAAAATGAGGATTTTAAAAAGTGTTGAATAGTGTGGAGATAGTATATTTATATAACAAATTTCTATTTTATTTTTAATTTAATTTAATGCTTGATTATTCATCAAAACTAATTTAATGCATATACATTTGTATCTTATTTGTTGATAATAACTTTACACATTTTATTTTATTTTCCTTGTTTTCATTTCTTTAGGAAATAAAAATAATCACATCATAATCTCACATTCATAAAATTATGTTTACTATATAACATGAGAATATAACACATATAATAACATAATTTAAACTTTTCAATAGTTATAGCGTTCATTTGATCATTAAGATCAAATAATCAATCTTCATAATATTTTAAATTTCTTAAAAAAAAATTCTTTTATTCAAACTTTTATAATTCCATTGTTGATCACATTTCATTTTGCTAATCGACATTAAATAAATTGGATCGTAGCATATATAATTTCTTTCAGATTAAGGATGCAATGTAATCGTTTAATCTTAATCATCGATTAATTACTAATTAAAAGTTTGGGATATTACAACTAAAAGCCAAAATAAAATTATAACCTTATTAATAAAATCAGAAAAGATACCTAAAATAACATTAAATCAAAACGATGGATACACCTAGATCTTCGCTTAGGATTAGTTCTCATTTTTAAAATATTTGTGGTTCTCATTTGATCCATATCATATATATATATATATATATATATATATATATATATGGATCAAATGAGAATTTCAATTTTTTTTAAAACTAAAAACTAATATGGTCCATCGACTTTTTTTTATAATCTAACGGTCAAGATTAATTATAAATCATTTATTATCCTCATATTGTAATGGCAACAGTTTAGCTATATAATTAAGGGATTATATATATATGAACATAACAATTAATTAGAATTTGATAGATTAATTCACAAGAACTACAATTACATGAATAACAACATGAATTACACGGACAACGAAGAATAAAATTTGAAAGATCCAAATAACAAAAATTTAGGGATTTGACTATTTTTATCATTAAATAATTATGAGTCATTGGATCTTATTCAATATTAGATGATTATTGGTTCTTTGATCTTATCTAAGAGGTAGTTCCCTCTATAACCAATTTATATATATATATATATATATATATATATATATATACAAATTTTTAATTTTCTTGTGGTCATATATTATTCATGAAATATATTATATATATATATAGAGAGAGAGAGAGGGATGGATCGGTAAGAATGAATTTTTTGTAAGAAATAAGAAAAAAATCTAAACCATTGATTTTAGTAAATCAATTGACAAGATTTATTTTTATTATGCTACAAACTATATTCTATGTGGTACGAAAAAAAATTATGTGTTTTAACTAAAGGTTAAATAAGTAATTGCATCTTTTAAGAATAATTTTTTCCTTATTTTTAGGCAAAACACTATTTGTATACTTATGTATAGGGATTTGTTGTAATTTATCATTTAAATCATTATATTCAACATTATTTACGTTTCAATACTTAATATATACAAAATTATTTGTGATTCAAGCTAGCAAATTCATGAAAAACTTAGGTAAATTATATATATATATATATATATATATATATATATATATATATATCGATTCATACGTGTGGTTCAATATATAGCACTGATATAACAGTTTCATAGCATATTTTTAATTACTTGTTGCACAAACCACTAAGATTTGTGGATTTTTAGTTTTTTCAGTTTTATTCAACTTGGATTTTTTTTCGTTTGTGCGTTTTATTATATACAGGTTTTTGGTGGTAAACATATAAATACAAAATGCTACAAAAAAGTTAATATATGCTACATAATGAAATATATATATAAAATATTTGAGTAACAATTTATCATTGTGTATTGAAATGTATTTGTGATATGTTACCAAATATCAAGTGTTATAGAAAATTACATTTATACAAGTTTTAAGTAATATATATGCAATATAAACTCGTGTTTTATGTAATATATTTGTAAGAATATGCTACAAAATATCATATATTCAATAAGGTTAATCTGAGTCATATTAGTTGTGCTAAAGTTCTAAAATAATTGTGCTACATTTATACATAAATATGCTACAATATAAAAATAATGAAAAGCTATGTCTGAGTTCTATATTTGGGAAAAGATTTATGAAGATTCAAGATAATGTAAAAATATTATGTATTCATCATACGTGATTTTAAGTACTTATTGCATTGGTGGAACATTTTCATAGCATATTTAGTTTATTTATTTTGCACATATACTAAAATTTAAGTAAATTATTGCTAGTTAATTTGATTCTTTGTTATTTACATATGTTGTGTTATTTATTTATTTATGTTACGGTTGAGTTTTTTTTTTTTTGCACATATGCATATGTTCTGAAGCATATATTCATTAATGATATTGCACAATTGTATATGGCAAACATGCGAGTTTTAAATGCTAAATTATGTTTAAAAAATGTTATGTGATGCATTATTTATGCTACATAATTGATGTGAAACTGGAGATGTGCAAGCATATTTTGAATCTCTATAATTAAGTGATATGGTTTTCGGACGATCAACAGTAACGCGAATGCTAAGGAATGTAGAAGATGATGACATAATAATTTATTCTATATTCCCTATTATACCCTTATACGAATTTCTAAAAAAATAATAATTAAAAATTAGTTAATATATTACTTTTAATCTGAAATTGATTTGAGAAAGATTTGTGGATATGATATATTCTTATTTCTTACACTTATTTTCATTCTCACATGAACCATGCCATATATATAGCTAATATTACGTAGCTAATTTTAAAATTAGTTGGAAAGATAAAAATTATAGTCAAACATAAGAAAGGAAAAATATTAGGGTTTAAATTATTGTTGTTCTTCATCTTCTGGTGGCGACGTGCATCTCGAACTTGGGAGTTAGGTGCATGCATTGCAAATCATTCGGTATCAATTTGTTGAGTTGATAATTTCGCAAACTAATTGTCTTGATAAGGAGATTAATCATTTAAGAAATATGATAGTAATCGTTGTCATATGCAATTTTGAGTTTTGCAAATATTAACACTGTGCACTTGTGAAAACTTAGGGTGCATTTACATATCGTAGAAGATGCATGTGAAAAATTCACGATGCATTTACAAATCGTATCAGATGTATCTGTGAAAAACTCACGATGCATTTACAAATCGTACAAGATGCATGTGTGTAAAATGAATACGAGATATAAGAATTTATAATATAAAGAAGCTCACGATCTAAAACCAAAATGAATTTGGTACGTATAAAATGAATAACTTTATATAAAAACTGAATCATATAAACAAGTCTATGAATTCAAAACACAATTGTAATAACTGTACTGCTTCAAAAAATTCACAAACCGTCTTCTAGAATATCATTTGTAACAATCTTGTACAATCTTTGAACTGAAAATACAGTTGATTAATGGAATAAATGAAATGACAAAAGAGAACAAAAGAGTTAGAAAACAGTATGAAAGTCGTATCCAAAAATTGGCTAAAAAATGTCATAATTATAGATATGATTTGCGTGATTTGTGGGAAAAATCAATTACTAAAGTTGTTAAATCATGTTATTACCCTTACCAATTAAACAAATAAAAATTGAAAACTTGAAAATTCATTTAAATCTCAACCGTATCTACAAATATAAATGGTCTGGATTAGTTCTCCGTTCTCATCCTAATATATGTTCTTATTTGAACTTTCCTATATATATATATATATAAAGGGAAAGAAGATATTTTGTGGCGTTTGAAAAAGGCATATGCATGTGCATATTCTCTAATTGGAGTTGGATTTGCAACCAGACAAGATTTGGGCTAGTGGACCATTGCCAGATTTACATATGTTTCTAAATATAAAATCAAACATTATTTTAGATTTTTCCAGTGATGAATATTTGCATTCTTTATAATATAAAGTATAATATCAATAACCCAAATCTGCCCCTATATTTTCTTTATTTTCACCTACCACGTGCCCCTTTCTCAAAATTGATATTTAGTAAGATATTGATTAAATGTATTGGGAATAGCATAATTGTTTTAAATTTAGGATTGTACAATTGTTGTACAATACACTTGAGAGAAGACGATGTGCCTTTCTTTTGGCTATATTTGTTAGAAAGATTCTTTAAATCATTATATTTGGATAATTGATTTTAGAGCTTACAAAATGTCCACTACGTAGTTTTTGAGAACATAAATATGGATAGAATAGACATTAATTCATCTATTTTATTTTGAAAAATAAGTCGACGTTCTCTATTTTTCAAAAGTAGATTTAAATTGTGAAAATCCTAATAAGCGCGCTTTTCCCCACGAATATTAGTAAATTTCACATTTTCATACACATTAAGAAACTATATTATGTATAAGGAAATTAAATTTAACTTGTATAGTCCCGTTATACCCATATTCACTCATCCAACATACATAAACTTCTTCAAGAAAGAATTTATTTATTTATTCACACAACACTCACACACACACAATCTTCCCTTTTGGACAGTAAAAAGAAAAAAGGTAAAATGAAAAAACATTTTTTTGAAGAAAAAATGAAAATGAAAATAGATGAAAACATGTAGAAATCGTCATAATACCTCCACCCCTTCACCTTCACCTCCAATCATCTCAAAATGCAAACATTTACTCCAATAATGGAAGCAAGATATTCAGAAATTAAAGTCTCTATATGACCGACCAACACCAAATAATCCCAATAATTCAAAAACAATAAAAATCAGTGGCACAACCAAATCTATAAAAATTATTACAGCAAGATTCCAGTTCACCAAAAAATCACTTCCTCTTCACTTGCACACCATATACTATATCTGTCCAAAAATCCCCCCCTCTCTCTCTAAGTCTCAACCAATGGCGCAGATGAAAGCAGAGCCGTAAAATCCAAACCAGGCAGAGCCGCAGAGCTCACCACTCTCTCCCTCTCTCTCTCTCAAAACCCCTCCTCCCAAATATCGAATCTTGAGCTCGACTCCCCACAAAATGGCGGAAACCCGACGGTACATCACTGCCGACGAGCTCGCCGCCCACACCAAACCGGCGACCTCTGGATCTCCATCCAGGGCAAAATCTACGACGTCTCGGACTGGATCAAAACCCACCCCGGCGGCGATCTCCTCCGCAACCTCGCCGGCCGCGACGCCACTGACGCATTCGTCGCCTACCACCCGGGCCGCGCCTGGGTTCACCTCGATCGCTTCCACAACGGCCTCTACCTAAAGGACTACGTCGTTTCCGAAGTCTCCAAAGATTACCGCAAACTCGTCTACGAGTTCACCAAATGGGACTTTTCGACAAAAAGCCCACACCGTCTCCATCTCCTCACCGCCATCGCAATGCTGTTCACCCTCTGCGTCTACGGCGTCGTCTTCTGCGAGGGCATCCTCCTCCACGCCCTCTGCGGCGGCGCGATGGGGTTTTATGGATCCAGAGCGGCTGGCTCGGCCACGACTCTGGCCATTACAACATCATGCTCACTTGTGTTCAAAATCGGTTCATACAGATCTTGTCAGGAAACTGCTTAGCTGGCATCAGCATCGCGTGGTGGAAGAGGAACCACAACGCACACCACATCGCCTGCAACAGCCTCGACCACGACCCTGATCTCCAGCACATGCCGTTCTTCGCGGTCTCTTCGAAGCTGTTCAGCTCGATTAGATCTCTGTATTATGATAGGAAAATGGAATTTGATACAGCTGCGAGATTTTTAATCAGCAAGCAGCACTGGACTTATTATCCAGTGATGAGCTTTGCTAGATTGAATCTGTTTGCTCAATCTTTTTTCTTGTTATCTTCAAACAAGGATGTGCCTAACCGGGGTCAGGAGCTTCTAGGGTTACTAGTGTTTTGGATTTGGTATCCATTGCTGGTTTCTTTCTTGCCTAATTGGGGAGAGAGGGTTTTATTTGTTATTTGCAGCTTTGTGGTGACGAGCATTCAGCATGTTCAGTTCACACTCAACCATTTCTCTGCATCTGTTTACGTTGGGCTGCCTAATGGGAATGATTGGTTCGAGAAGCAGACGCATGGGACCCTTAATATCAGCTGCCCGCCGTGGATGGATTGGTTCCATGGCGGGCTGCAGTTTCAGATTGAGCATCATCTGTTTCCCCGCCTCCCGCGTTGCCAGCTACGGGGGGTGGCCCCCGTAGTGAGGGAGCTCTGCAAGAAGCATGGTTTGCCTTACAACATCGCCTCTTTTTTGGAGGCGAATGTTATGACGTTGAGGACTTTGAGGGCGGCCGCGATGCAGGCGAGGGATTTTAGTAAGCCGGTGCCCAGGAATTTGGTGTGGGAGGCTGTCAACACTATTGGTTAGGAGTTGGCAGGAGGAGGGAGTTCTTGGGGTTTTTCTTTTACTTTGTGGGATTGGTTCATCTATTGATCTCGAGAGGCATCATTTGTTTATGCATTGTGTTGTTTCTTTGGATGTAAGGAGAAATCATTTCTGTGTTTTTTCTAACATGTTTTGTTTATGTTACTTGTGTTGTGGTTGTGTTCCTTTGTTTTTATCCTTTGCTACTTGTGTTGATCAATTGGCATCACATAATATGGACATTGAGTGTAAGTGAGAATGGCCTAGTTGGTGAGTGATCAATTAACACACCCTTTTTTTTATGGAGCTACTCGAAAAAGGAAAGCATTAGATTACAAGAAATTAAATAGAGCATCATGAGTGGGGTTTCTAGCAATTTGTAGTGATTATCCTTTCGTCTTTTTTTTTTTTTTTTTGTCAATTAATACTGAAATTTTAAAGGCCATCGTCACGGTGACTCGAATCAAGGGCTTTGGCGCCGGCGTTAACCACTTACCACTGGCCAACACACACACACACCTTTCTTTCATCTGTTGTTACTTGTGTTGATTGATTGGCTAGAATGTTTGTGGTAATAAAAAGGGTTAATTGTCTTGAAAATTACAAATTGTGGATTATTTTTCTTTTGTAACACCATTTTTAAGAATTTTTTTCAGCAAACTTTGTTCGGCATCATGGCATTGAGTATTTTTCATGTGTATACTCCATTAGTACATCCATGTGTAACATTAACTATGTTGCACATGGAGAAGAAAGTTGAGGATTTTGCAGTAAACGATGTCATTTAACCTTAAGCAAATAATGAATAATTTCGTCTTAAATGTGTACTTAGTAAAAATTTGATCTGACATGATAGAATTTGGTAAGAAATTTTACGCGTATTGTAGATGACAAGAACATGCATGTGGTTGCTTATCAAACAAATTTGTCCAACATGGCGGTGAGTATATTATTTATCTTACACTCCACATGTGTAGCAATGTACAACACTATCCACATTGCAAACGGAGAGGAAGATTAAGAATTTCCATCAACATTTTGGGTGTTTGTGATACACAATGTCGTTCAACCATAACCATACGATGAATAATGTTGTCTTTAAGTGTATACACATGAAAATTTGACCGGACACGAGATTGTTTGAGTCAATGTTGATTCTAATAAATTTTGGATAGGATGTTGGTAACATCGGGTTGACAATATTTTGTATATATCCAACATTGATGGAATCTGCCTTGCAGATGAATTCGATTCTCCATAAGTAATTGTATATATTATAATATTTCTCTTTACGTTTTTTATTCTTTTATACTCTATTAATTGATTACTGCAGGTAGATCGATGGCTTAATAATTGAAGACCAGTGAAATCATGGAGCTAAAGACATGGATAGTAAATCCCTACTTATTAGGAAGCATGATCTCCACAAACATGTATAAGTTGATCGAGTTGCATTTCCAACAAAAGCATGATCTCTACAAACATCTCGAGGCTGATTGAGTTGCTATTTTCAACGGAGATTTGCACCAGTTGTATGAAGGTTATTCTTGTGGAAAGACGATCAAACTGGCCACAAGATTCATGACTATAAAAGCTGAAAGAGACCTCATTTACGTGCATGGATTTGAGAATACATTTTCTGTGTTTTCACGAATATATCTTGTACTTCGACTATTCCGTCATTTTCCTACTGCGGTTGAAGAAACGACATCTTCATTCCTATCTAACCTAAGGAAGTCTTACGCGGCCGATCCGTAAATGCTTACCAAGGGATTGCTAGGCGAGCATGGGCAAGGATTGAAGACTCTAGGCGTCTTACAATCTATTGCAAGTTGTTTTGTTCGAGTAATCACAATAGGTTATCGACTGTTTTCTGACATTCAGTTTGCAGTTCATAGATGAGATAGATTTATCATAAGCGGTAGCGTAATCTGTAAATAGATCACCGTGAATCTGAGTCTTGTAAATTGTCCAACATAGTTGTTTGATCGTGAGGCTCCTATGAGTTGTTTATAGCTTGTGAAAAAGTATCACGTGTTTTTCAATTTCCATTACATGTTGCTTGTAAATGTTATTAACATTGAAGTAATATTACTTTTGTTGTTATCACACAGTCAAATAATTCAAGGCACTGAATTATTTCATATATAACTTGTCAGAAAAAGTTGGCAGACTTTAATTACAAAATTATCAGAAGTGTTGTTGTAATTGATACATTTACGATCTCATGTTATAATTGCTACTGTAATTTTTAATGTAATTAACCCTAGTAAGAACCATTTGCCTCGTAATATTATACAAATTCGACTGAGAAAGAGTCTGCGCATAGTTGTGGTATCGGGCCAACACATGAGCCCGATCGCCCTCTCAAGTTGTCCAGTTGGTAAAATTCATACACTGAGATCACATTTAAAACACGTTTTTTAGATAAAATTATCCGGAAAATGAACTCACTAGATTACAAGGAAACAGAGCATCATGAGTTGGTACAAAGAAATGGAACCTGTTGTGCTAAAAAATAAAAAATAAACAGATAAAAATTGACCGATTTTATTTATTTTGTAAAAAAACAGCTTTGGTTCGGATAATTACCTATCCATTATTTTAAATTATTTATTTATTCGGATGCTGGGTATATTTGGTCTTAGTAAAGGAAATGTTTTACAAATGAAGCAAAAGTTAACCGTCCCAGCAATTCAAAATGTATTTTCTGATGGGTGTTTAATTTATATGATTAGATTGGTTAGATAAAATTATTCAGTATAATTTAATGTTTATTTTTAAGGATTAACATTTGATGATATCCTAAAGTGTGGGATTATTTTAATTCTTTGAATTGTTCTCCATTGATTTTAATTCAACCAATATAAGTAGAATTGAAATAATCTTCCAAACAAAGGGAGAATTATTTATCCAAATTATAAACAAAAATTATTTTATCATACATTTAATTTATTAAATACTCAATCCTTCAAAATGTTAATCATGAAAAGTAAACGCTCTCTAAAAATATCATCAGCCGAACAAATAATTTCAAAATTCCATTACAATTTTGGGTTAATTATAACGATTAAATATTTCAAAAGTCTTGATTAACAAAATATGTTTTATACAAAGAAATTTAAGGGCATTTAAAATACAAATGAACACTTATTACAATATTCTTATATTAATTGATTAACAGATTATCTAAGGCATTTATATAACAAATAGATGTACACTCACATTAATTGATTGGAGAGAAAAATCTTATACAAATTTTCTTCATATATTGCTGTAATTTATTGTTAGAAACTCTCGAAATCAATATGAATTTAAAAAAATCTCAAATTAATTGTGGATAAATATTTTTACTAGTACAGTTTTTCTATATTTCCTCATAATATATCACAACAAACCTCCCACAATTTAGTTCATCTGAGAATATTTATTTCCATGCATTTTTTTATTTTATTTAAAAAAACCGTGATTGTTTAATTGGAAGGTAGGCCATCTGATTTGAATGGGCCAAGGAAGGCCCAGTACATTATCCTTTAGTATGCTGCTCACTGAAACCAGAGCCGGTGCCATCCTCTCAACGGGCCACAAGGCCCAAAGTTTGATTGGGCACATGGCCCGACAAATTGCTTTGTTTTTCCGCCATTGGGCTATTTTCATTTTTTTTCGATTTAATACAAATTTAAAGGCAGTCGCGATGACTCGAATCGAGACCTTTTGTGACATTAACCACCTACCATTAGGCCAACATACGCACACAAGTTATTTTCATTTTGATGTGGGGCTATGTTAATGCCAAAATCAACATAGTGGTAGAGTAGTAAATAGGAATGACAATGAGTCGGATCTGGAGGATTTGGCAAGGTCCAGATCCAGATTCGATTTTTTTTACTTGAGTTCGAATTCGGTTCAGATCCATTGGATAAAAAAAAATAGATCCAGATCCAGATCCGTAAGATCAGCAGGGTCCAGGGTCTAGACCCGGATCCATATGTTTTCGTTTCTAAAATAAATTCTAAATCAAATATAATTCACAGTAATACCATAATAATCTAAATACACAATAATACTATAACAATTATTTAGAATTTCTATAATTATCACTATATTGGAAGACGTTAGTTACAAATTTACTATAAGGTAGGAAACAACAAACAACTCGATCATGGATGGTGTATGTGCGCGACTACGCGTGAATGCCGACCGATACATAATTAGGAGAATTTGAAATAAAATTAGGAGCGATTTGTTTTGGAAGAATTTGAAAATGAAATTAAAGAGTTTTAAGTTGGGGTTAGGTATTTAATTATAATATATATATATATATATATATATATATATATATATATATATATATATAATTAAATAAAACTAACGGATCCATTGGCGGATCCGGATCGATTCGGTCTCAAAATAAATCCGGATCCGGATCCAAATATGGGGATAGAATTGATCCCATCCGGATCCATGAGTTCAAATTTTGAGGATCCAGATCACGAAAATGGATCTAGATCCACAGATTTGAACCGAGTCAAGATCCATTGCCATCTCTAGTAGTAAAAAATTCTAAAGGCATATCAACATATCTTATTTCTAGATTTTAAAGATGCAATTTCAACAATTGAAGTCCAACTTATAGAAAGAAAAACTATGTACAATATTGAATCATAAACATTGTGGTAGAGTGGTTAATGCACGAGGCCAGCCGGTCTCGAGTTCGAGTCACCGCGACGCAACCTTTAAAAATTTCAGATTAATTGGCCCCAACAAAAAAAAAAGATAAAAAGGTGCAAATTTTAAATCCCACGTCCCATAGACCTCTCAACCCATCCATATCAAGTGTCTACCCCTCCCCTCTCTCTCATATCACCGGGCCGTCGCGAGGCGGGACGCAGTATAAGCGATCGTCAGTAGTCCATTATTTTAGAGGGTTCAAAATTTTATATATCTTCTTATATTATATAAATATTCCTTCAAAAAATAAATATTCAATGTCCCAAAATTTTGTTATAAACTTTTGGGGGACCAAATTTTATATAAAAATAATAATTCTTTTATAAATGATATATTGTGCATCTTTTTTGATATATTTAATTGTATCTTCGTAATGGAAAAACTGTCCATTTTTATTGTTTCTCCCAAGCTCTTATCACCCTATATTCTCTCCATAAAAGTATGCGATTTTCTCTCCAAAGCCACCATAAATAAACATGATCACTCCCAAACTCCGCCCCTTCACCGGGAGAACCCCATGCGCCGCCTGCAAGCACCGGCGCCACTACTGCCCCCTCGACTGCCCCCTGGCCCCCTACTTCACCGCCGACCGGCAGGCTGACTTCAACAACGTCCACCGCCTCTTCGGCATCAATAACGTCATCAAGCTCCTCAAGAAGGTGGCGCCGCGCGACCGCGACGAAGCTGTGAGGTCCGTCGTGTACGAGGCCCACCTCCGCGCCATGGACCCCGTTGGCGGCTGTTACGCCACCATCGTGGAGCTCCTCCGCCAGATCGACCTCTGCAAGGCCCAGCTCAAGATTGTTACCCAAAATCTCGCATTTTATAAGCAAGGATTGCTGCAGAATCTCGACGCCTGCGATCTTAATTATAATCCATGAATCTTCAGTAATCAAGAAATTCAAGAAAATGTGAAGCAATTCTTCAACGATAAGCCCACTTTGACTTATCAATAATTCAGGTTCTTCCCTCATTTTCATGCCCAATAAAACCACTTTTTTATGATTTTTGTAGCTTAATTTTTATACTTTGTTTTTTCGTTCACAGAAAATTGGAAGATGATAAAAGGTGCGTGGAAATGAAAGCTTCTACTTACTTCTTTGTACATTTTTTTGTTTGTTTGAACAATGTAAAATTTGAATGCACAACGAGTAACTAAAGTAGATGGTATATTTTGTGAGTGAGAGAAAAAAAAATGTTAGTTCGTATATTTTTATACATTTCGTGTTGTGGAATAGAATTCTGATTTTTGTAATCATATAGATTTTTTTTGTGGAAAGCCAATGATAAGTCAGTTATTACTCGTAATCAGTAGAAACCAACTCACTAGGCCACAGATCATGTTCAATCAGACGACCCATTGATCTTATTTATGGAGGATTATAAATATATCATTTTTTTCTATATTTTCATTGGACATTAAAAATAGATGAACTCTCTATATGACCTATTTTACTACTCGGATTCATCACTACTTTTGTGGCTTTACTTATTATTTGAGATTTCTCCCAGATTGTCACTTATTTGAGATTCTCAAGTTATTCAAGATTCTCGATTATTTCATTTTCGCAAATTTGTTAGAAATGCATGTGAAGATTATTTTCTTCTCGAAATCTTTTACTTATTTTACTTTTTTTTTTCACGACCACATAAGTTGATTATGATAAGATTTAGCGAATACTATATTACTAGTTTTGATGGTTAATCTATTGGTCTTTAATTAAATTCCCAATGCATGCACGTGCTATATTTAGGGGTTGTTTGGTTTGATGGATAAGATTAATAAGATTGATAGGATAAAGTGAGATGTGATTATTTGGATTATAAATAAGATTGATATGATAGAGTAGAATGTGATTATTTGAATTATTTAGTTTTATATTTGAATTGATTGATTGAGGTGTATTATAAATTAAAGGACTATGATTAAAATACCGCATAATACCAAAATTGACCTTTTAATCCATTTTCCTTCAATTTACGGTTCAAGAGCATAATAACATATATTATTATTATTATTAAACTAACCCAAATCTCTTTTATTTGTCAGTACATTAATTAACAAATGAAAGTACCAAATTTCTTAATTCAAAAACAAGCCTTTTTTTTCTTAAGGCGCAGTACCAGCCCAATCCAAACTCTTATTCTTCCATCTCTCTCAACCACTGTGATCGCCCTTTTACAGACAGCCTCTTCTTATCAAATTTGTCGTCGCCGAATTCTCTCAATTTCGGAGAGTAGCAGCCGCGGCGAAATACCATCGTCTCCAACTCTCTCTCTCTCTCTCTCTCTCTCACTCACCGCCCTTTTTTTCACATTTGTCTCTGTCTCTCTCTCTCTCTCTTGAACAAAATCAGAAATCTTCCCCCTCCTTTCATAATCGCCACCGCCGCGCCAGCCACAGCGGCGCCGTAATCTCGGCTCCCCTCATTCTCGCTCAAACCTTCCATGTCATCTTGCTCGCTAATATCACACAGAGATCTATGAGTTTCTTCTCTTCCTCAGAATTTCCGGTGCCGCCTCCTCCCCAGTGAGAAGCCGCCACTGTCAACCGGCGTCGAAGCCTTCAACTCGCCGACAACAGCCGCTAACGCAGCCATCGACGTCTCCTTTCTATCTCGGTCAGCACCGCCGCCGTGGTAACAGCAACCCGCCGCGCCTCCTCTCCTCTCCCGTGCAAAGCTTAGAAGGAGATGGTATTTTGAAATTTTATATTAAATTTGAAATGTGTAAATATTCAATCTAAATTTGAGGTAATTAATTATCATTAAATTAAATAATGAAAGGACAAAATTAGGTAGAATAATATAAATCAAATATGTAATTAAATTAGATTATTTTATCAATCAGCATAATCACTCGAGCAAAACACTCTCTTGTAAAATAAGATAGTAGATTGTTGCACGCTCACATTGTGCATCCAAAAACAATGAAAATTTGAAAAGATAGTAGTTTTGATGATAATTTTTACTTATGGGTAAATTGAGTATGTATTTTATAGGGGCCCAACTTATATACCCAACTATCAAAATTAACTACACCCCATATCCAACCTAAAATTAACTACACCCCATACCCAAACATATTAAAACTATATTTTCTTGAAACAACGATCAAAATTGCGATCGACGCCTTCTCACGGTGAATCGATTCTTTTTTTTACGTGCATTGACAACTCATTTTTTTCTCGTGCATTGACAACTCATATTAAGTTAAAACAACAACAAAATAACGCATTGATTTGGTTCTTCTTCCAAAAATTTGAAACACTTCTTCTTCTTCGCAATTTTCTCCAAAAATTTGAAACACTCGCCATTTCAGATTTAGATTTCACATTTCAAAATTTCTTGCAATTTTCTTCACGCCTTCCATTCCCATTCCCGTGAATTTCCATTTCCATTCCCAATCCCATTCCCATTCCCATTCGCAATATTGTAGAATTTTCATTCACATTCCGTCAAAATCTTGAAGAACAAGAGGTAATTCTCGCATTTTAGGCCAAAATATCCGCAAAAAATGAAGTTTTCGGTCGAGAATTCGTTGTTTCCCGTCGACCGGAGACAACGAATTTCGATCGGAAACTTCAATTGGTCGACGGAACAACAAATTAATTGATTTCTTGAATTAATTTGTTGTTCGATCGACCAATAATTTTCCGATCGAGGAAGGCTTCTTCGGTCGACAAGCCTTCCTCGATCGGAAACTTCAATTGGTCGACCGAAACAACAAATCTCCGATCGAACAACAAATTAATTCAATTTCTTGAATTAATTTGTTGTTCCGTCGACAATCAAGTTTCCGGTCGAGGAAGCTTCTCTCCATCGACCTAAACATTGATTTTCTAATTTACGATATCAATTTAATTTTAATTTAATTTTCTAATAATTAGTTATTAATTGAATTTTGTAATAATGCAGAACCATATTTTACAATTATTTTCAAGTAACGAGTGACAATATGTCGGACTTACCGTATGTTTTCGTGTATATTATTTTGAAACATAGTTATGCGAATCGTATATATATTTTGTAATTGAGATATTTTTCCACTTATAGTATGTATATTTTGGATAAATGATGTATATTTTTGATAAATGTTGCTAAATGTGATTGAATATGAGTAGTTAATATTTGAACGATTGAATATATATGAGTAGTTAATACCGATACGGCTTGAATAATGTGATTGAATAAATAGTGTTTATGGCTCAGATGTTTTCGATTGAATGAGATATTTGTTTTGGCTTGAATAATATTTGAACGATTGAATATGAGTAGTTAATACCGATATAGCTTGAATAATGTGATTGAATAAATAGTGTTTATGGCTTATATGTTTCGATTGAATGAGATATTTGTTTTGGCTTGAATAATGTGATTGAATATGTAAAATCATTTGAAATTTCAACTTTGGATTAGCATTGAATTGTTATCGTTGTGTAATATGTGACATTGATATAATTGTAGGTCGATCCTGTTTTCTTGAGGCCTACCACGATAAATGTGGTGGCGGATGTAAAGACTTATTATAGGATTGATTATTTTAAGTATATTAAGAATGTCTTGCTAGATAAAGGCGGCGAAGAGTTGGTAGATATGTTTAGGGGGGGTTGCTTTGGTCATCTGATTGATTGGACTCCCGGGCCTAAGTCTAGTTTATCTCTGCACCATTTAGTCTCCCGTCGGATAGAGCCTACGCGTCCGGAGATGTATTTTTCATCAATGGAAGATATATATGTTTTCCATTAAAGATTATGCTCTATCACCGCCCCGCAATTTGGGTCATCATCATTTGATCCCACACTAGACTACGACTTGAGCGACGTTGAGGTCTATAGCCTTTTTATGGGGCACACAGTTACATTACGTAATCTAGTAGATAGATTTTGTAGTGATGATTTTAGTGATGATGTAGATCTTCGTCACTATTTACGTGTGGCCCACGTTATTACCCTCATGGGTTCGTATTTGGATGCGATACGGGAAGATAATAGGCGATTGGGTTTGGGCATTGGTTGACGATCCGGAGGCGTTTTGCGATTTCCGTGGGGCCTACGCTACGGATATTGAGATATTATACGATGCGATGTCAACCTAATGCTCAATACCACTTTACGGACCGATCTGGGCACTATATGCTTGGTCACTCGAGATCATACCAGGCTTGGGAAGTATAGGGGACGTACATCAATCCCACAACAGATCCGAGAGTTTTGAGTGGAAGTTCAAGAGTAGGCTATCACGCGACTTTACTGATCACTTTTGAGCAAGAGGTATTGAATTTTATTATAATTTTAAATCATGTATGAGGTATTGTATTTATTAGAATATTAAATAACATCTTTCAATTTATTGTGAGTCGATTATCATCTCACATCCATCGAGCCGACTCATTCGAGGTTAGCACCGTTCTTGGGTGTCTGTCTCACACCCTTCTCCACTCGGTGTGAATTTTGTTATATCGTCAAATCCTTTGAGGAGGACGACAGTTCCCTTCTCGTCGTGGTGTCTCATCCACCGGTGGATGAGCCTCGGCATCGAGACGTCGAGTTCGGCGGAGGGCTCCACGCTTTGTTGAGGATCCCGATCTTTCGGGGTCTCCATCGAGCAGCCTCGAGCCTTCACCTTCGATACCCGGCCGGAGGACATCGTCGGTTGGGTTCGTTGAGGTTCCGATTGTTGATGAGCCGCAGCGCCATATGTGGATAGCCGTCCATCCGCTGAGAGGCGGGATACGAGAAGACATACCGTGGAGGCGGCTTCATCGGCGGTGGTGGTCGCACCTGGCGTCTTAGTTCCGCCGATCGTCGTTGGATTCGAGGAATCTATCCGGAATCGTCCGGAGGGAGGACAGAGCGGCGACGCGTCGAGAGGTCTATCAAGACAAATTTATTCCAAAGATAAAGAAGTGGTTTGAAAACCTCTTAGAAGACTCGATGTGGTTGCACACATAGGGATGATCGGGCTCCACATGCACCTCATGTCCCACGTCATCCGGCGGCGAAGACGAGGTGAAGATCGAGACCACATCACCGTCGATCCGGATGTCCCTCGAGGCGGTGGACATATTGAGCCGGTGAGGCAAAGACCTTGCATCGACCGGTGATACCCCTCCCCGCTACTCTCACGCGATCCATGGTACCATCCGGAACTACATCTCATCATTCCATGATGGATGGACCTATTTAGTGATCGGCGCCTCGGGGCGTCGTGAGGCGGACTTTCGAGCCGTGCAAAGCAGGTGGAGGAACAG
The DNA here is from genome assembly GCA_036937905.1 of Salvia rosmarinus. Lineage (NCBI taxonomy): Eukaryota > Viridiplantae > Streptophyta > Magnoliopsida > Lamiales > Lamiaceae > Salvia > Salvia rosmarinus. The sequence goes on along the minus strand of CM072819.1, from coordinate 12,554,851 downwards.
TAACTATTAAGTCTCATATTTGGCGGTTTATAATATTTCATTATATTTGTTATGTTTTCATTTTCTCTAAATTAAATGTTTGTAGTTCGGGATCCGGAGAGGTGAGCAGGCACGGAGACCTTCGGTTGTAATGAGGTCACCATCGTGAATAGCCCGATGCCACGTCCATTATCCGATGATATATTGATAAATTACCGGCGTTTCTTGAACACAAATAAAGCGATGGTGGTTGTTCGAGTGCCGATCGACAAGTCCAGTTGCATTTTCGTGAATATCGAAATGTCGAGAGGCGTTTTGATGTTGAACGTTTTATACAATATGCTTCGTTTTTTAAGTACATCTACTTATATTGATATGTATCCTAAAATAATTTTGCGGTCGTCGATCTATTCATGGTGTATTTGAGGATGAGACTCGATGCGGGATCGGCGTATTGGATGGGGTGGATTATCAAAACACAATCATCCTTGATACTAGTTTTTCGTAAGTCTTTAATACAATCAATATATAGTATATATGTGTAGTATCTCTAATTACTTAATTTTCAATGTTGAATAGATGTTTACGAAAATTCATGGTCCGAGGTACACGCAATGCTTTAGTCCTACATTGAAGACCAGCGTGAGGCACCATTGATCATGACCCGAGAGCATTGCTTCTACATGGCAGCCACCAACGCATTGGATAGCAATTGTCCTCGGCATGGCGGGTTATACATCATGGTTACGTGCCACGCAGTAACCTTATTTAATACAATAAATATTAATTTATCTAAATGGTTACGTGTCCTTGTTTATTTTATCTAAATATTAATTTTATAGATCATTATCCCTTGCGTCATCGAGCGTTTCGTGATAATGCGCGTGGATATGCACTACAGTTATTAACGTCTTTGTTTGACTCGCGTATTTGGAGGATGGACCAGATCAAGTGGATGCGAGGATGATGGACTTGTGTGCTGACTAGATTATTGCGGCCGTTTCTTCTCTTCACTAGATGGTTCGAGGCTAACTCCCACCGATACCACCATGGAATAATGATGCGATTATTACAGTGCTCTTGAGGTATTTGACGTGAAGGCGATTTCATGATGGTCCATTTACGTGCATGACGTGGAACGTCTTATTTACGGTTCACCGAGCATCGAATGGGTGCGTCTAATGTTGTAGCATATAGACATAAAGTAGGTGGAAATATATATGAGATATGTGATCCATATAAGGTCGAGAGGAAGAGGAAGAGGTAGAAATTAGCATGTACTGGTATATTGGTATGTATTTGTATATTGGTATGTATTGGTATATTGGATGCAAATGGATGTTCATATTATTTATCGAATATTTGATTATACGATAGTTATTAATCCTCGTGACAACAACTTAGTATTTAACTCGAAGCTAAGATCGTTGAATGAATTTGTGTGCTGTTTTTGAAGAATCATACACTTTAACCTATCGATCAAGAACAAGATATCGAAAACGTAAATCTCAAACTAAACATAAATCTTAGGACTCAGCTTTAAGTCAATGTTAGGTGAATCGTTAAACATACACTTTAACCTATAAAGCAACGAGCGCAATCGATAAGATAGTCTATCGAGAAATGAACAAAGCGGTCTCCAAAACGAGGTGCGAAGGAAGCAGAATCGGACTAACATGCATCCGTCGATGTAGATAAAATAAGCAACGAAACCACATACTAGCACTCCATTAGTACTAAAAACTCGTGAAGATCAAAGTTTTCACCGCTATTCAAACAAACAAACGTACTCAAAAAAGAAAATGGGCCGAAAAAAAAATAGGCGTAGAAGGAACCTTTACATCGATTTGGTGATGGAAGCGATCGAATTGTATGAGAAACACAACCACGAAAAGAGAATAGTTTCAAGTAATGATAGAGGAAGGCGTCGCCTCAAGGAGAGAAAAATCCCGTTATCTCAGTCGCTTCAATTCAATTCAATTTGATTAAGTTAAAATAATAATAATGTTAATAATATCTTTACATGAATGTTTTCTTTCATTACAATGTCACTCGTCTCGGATAAGTAAGGACACTTCCGACGCGTATGAGATTCATTACCACACAAGCTACATGTCCGTAGTGCACGACTTCTACTACTCGATCCCACATTGGATGACGATATCGACCCACTTTGGGCGCCCACTGACGGACTCTATTAGGAGGCATAACGTAATTCCGGCAACATGCGGAGGAGCAGTCCAGTAGATCGTGGTGAACAGATTGATCCGATCTGAGTATGCTTCGGCTAGCTTTGCGAATGGTAGTACTCCCACATAGTTAGATATATGGTGACCTTTATGACTAAAAATTTATATAATCAATTATATGTAAGTGAAATCAATTTGATCAAAAAATTAACATAATTAAACTTAAATTGTACCATATAGTCAGCAATAAGATGAGAACACGGTATCATATCCATGTCCCACTCCAAACACGCACACGATTGCGTATTGAGATTGACTCAATGTTTTGCTTCGTGCTTGACTTTGAAAGTGGAGTCCATGAGGGCACTACATCGTATCCGGGTGATAGTTCCATTGATACCATCATCTTACGCGTTGCTTGAAATCAATTCACCGCGTGCACTTTCTTGCTTCATGTCTCTCATCGAACCATTTTTACGTAATGTGACGGATTGCCTCAATCATTGAGCAAATTGGCAATCGTCTAGCCCACAATATTCGAGAATTGAATGATTCGCAATGTTCGATGTCATAAAGCGTAGCGCTAACGGGCATCGTGATCTAGCCCACTGCACTCCAACCTCCACCAACTTGGTATATGCGCCACTACCATCGGCCTTCACGAGACTTTAACATAGCCATCGCTTTTCAAAGTGTGCATCTTGCACGCATAAGCGGCTTTAAAATAACTTTACGGATGGTTGCCCAAACGGGTGATTTTTTCAGCGGATGGTAGTAGCATAATCCGTGTGTTGCATCGGGTGACACACTTGACCGCGTTCATTATCTTGACATGGGCATCGAAACAATCAACATCTCGGATTTGATCCATAAGCGACTTGTAGTCGAGGCGAAACCAAGTCCATGAGACATCATTCTCGATCGGACCAATTCCATAAGCTAATGGAAAACTTGCTCGTTCGTCCTTTGTCACGGCGAATAATATCTGCCTTATTGCGGCCCTTCAAGTGCGTGCACGACTACAATCACGGGTCGGAGGCACAATGTGTGCGCCTAATCTGCATGAACCGAGCGCGACAAAGAGGTGGCGGAACCGACCATCCGATCCAATATCCAAGTCGGTCATCGAACGGGATTGCTCATCCGTAACATATGCGAGATAACTAGGTAGTAGCTGAAATGATTCTTCATGTCCACCGTATATCATCTCGATCGCCCTATTACGGGCTCGCATTGCTACACTGTATGTAACGTGTACACCGTACTCTCGCTGCAAATCAGCCATAATGGACCTCGGCTTTAGCACTTCACCGTCTTCGCGTATTTTTCGTGATATGTATGCTGCAATTACACGGGCATTAACCTTCCTTACTCCGATATTCACTGGGTTACGTGGCAAGTATGTATAGCATCAAACTTGCGGACAAACCAAAATCCACCTTGCGCGATGCACGTAGTAGAAAAGGACACTGATTATGATATCGACATTTGAATGTAATCCTCGAATTATCGGATCGAGGAATAACAAATTCTATTCGACGTTCCAAATGCCATAGCCCCACGGATATCTTCAGTTCACCCTTGCTGTCGAAGATGGAACCTTCGCCACCATCGTCGAGTCTGGAACCGAGTCCGAGGACGAGCAAAGATTAATCAAGCATCATGAGGAATAACAGGGACTAGCCAGGTTGCTCATCTCATCAACTTCTTCCGCTCTAAGCCTCCTACGTGCTCTTGCGTGTTACTCGCATAATCGTAGATAAGCTTCCCGAATCCACCCTCTCGACGGATCCATGCGTCAAACTCTACAAATGAGCCATAGCTCACCAAAGCGATCGCGATCTTCTTCCTCTTCATCCGACTGCTTCATCTTCTTCTTCTTCGTAGTAGTCGTCGTCATCATTGTCCTCAACAAGTGTATCACCCACAGTTTGTGGTTGCGGCATATGTTGGAAAGCAATTCTGGATGGATCCATGTGTTGCGGCATATATTGAGATGTATCAAGATCAAACCAATCGAGATGATGTAAATTGTTGTGTCAACGACGATCGAACGATATGTTTTGGGAAGTGTAGTCATATGTTGGCGAGGATGGTATCTCAAACGAAGGTCTATATAGTTCTTGCTCGATTGGGATGTGTCGGCATCGTGAGTCACATAGACCTCTGCTTGGGCATCATGAGCCAATCGAAAAGTTGATCATCATTACTCAAAAGTAATTTGATAATTCTACCACCCGAGATCTCGATAGATAATGCGGTTGGTAGGTTGTACTCAACAATTTCCCAACATAATTTGATTAATCATCTCTATGAACTCCCGGATAATTACATTGTCCATTCGAACAAAGGCATTTGCACGATACCCACCAATGTAACATAAAGAAGGATCCCATCGCCTCCATATCGAACAATAATGTTCTTCCATCCCGACATCTATAACAAATACAAGATTACATTAATGAAATATACTGGTCTTAATATGATTTTCTAATGTACAAAACAAATATACATTCTAATCAAATATACAAATAAGAAAAAATAGCAATCTAATTAAATAATTAAAGTCTCTTACAATAAATTCATTAAAGGGGACTTATCTAATAAGCAATTATGTCGGCACTTATCTAAGCGAATTATCCAATAATTATATCCAATTATCTAAACGAATTATGCAATAATTATAAATAGCGAAACAATCAATTATCTAAACAAATAAGCAAAACAAATGTAAACAAAATTAACAATAATTAATGTAAACAAAATTAACAATAATTAATCTAAACAAATTTAACAATAATAAATCTAAATAAAACTAACAATAAGAAATCTAATATCATAAACAACAATAATTAGAAGATTATCCTAATTGATTTCATTTAAAATTAATTTCAGGGATTATCCTAATTGATTTCATTTAAAATTAAAACAACAACAATAATTCGAAGATTATCCTAATAAATCTAAAATTATCCTAATTGATTTCATTTAAAATTAATTTCTAAAAAAAAATTAATTAATAATTAGTATTAAATTCCTTGTTTCGATCGATACATTCATCTAAAATTAATTTCAAGTTTTATGTCTCCTATCGATATTTCCTTGTTTCCGATCGATCGGAGACATAATAATTATATGTATTTAGTTAGTTATGCAATTAAATTTAAATACATAAAATCAATACACTAATAAAAATAATTATGCAATTAAATTTAAATATAGAAATAATGTTATCATTAATATAAAAGTAAATAAACGCACATTTTATATAAAGTCTCTAAATTTTTTTTATAAATAAATAAATAAGCATACGTTATCCATAAATAATTTATATTTAAACATAATCTACTAAACTTAATGTATATTTAAATTTAATCTATATTATGCAATTAAACGCACGTTATCCATAAACTTAATCTAAATTCACCTAAAAAAACCATAAACTTAATCTAAATTCACCTAAAAAAACCATAAACTTAATCTAAATTCACATGCATCTAAAAAAATCATAAAACCATATAAATACATCTAAGTTCACCTAAACGTAAACATTAATCTAAAATGCATAACTTAATCTAAATTCACCTATAAATTAAAATATACTCACTTAAATATAAATATATACGAACGAAATTGTAATAAACTATGCAATCATACAAATACATATTCTATCTCAATTTATCACTATATAGAATATAAATTGAAACAAACAAAGTACTAAACAAGATAATTAAAATTAAATACACAAGATTTAAAATTTAAATTACCTCTAATGTTTAGGGTGATGTTTTCTTCGTGATGTTTTCTCTTGCCTCACTTTGAAGCAGTTAAACTTAAATTGTTCCTCAATGTATGTTTTCTCTCGTGAAATTACAATATTTTAAATCTCGCCTCGTGATGTTTTCCTCAATGCTTGTTTTCTCTCATCTTTAAATCGAAAGACTTATTTATAAAGCATGTATGGAAATTAAATCGGGAAGATAAGTCACGGTAGTAGATGAAATAGTTTTTTTGTCGTTTTGTTACTGACAACAATATAAATTTATATTTTGCATTTATTCATTTCAATATTTTGGAAAATTTCCACCGACTCATTAACATTAATATTTTTACTTTAATAAATGATTGCGAAATTATTTTGTTAAATTACTAGAGCAAAGTGTGAGAAAATATGAAAATAATAATTAAATCACCGAATGATGTTTAAAGAAACATAAATGAATAAAAATTTAATTATTCACATAAGAATCGTGATTCGGTCGGTAATTGCATGTTTCGGTCGATAGGAAACATGGAATTACCGACCGAATCAACGATTCTTATGTGAATAATTAAATTAAAAATCGCTGATTCGGTCGGTAATTAGGCTGATTCGGTCGATCGGAAACATGTTATTACCGGCCGGAATCAACGATTTTTATGTGAATAAATGATTTAATTATTATTTTTCATATTTTCACATAAGAATCGTTGATTCGGTTTGTAATTCCATGTTTCGGTCGACCGAAACATGCAATTACCGACCGAATCAACGATTTTATGTGAATAATTAAATTTTGATTCATTTATGTTTTTTAAACATCATTCAATAATTTAATTATTATTTTTCATATTTTCACATAAGAATCGTTGATTCGGTTGGTAACTCCATATTTACGGTCGTCGGAAACATGGAATTACCGATCGGAATCAACGATTTTTAGGTGTTAATTAATTTTTTGATTCATTTATGTTTTTAAAAAAAAAAAAAAACCTGATTCAGTGATTTAATTATTATTTTTTCATGATTTTCTCACACTTTTTCTCTATAACTATAAAGTAATTTAAAGAATAACTGATTATAATTTCGAAATCATTTATCTGATTATGTTGTTAACAAACAAAAATATTACTGATTCACATGTTGTTAACGGATAAAAATATTACTGTTTGGTCAGTGAAATGACTTGCCACTGTCGAAACTGCACTAGATATATATTAAAAAATATAAATGGGTATGTGTTGTATTCATTTTGGAAAATGAGTATGAGCTGTACACACTTTTACAGGGTAATGATATATATTTCACTATTTTATATTTGTAGATATATTTACCCTTTTAACACTAAATAAATTGTATCTAACTTTTTATCCTATTTGTAATTAAGGCAAATGATGGACCACTATCTATGAAGACAGATGGTTTTGGCCCGTTTCTAGAACTCCATAGAGTGTGAATTCTAATAAGCCACTGATTGTATCTATAGCACAACTCCACCTATTAAAAAAGTCAGAAATAGATTAAAGAAGAGATAAAAGTAAAGAAAAATAGAAAAGAAGCCGACGTATTCCAACTGCCTTTCATGGCGAGAAGATCTAGGAAACCACACATCCATGTCAATTACTTTACACCAATTTAATTGCTTTTCCTTTTATCATTAATCAAATCTATTTATGAGATTTTTATTTATAGGTTCATAAAAGCATTTAGTTCATAAAAGAATTTGGACGAAAGAAAAATAGGAATAAATATATAATCTATTTGTATCTTTCTATGAGAAATAACGGAAGAATTTGACAAAGAAGCAAAACTTACCGTTGTGCAGCCGAAATTATGACAAAAGCCAGAAATTGTGTAGAGGTAAATAGTTCAATTCAAAAGGTATTAGCATAATTTAAATATTTGATTTTTATCCAAGTTACTCTAAACAGACATATTGACTAGGTTATTCCAACAAACGTATTGACTATATCGTTTTATCCTTAGCTACATATATTGCTCTAAAAAATGCAATTGCTATATTGTTTTATCCTTAACTGATTATTTTGAAAGACACACTGATTAAATCATTTTATTTTTATCCCACATAGTTTACTGACTCTATAAAGTATAAACACGTGGACTATGTAATTCGCATTTATAAATTTTACGTAATACTCCCTCCGTCCCACCCAAAATGGTATGTATTCCATTTTGGACTATCCCACCAAAGATAACTTGTCTCATTTTTAGAAAATAATTAATTCTTCAAAAGTTATGGGTCATGTCTACTTTTTATCACTTTAACCATTTTATCCCTCTGTTAAATAATCGTGTCGAAAAGAAATGAAATTGCCTTTGACAATGAGGCGAAGGGAGTAACATTTTGAGTAATATATTGCACATAAAAATACAATAACAAAAAAGAAATAAATTAGTTAAATTTTATGTTACGAAATCTGACTAGAAGATACAATAACCAAAACAAAAATGAGTCAACAAATCTACGTACAAATGGGACGCACATAAAAATGTTTGTGAGATTCGTCCGCTTGATGTATTACTGTTATACTCATCGGCAGAACTGTTTATACAGCTTTGACCATTGATAATTTCATGAAAACAAACACAACTCTCGTTATGCAATTAATTATAACCATCAATAATCAAACTCTTGCCAATATGCCATTATTAGGAGGGTGTTTGGATGAATTTATAAGCTTCATAAAACAGTTTATAAATTATATAAGAGCTTATAAACACTTAATAAGTATTTAACGAAATAAGTTCCTAAATAACTTATAAACTCTCTAAAAAATAAGTTTCTCAACTCCAATTTATTTTTATAAGCTTATAAGTAATACTCCCTCCGTCCACTATAAACATGCATCGATTTTGGTGGCACGAGTTTTAAGAAAACTGTAATGAGTGTAAAGTAAATGTGTATAAAAATGTGTGTCATTGAAATAATAAATGAATATATTAATGGATTGTGAGTGTAAAAAGGTGGGCCATGAGTTGTTTTTTTGTAAATAAGTGGATAAGTTGAGGGTAAAAATATAAAGTTGGTGTTTCTAAAAAAGGAAAGTGCACATTTTTGGTGGACGGACCGAAACAAAATTAAATACACGTTTATATTGGACGTAGTGTAATACCCGAGAAATTTAAAACCTTGAATTATTAATTTATTTAGCTAAATCGGGCTTGGAAATTAGAGCGATTATTAAAAATTTATAATCGTCGACGTTCAATTTTATTTTGGACGAGAAAATTTAAACGAATACAGTTACGAACCGAACCAGATGTTTTACACTGGATAAATTGTCACATCACAACACATCATTTCAAATCCCATAAAATCTTCAACTTTTTCCCTACATGCTCACTCTTTTCAAAACTCATCATCACACTTCAAGGAATCCTATGTGAATTATTACAGCAACACAAATTTTCCTTCTTTCCTCTCATATTAAATTGAGCAAACCCATTCCTCTTCATTCTCCAAACTTGTCGCCAAGGACAGAAGAGAAAACAACAAAAATGTAAGAATTCATTTCCTCAGTATTTCTTTCATCTTCTTACAAAATCCAAACTAACATCAACAACCTATTTTTGTTCTCAACAAATTACAGAAAAACTGCAATAAACCTCATCCAACAAAATCACGGCAGAAGCTCATACAGGTTATATATCACTCTCTCATTCAATTACAATAAATATGTACTGCCAAATCTTTTGTACATATAAGTTTAAGAATCCACAGAACCTAGAAAAAAAACAAATAAAATTTTAAATGCATAAGAGATGTTTTTGAACTTAGAACTGTAGTGTTGGACCGAGCCACTTAAGGCTCGGCCATTAACCAACGGCGACGAAAGAGTCGGAGCAAGGCGACAAGAAGACGGCGGCGCGCGGTGGCGGAGCGATGGCGGCGCGTGTGTGTTTGTGTATCGCAAGAGAGATATCCGTGCATGCGTGTGTGTGTGTGTTCGTTAGCAAAATGGATCGAGAGAGACGCGAGAGATCCGAGAGAGATGGAGTGCGAGGTCGCGACGGCGACCGCCCACCGGAGGTGGCGACGGCGCGCGATCCGCCGAGGAAGAAAGAGAGATGTCGCGTGTGTATATGTGTTGGTTCGTGAGTGAACCGAGAGAAGGAAGAGGGGCGAGGCCGCAATGGCGGCGGTGAGGCTCGCCGACGACGGCTTACTGCCGTGGGGTCTCGACGGACATGGGAGGCGGCGGCAGTCGCGTGACGTGTGTGTGTGAGTGAGCGGAAGAAAGGCGAGATGGACGAGGGTCACCGAGGCGCCGACCGCCATAGCTCGCGGAGACGAGACGACGGTGGCGGTTGAAGAGAGAGAGAGTATGTGTGAGTGTGTGTGCATATGAGGAGTGCGAGAGAGTGAGGAGATAGGAGATTGGGGGGTGCTAGGGCTTAGTTTTTAAGTTAATTCAATTGGGCCTCACTCTTATGGGCTAAAATTTATTTGATGTTGGGTCTTAATTATGGACTAAACTTGTTAAGTGTTGGGCTTGGGTCCTTATTCATTGTCAATGTTAATTAAATAAATGATGGGCTTCTTGAATTAAATTAGCATGGACTTTACTTAAATTTAAGGTGGACTTAGATTTATTCTAATGTTGGGCCTTGGAATTAAATCAAAGAGGGACTCTTTAATTAAATAGTAATCTAAAGACCAATTAATCATAGTGAGTTAATTAAACTCATGAGATTTAATAAAATCTATATATAAATTTTAATAACATAATTAATTAATTATGTTAAAGGAATAATTTGAGAATTTTTCTTTTTAAGTGATTTATGCATGTAATGAGATAATCTTTATCTAAGGAGTGATTGGAATAAAATCCTAATTAGTGGATATTTAAGATGAATTAAATTAATTTGATTGATTAATTAAATATTATTGGATTTTATTTAATCCATTTAACTAAGATTAATTATGGATTTAATTAATTAAATCATAGATTTAATTAATGAGTTGATTATGTCAAGTAGATACTTAAGAAATATTATTTCTAAGTAACTCAAGTTTATAGAATGATTATTTGAAGACGATTGAAGTAAGAGAAATTCTTATTAATCGTATAGTATCGATATTATTTTCTTTAATAGAAAATATGGGACGTGTGAGGTGAGAACCGCGACGAAGAAATATTGATATTATGGATGGGTTTTTGAAACTCGGAATTTATCGATACGTGTTAACAAACGACGAAGATTAGTTATGAACTTAGGATTCATAAATTATACGAAACGACGTGGAGAAACATTGATGGAAGGAAAGAATGCAACGACGAAGTGTTGCCTATCGTCATGACGAGACAAACCTAATACACGAAGTATAGATTGTTAACTAAGTCGATCGATAACTAAAATCATGAAACTCTAAGTTTTTAAAGATAATGAGTTCGTTAAATTTTAACGATGCTTCAAAAAAAAATGAATGATGTATTGAATTATATTTCTTACATTGACAAGGTCCAAATGGACGAAATGAAAACGACAAAGGATCACTATCATGTATGTCGAGGAAGGTCAATTCTTGAGGTGGGCTTTTCTTTTCTTATCCTCGAGGATAAAATGATTTATTTATAATGCTTATGCAAAATGAAAAGTATTTATTTATGATGCTTTCTCTTTTGAGAAATGATGAGGAAAATGATGTTCATGAAATTACACCCCAAAATGTTTATGTTTTATGTATGTATCCTATCAATGTGTTGGTTCGCCAAAGAATGAATGAAAGAAAAGTTGTTGGGTCGCTCCCAATTCATGGAAAATCGAATTCGGATCCCGTGCTTTATAGCACGGATTAACGTGTACACTCAAGTCGATTGTGTCTTTGTAAGTACAATTCACGGCCGGTCACACGACGTAGAGGAGGCCTCGCTACTGCGTTCGAGATTCGTGAAATGTTATACGAGGAATGAAAGGATATGGATCATACATACAAAGAAAATGTCCTGGGACGATTTATGAAAATGATGAAAATGTTTAATAAACAAGGCCTTTTCAAGTAAAACCCTCGTGTCTTATCACGAAGGCATTGTAATTTAAAGTGTAAAATGTTTTGGCATGAGTCCACTGAGTGCATTCTTGTACTCACCGCACGCTTGTTTTAAACGTGCAGGTTGAAATGATGATGATGGAGCAGTGTTGAGCAATAGAATTCTTTTGTCACGAAAGTTAGTACTTGAGTGACATCGTCATACGTGTATTCACATGTTTTCATTGCAAGAATACTTAAGTCATATGTACATTATGTTTGTCAAATCTCCAACGCATTGAAGTTTTAGAAGTATTCCGATATGTGTCTCATATTTCAATGTTCCATGTCTTTGTTACGTTTCTTAATTCTCGTTCCGAGTAATAGTCCCTGCTAATCCGTCCTCTGGAAAAGTGGGCTGTTACATGGAGGAGTAATAAATTTACCAAAATAATTTCACTATGATTCATTAGTTCCAATGTATACCTTATTTCACATCTTTTCGATATTTTCTTTTGAATTATGATTTTTTATTTTTAAATCACGATTTTCTCTTTAGCTTATAAGTTCGATCATCCAAACACTTTGATAATTTATAAGCTCTTGAAATATTATATTTTATAAACTCTTAAAACATCTTATAAAGTAATATAACTTTCTAAAGTAAGTTTAACCAACCAATTCGAAGTTCTATGTCAATACCAATTCTTGAAATTTAATTACATGTATGCACTCTTATCTATCCCTGTAACGGAAAATTCACACCAAAAGGAAATCAAATTGAAATGGAACGAATAAATAGAACTATTGAGCATAATTACATACTGGTCACTTTACTTCGAACTAATAGCAAAAGTAACCCCAAACTTTGCAATGTATTTCCAAAAAATGCCAGAAAATATAAATTTTTTAAAGAAAAAGTATAGCAGCATCGCATCGAAAATATTTATAAAAAATTGCCAGATGATTATACGAACAAAAAAATCAAAAGGTCCATTTCAAGATCTTGATTCTGAGATCAACCTCACACTCAGCGCCGGTGGTCTTGGCTGGAATGACGGTTTTGCCTCTGGGTACAATTCCGTGAATCCCATCGCATTTCACTCTGATCCCAAACTTCTTCGTCTTCAGCTTATCTATTTTCACGCCGACCGTAGTATCCACCACGATCCGAACCGGCAGCCCGCCCCGCCGCTTCAGATCCGACTTCAGCGAGTTCACGGAGTCAGGGTCGAGGAGCTGCGTGAGCGCAGGCATTGCCGTGTGGATGACGGAGATGCTGCCGGCCGAGCTGTTGAAAGCCGCGTACGAACTTTTCGACAAAATGACTGACCGAGAATAAACGGCGACGGACATGGGGTCGAAAGCGAAGAGGATTTTTTTATTGGGGTTTTTCGCGGAGAGGGTGATGTTGATTTTGGCGGTTAGGTGGGTGGAGTCGTCGGCGGGGGTGGTGGTGAGGTTGAAGGCGGAGATTTTGACGGAGGCGACGGCGAAGACGGGGCGGTGTGGGTGGTAGAGGGCATAGAAAGAGGCGGCGGTGATGGCGGCGAGGAGGAAGGTTAGGGTGAGGAGGAGGAGGGACCAGAAGCAGGTGAGGCAGCAGCGGCGGCAGCTGAATGTGCGGGCTTTTATCTGGCGGTGGCGGGAGGTAGGGGTGGGGCGGTTGGGGTTGTATTTGGCCGGCGGGATGGGGAGCGGCGGCGCCGCCTGGGGCGGCTACGGCTCCGTTTGGCTTCGTTGATGGGTAGACTCTGTCTATCATATTCAAGAATGTGTTTGTCTGTTTTTGTGTGTGTGACAGAGAGAGAGGGACACTGAAAACTAGGAAGAAGAGCCCAGGAAGGAAGGGGAAAAGAGATGGAGGAGGTGATGTAAGAAATTAGTAGAAAACGGTTTGAAGATTAAGATAAAAATTAAGGAAGTGAAGTGAGGAGAAAGAAATTGCTTTTCTAGAGAGGGAGAAGAAGGAAAAGTGGACAGTGAAAAACAACAAGGAATGGTTCCCACTTCAACAAAGCGGTTCTAAATCTGTTTGTCTGCTGCATGGCTGGTTTTGTATGTATACAGTAACACAAATATGTCCAACTCAAAAACAAAAAGTAAAATAGATAATCACATGTTTGTTTTACAATTTTGATGTTACTTTCAAACCTTTACAAATAAACATTAAATTCTTCTAATTTTTATAATTGGAACTTCCCCGTCAAAAATTGAAATGTAGTAATACTCAAATATAAATTTTATATTCATTGCACACTAAATAATGTTGTTTTTGTTTAATCCTTCTATACCAAATTTTAGTCAATGATAGTGTTCACGTTATTTTTTTTTTGCTCGTTGTAAAAATTGGGAAAACCAATTTCAACAATTGGAAATATTGGGTATATCTTTACAAATGTTTGAAAGTATAGTTGAAATTGCAAAATAGATATAAATTCGTGATTTCTTTCGCTTTTGGCAAAAAAAAAAAGTACCAACTTATCTACCCAACTTTCATAATATGTAACACTCATACCCAACCTAAAATTAACTACAAACCCATACCCAAACCTATTAAACAATTATATTTTGAATCAAATCAAGAAAATTCGAGAAATTCGCGAAGGCGGTAAGACAAATGATGTGAGAGGAATCGATTCTTTAACAAATTAAAGTCGGCCCATTCTATGCAAATTAAAGTCTGCATGTTTGATTAAAGTGCATGCAAATTAAATCCATTTTGCGTTGGTGAGTTTGGCATATTAAATTACATGTAATATATTGGCTTCCTAAACATTACAAGAACACTTCTTCTTCATACAATTTTCAAAATTTTGAAAGATAAGAGAGAGAACAACCGTGAAGAACAATTTTAAAATTTTGAGAGAACAACCCGTGAAGAACACGGAATTAACGAATTTCCATTTCCATTCCGTGAAGAACAACCCGAAATCAATAGTCGAGCTTGAATATTCACTTCCTGAGGTAATTTTTTCAAATATACATATTACTCGTTGTTTCCGTCGATTAAAGCTTTTTCCGGTCGACGAAGCCTTCTCTCCCACGACCGGAGAGAAGTCTTCCTCGATCGGAAAGAAGCTTTAGTCGATCGAAACAACTAATTGTTTCAATATATACATATTAATCGTTGTTTCCTACTTCTCTCCCATTTAATAATTATGTATTAACTCAATTTTCTAATAATTAGGGTTTTGCTTATTCGAATCAAGAAAGTGAGAATATTTGGTTGCTTATTCGAATCGAGCGAGAATATTTGGTATGTTTTATGTTTTCGGCATATTATTTGGAATAAATATAGTTATGCGATTTTTGCGATTTTGTTTTGATATGTTAAGATGATTTTGATGATTTTGATTTTTGTAAGATTATAATAATGTTTAGGAAATATAGGAAATATTTTGTTGGTTATTGTTGGTTTTACAAGTTTCGATAGGAAATATTTTAGATTTATATGTGGAATGTTTAAATTTGAAATGATAAATGTTGGTTTTACGCAAAATTGAATTAATTTGTTGTACCAATTGAACTTTCCGATCGGTGAAGGCTTCTTCCCACGACCGGGAAAGCCTTCACCGATCGGAAAGTAGGTGAATCGATCGAAACAACGAATTGTTTCAATATATTTGTTGTCTCCGATCGGAAAGTAGGTGAATTCAAAATTGAATTAATTTGTTGTACCGATTGAACTTTCCGATCGGTGAAGGCTTCTCTCCCACGTGGGAGAGAAGCCTTCACCGATCGGAAAGTTCAATTGATCGATCGGAGACAACAAATTAATTAGTTATTAATATTTAGTTATTAATTGAATTATTTAATTTTCTAATTATTAGTTATTAATTGAAATTATTAATTGAATTTTGTAATGATGCGGTATTAATTCAATTATTAGTTATTAATTGAAATTATTAATTGAATTTTGTATAATTAGTTGTTAATTATTAGTTATTAATTGAAATAATTATTAGTTATTAATTGAAATTATTAATTGAATTTTGTAATGATGCAGTATTATTTTCAAGGCAATATGTCGCATTTACGGTATGTTTTCGTGTGAACCCTTAGTATGTTTACCTTAAATATATTTTGTAATTGAGATTGGATAAATGTTGGTAGATGTGATTGAATAATATGATTGTATATGATTGAATATGAGTAGTTGAATTATGTTATTGAGATTGGATAAATGTTGGTAAATGTTATTGAATAATATGATTGTATATAATTGAATATGAATTATGTTATTGAGTATGTTAATATTGTTTATGGCTTGTATGTTTTCGAGATATCCGTTTTGGAATATGATTGAATAAATAGCGTTTATGGTATATGATTGAATAATATTTCATTTATGGTTTAGAATGGTTAAATTGTATTACTTAATTATGGCGATTTTTGATAGGTGATTTGTAGTTCTAATTATTTTTATATTTGTATGATAGGATGTTTATTGATGCGAATTATATACAAATGAAATAATTATTGTAGTAGTTTGTTGGTTTGTTGTACGTTGTGTAATATGTGACATTGATATAATTGTAGGTCGATCCTGTTTTTGAGGCCTACCACGATAAATGTGGTGGCGGATGTAAAGACTTATTATAGACCGATTATTTTAAATATATTAAGAATGTCTTGCTAGATAAGGGCGTGAAGAGTTGGTAGATATGTTTAGGGGTTGCTTTGGTCATCCGATTGATTGGACTCCGGGCCTAAGTCTAGTTTTTCGCACCATTTAGTCTCCGTCGACATAGAGCCTACGCATCCGGAGATGTATTTTTCATCAATGGAAGATATATATGTTTTCGATTAAAGATTATGCTCTAGTCACCGGCACGCAATTTGGGTCATCATCATTTGATCCCACACTGACTACGACTTGAGCGACGTTGAGGTCTATAGTCTTTTTGCGGGGCACACAGATTACATTCGTAATCTAGTAGATAGATTTTGTAGTAGTGATTTTAGTGATGATGTAGATCTTACGTCACTATTTACGTGTGCCCACGTTATTACCTCTATGAATTCGTATTTGGATACGATACGGGAAGATAATAGCTGATTGGGTTTGGGCATTGGTTGACGATCCGGGCGTTTGCCGATTTCCGTGGGGCCTACGCTACCGAGATATTGAGATATTATACGACGCATGTCAACCTAATGCTCAATACCACTTTTACGGACCGATCTGGGCACTATATGCTTGGTCACCGAGATCATACCGAGCTTGGGAAGTATAGCCGACGACATCAATCCCACAACAGATGTCAAGAGTGTTGAGGTGGAAGTTCAAGAGTAGGCTCTCACCGCAGACTTCTGATCCTTTTTGAGCAAGAGGTATTGAATTTTATTATAATTTTAAATCATGTATGAGGTATTGTATTTATTAGAATATTAAATAACATCTTTAAATTTATTGTAGGTCGGTTATCATCTCACATCCATCGAGCCGGACTCATTCGAGGTTAGCACCGTTCTTCGGGTGTCTGCCTCACACCCTCTCCACTCGGTGTGAATTTTGTTATACCGTCAAATCCTTTGAGGAGGGACGGCGCTCCCTTCTCGTCGTGGTGTCTCATCCACCTCCGGTGGATGAGCCTCGGCGAGACGTCGAGTTCGGCGGAGGCTCCACGGTTTGTTGAGGATCCCGATCTTCGTGGTCTCCATCGAGCAGCCTCGAGCCTTCACCTTCGATACCCGGCCGAGGACATCGTCGGTTGGGTTCGTTGAGGTTCCGATTGTTGATGAGCTGCGGCCATATGTGGATAGTCGTCCATCCGCTGAGAGACGGATACGGAAGATGCACTGTGGAGGCGACTTCATCGAGCAAAGGTGGTCGGCACCTGTATGTCTTAGTTCCGCCGATCGTCGTTGGATTCGAGAATCTATCCGGAATCTGTCCGGGAGGAAGGACAGAGCGATCGACGCATCGAGAGGTCTATCAAGACAAATTTATTCCAAAGATAAAGTGGTTTGAAAACCTCTTAGAAGACTCGATGTGGTTGCACACATAGGGATGACACGGCTACACATGCACCTCATGTCCCACGTCATCCGACGACGACGACGACGTGAGGTGAAGATCGAGACCACATCACCGCCCGATCCGAGATGTCCCCGAGGCAGTGGACATATTGAGCCTACCGAGGCGACCGCATCGACCAGTGATACCCTCCCGCTACTCTCACGGCATCCATGGTACCATCCCGGAACTACATCTCATCATTCCATGACGGATGGACCTATTTAGTGATCCGACGCCTCGGGACGTCGTGAGGCGGACTTTCGAGCCCGTCTGCAGCAGCTGGAGGAACAGTAACTATTAAGTCTCATATTTGGCGGTTTATAATATTTCATTATATTTGTTATGTTTTCATTTTCTAAATTAAATGTTTGTAGTTCGGGATCCGGAGAGGTGAGCGGGCACGGAGACCTTCTACCAGAAATGAGGTCACCATACGTGAATAGCCCGATGCCACGTCCATTATCCGGTGACATAGTGATAAATTACCGCGTTTCTTGAACACAAATAAAGGCAACGATGGTTGTTCTTACCGATCGACAAGTCCAGTTGCATTTTTCGTGAATATCGAAATGCCGGAGGCGTTTTGATGTTCGGCACGTTTTATACAATATGCTTCGTTTTTAAGTACATCTACTTATATTGATATGTATCCCTAAAATAATTTTGCGGTCGTCGATCTATTCATGGTGTATTTGAGGTGAGACTCGATGCCGGATCGGCGTATTGGATGGGGTGGATTATCAAAACACAATCATCCTCGATCTTCGGTTTTTCGTAAGTCTTTAATACAATCAATATATAGTATATATGTGTAGTATCTCTAATTACTTAATTTTCAATGTTGAATAGATGTTTACGCAAAATCAATGGTCCGAGGTACACGCAATGCTTTAGTCCTACATTCAAGACCCGCGTGAGGCACCATTGATCATGACCCCGAGAGCATTGCTTCACATGGCAGCCACCATCGCATTGGATAGCGCTTGTCCTCGGCATGACGGGTTATACATCATGGTTACGTGCCACGCAGTAACCTTATTTAATACAATAAATATTAATTTATCTAAATGGTTACGTGTCCTTGTTTATTTTATCTAAATATTTATTTTATAGATCATTATCCTTGCGTCATCGAGCGGCGTTTCGCGATAGTGCGCGTGGATATGCACTCGGTCATTGCGTCTTTGTTTGACTCGCGTATTTGGAGGATGGACCAGATCAAGTGGATGCGAGGATGATGGACTTCGTGTGCTGACTAGATTATTGCGGCCGTTTCTTCTCTTCACTAGATGGTTCGAGGCTAACTCCCACCGATACCACCATGGAATAATGATGCGGTTATTACACGAGCCTCTTGAGGTATTTGACCGTGAAGACGATTTCATGATGGTCCATTTGCGTGCATGATCGTGGAACGTCTTATTTCAGTTCACCGAGCATCGAATGGGGTATGTCTAATGTTGTAGCATATAGACATAAAGTAGGTGGAAATATATGAGATATGTGATCCATATAAGAAGCCGGGAGGAAGAGGAAGAGGAAGAGGTAGAAATTAACATGTCTTGGTATATTGGTATGTATTTGTATATTGGTATGTATTGGTATATTGGATGCAAATGGATGTTCATATTATTTATCGAATATTTGATTATACGATAGTTATTAATCCTCGTGACAACAACTTAGTATTTAACTCGAAGCTAAGATCGTTGAATGAATTTGTGTCTTGTTTTGAAGAATCATAGCTCAATGAAATAAGTATTACATAACCCGTAAAAATGAAACAGACGTTATTCGAACAAACAAACAAACTCGTGAAGATCAAAGTTTTCACCGCTATTCAAACAAACAAACAAACTTCATCGCTCAAGCTTCTTCTTTTCTTTTTTTTGATAAAAGATTAATGTTTTAGTTAGTGAGATATATATGTGTTACTGACGGATTGTTGATGTTTAGCGACGGATTTTTCCGTCATTTGTTATGTTTTTTCTAGTGTCAATTCAATTCAATTCAATTCAATTTGATTAAGTTAAAATAATAATAATGTTAATAATATCTTTACATGAATGTTTTCTTTCATTACAATGTCACTGCCTCGGATAAGTAAGGACACTTCCGACGCGTATGAGATTCATTACCACACAAGCTACATGTCCGTAGTGCACCACTTCTACTACTCGATCCCACTTTTGGATGACGATATCGACCCACTTTCGGGCGCCCACTGACGGACTCTATTAGGAGGCATAACCGTAATTCCAAAGAATATCGGAGGAGCAGTCCAAGTAGATCGTGGTGAACAGATTGATCCGATCTGGTATGCTTGGCTAGCTTTGCGTAATGGTAGTACTCCCCACATAGTTAGATATATGGTGACCTTTATGACTAAAAATTTATATAATCAATTATATGTAAGTGAAATCAATTTGATCAAAAAATTAACATAATTAAACTTAAATTGCACCATATAGTCAGCAATGAAAGATGAGAACACGTATCATATCCATGTCCCACTCCAAACACGCACGATTGCGTATTGAGATTGACTACAATGTTTTGCTTCCGTGCTTGACTTTGAAAGTGGAGTCGATGAGGGCACTACATCGTATCTACGTGATAGTTCCATCGATACCATCATCTTACGCGTTGCTTGAGGGGTCAATTCAGCGCTACCTCTTTCTTCGCTTCATGTCTCTCATCGAACCATTTTTACGTAATGTGACGGATTGCCTCAATCATTGAGCAAATTGGCAATCGTCAGCCCACAATATTTGAGAATTGAATGATTCGGCAATGTTCGATGTCATAAACCGTAGCGCCTAACGGGCATCGTGATCTAGCCCACCGCACTCCAACCTCCACCAACTTGGTATATGCGCCACTACCATCGGCCTTCACGAGACTTTAACATAGCCATCGCTTTTCAAAGTGTGCATCTTGGTACGCATAAGCGGCTTTCTGAAATAACTTTACGGATTGTTGCCCAAACGGGGTGATTTTTTTCAGCAGATGGTAGTAGCATAATCCGTGTGTTGCATCAGGGTAGACACACTTGACCGCGTTCATTATACTGACATGGGCATCTGAAACAATCAACATCTCTGGATTTGATCCATAAGCAGCTTGTAGTCGAGACAGAAACCAAGTCCATGAGACATCATTCTCGATCGGACCAATTCCATAAGCTAATGAAAAACTTGCTCGTTGTCGTCCTTGGTCACGCAACGAATAATACGCCTTTATTGCGGCCCTTCGCGTGCGTGCCGTCGACTACAATCACGGGTCGGAGGCACAATGTGTGCGCCAACTGCATGAACCGAGGGCGACAAAGAGGTGGCGGGCCGACCATCGATCCAATATCCAAGTCGGTCATCGAACCGGATTGCTCATCCGTAACATATGCGATAACTCGGTAGTAGTGAAATGATTCTTCATGTCCACCGTATATCATCTCGATCGCCCTATTACGGCTCGCATTGATACATTGTATGTAACGTGTACACCGTACTCTCGCCGCAAATCAGCCATAATGGACCTCGGCTTTAGCACTTCACCGTCTTCGCGTATTTTTCGTGATATGTATGCTGCAATTACACGGGCATTAACCTTCCTTACTCCGATATTCACTAGGTTACGTGCGCAGTATGTATAGCATCAAACTTGCGGACAAACCAAAATCCACCTAACTGCGATGCACGTAGTAGAAAAGGACACCGATTATGATATCGACATTTGAATGTAATCCTCGAATTATCGGATCGAGGAATAACAAATTCTACTCGACGTTCCAAATGCCATAGCCCCACCTGATATCTTGATTCGCCCTTGCGTCGAAGATGGAACCTTCGCTCGGCTCATCGGTCTGGAAC
This sequence comes from Salvia rosmarinus, assembly GCA_036937905.1. Lineage (NCBI taxonomy): Eukaryota > Viridiplantae > Streptophyta > Magnoliopsida > Lamiales > Lamiaceae > Salvia > Salvia rosmarinus. Next base: position 12,533,037 of record CM072819.1, on the reverse strand, counting down.
CGAGTCCGGAGGACGAGCAAAGAGATTAATCAAGCATCATGAGGAATAACGAGGACTAGCCAGTTGCTCATCTCCTCAACTTCTTCTCGCTCTAGCCTCCTACGTGCTCTTGCGTGTTACTCGCATAATCGTGAGATGAAGCTTCCGAATCCACCCTCTCGACGGATCCATGCGTCAAACTCTACAAATGAGCCATAGCTCACCAAAGCGCACTCGCGATCTTCTTCCTCTTCATCCGACTGCTTTCATCTTCTTCTTCAACGTAGTCGTCGCCATCGTCCTCAACAAGTGTATCACCCACGGTTGTGGTTGCGGCATATGTTGGGAAATGTAATTCTGGATGGATCCATGTGTTGCGGCATATATTGAGATGTATCGAGATCAAACCAATCGATGATGTAAATTGTTGTGTCAACGACGCATCGAACGATATGTTTTGGGAAGTGTAGTCATATGTTGGCGAGGATGGTATCTCAAACGAAGGTCTATATAGTTCTTGCTCCGATTGGGATGTGTCGGCATCGTGAGTCACATAGACCTCTGCTTGGGCATCATGAGCCAATCGAAAAGTTGATCATCATTACTCAAAAGTAATTTGATAATTCTACCACTCCGAGATCTCGATAGATAATGCGGTTGGTAGGTTGTACTCAACGAATTTCCCAACATAATTTCATTAATCATCTCTATGAACTCCCGTAAAATTACATTGTCCATTCGAACAAAGGCATTTGGTCGATACCGCCAATGTAACATAAAGAAGGATCCCACCGCCTCCATATCGAACAATAATGCTCTTCCATCCCGACATCTATAACAAATACAAGATTACATTAATGAAATATACGCCTTAACATGATTTTTCTAATGTCTTAATGTTTACACTAAAATTATCGCTACAATAAGAAAAATAGCAATCTAATCTAAGTCTAATTAAGCGAATTATGCCAAGAATTATCTAAACGAATTATCCAATAATTATAAATTGCGTAAACAATCGAATTATCTAAACAAAATAATAATAAATCTAAAGATATTTGCTAGAATTTAAACAAAATAATAAATTGCTCGAATTATCTAACAAAATAATTCTAAATAGAGTATTATAAATTGCTCAATTATCTAACATAATAATAAATCTAAAAATAGGAATAATAAACAAAATAAACAAAATAATAATAACAAATCTACATAAAACTAAAGATAGTATTATAAATTGCTCGAATTATCTAAACAAAATAAATCTAAAAAATTTAACAATAATAAATCTAAATAAAACTAACAATAATAAATCTAATATCATAAACAACAATAATTGGAAGATTATCCTAATTGATTTCATTTAAAATTAAAACAACAACAATAATTCAAGATTATCCTAATAAATCTAAAATTATCCTAACAATAATTCAAGATTATCCTAATAAATCTAAAATTATCCTAATTGATTTAATTTAAAAGTAATTTCTAAAACAAAAATCTCTCTCCTATTCGAATAGTTTTATGTCTCCGGTCGATATTTCCTTGATAATTAATAATTAGAAGATTCCGTTCAAAATCAATTAGAAGATTAATAATCAATTAAGCTCTCTCCTATTAAAAATCAATTAGATTCCGTTCAAAATCAATTACAAAAATCAATTAATAATTAGTATTAAATTCATTTGATAATTAGAAGATTCCGTTCAAAATAAGCTCTCTCCTATTGAAAATAGCTCTCTCCGACGACAATTCAAGATTCCGATCGACAATTGAAGATTCCTACGACCGGAATCGATTTAATTTGATAATTTCGTGGACCAATTTTATGTTTTCTAATGAATAATTAATTTAATTATGTTTACAGAATCAATAAAAATTAAATTACATTAAAATCCTCTCTCGGTCGACCAATTCCTTGATTCCGTCGACCTAATCAAGGAATTGGTCGTTTAGAGGATTTTAATGTAATTTAATTTTTAATTCATTTATGATTTTTAAAACCCATAAAATCATTTATTTATCTACATATAATTCCTTTAATTCATCGATTGGAGAGGATTCCTTTAATTCATTTATTTTTTCATATAAAAAGCCATAAAATCGTATAAAACATCTAATTTCATCTAAACTAATTATATGCTATATAATTATAAATAATTATCTAAACGAATTATATCGAATTATATATACTAATAATGCAATAAAATCCAAACACTAAACAAATTATCCAATTAATTTAATTATCTAAATTATATATACTAATTATGCAATAAATTCAAAACACTAAATGAATTATCCAATTAATTTAATTATCTAAACGCAATAATTTATCCATACCAATAAACAATAATAAATCTAAACAAAATAACAATAATAAATCTAAACACAAATTAATATCATAAACAACAATAAATTCAAAACACGTGAAAATAAATAAAAATTGAATAACTTACTTGTTGAGACACGACCACTTGGGTTGTGGATCGAAATGAAGAACTAAAATTAGGGAGCAAGAGCAATAGCAATGTAATGAAGAACGAAAATTAGGAGCAAGAGTAATAGCAATTTGTTGGATTTGTATTTATTCTATCGAATTGTATAAATATGAGAGAATTGGTTCAATTATTGGTTTACTTTTCTGCATTTATTTGTCTTCTTCAATTTTTCTGCAATTATTTGTCTTCTTCAATTTTTCTGCAATTTTAGCTGTAATTTATTTGTCTTCTTCAATTTTTCTGCAATTTTAGCTGTAAGCTTTTACTTTTCGTAGTACTATTTTGTACACTATTAATTAATACGGTAAATATGAAGGATAATTTCAATATTAAATATTTCAAAATTCATAAGTTGTGTTATAATTTCAGCATTTCAATATTTTACAAAATTTCCATAGATTACCTTTAAATATTAATTTAAATATCATACATTCAATTTAAATTAATTAGCCTTGTTTCGATCGAAAAATCGTTGATTCCGATTAGACCCTTTGATGTTACCTATTGATCGAGACATGAATTAATAATTAGTATTAATTTCATTTCATAATTCCTCTCTCGGTTAACCAATTTCAACATGAATTAATACTAATTAATAATTAGTATTAATTTCATTTCATAATTCCTCTATCCGTTAACCAATTTCAACATGAATTAATACTAATTATTAATTCTTTGATGTTTCGATCCGAATTAATTAAAATTGTATTAAAAATCCGCTCCAATGACCTATTCAAAATTTGAATTTTAATTAAATCCTCTCTCCGTCGATTTTAATTAATTCCTCTCCACGAGATGCATCCAATCGACCTATTCAAAATTTGAATGTTTAATTAAATCCTCTCTCCTGGTCGATTTTTAATTAAATCCTCTCCCACGAGATACATGATTTAATAATTTAATGCTTTTAACATAATTTAATGATTTAATGATATCATTCATATATAAAGTAATTTAAAATAATAATAATATCCAATACATCGATCATTTATTGATTTGTTATGTTTTGGTCGGTGTTATGTCATTTCACCCACCAAACTCATAAACTCACTAGAAATATATATTAAAAATATAAATGGGTATGTTGTGTATTGATTTTGTAAAATAAGATGACTGCATACACTTTTAGAAATGTGTGTAGTTTGATATATTTCCCAAAAAAAAAGAAATATGTGTATAGGTGTTATATGTATAGGCGTATAGGTGTGTGTGTTCGAGAGGCGGGTGGGGATGACATAGAGAGGGGCGTAGTGTGTGTGATCTTTGATTATGAGGCACATATATAGTAATGAGGCGTTTATTGAGACGGTTATTAGTGGACCCTTGATATCCATTTCAGCCCCACAAAATGTATTTTATAAATTAAATCTCGAAATTTCGTTCGATTAATTTTGTATGCGTGTTATTTTCTTCTTTTTATAGATAGTTCTATATGCACATATAGAGATGAACCAAATACATACGAGTGTTATTTTGATAATAGATTCCACCAATATATATATATATATATAGGGGAGGGTTAACGTAAAAATCATTTTTATCGTGAGAACGTGAGAACTAAAAAATGACGATTTCAGGTGAAAGTTGATGAATCCATTGGAAAAGTTCTCGATCTAAAAAATAGAATTTTCGCCTCACGGGATTCGAACCTGGTGAAAAATTCGAATTTTGAATTCATTAACTTTCTCAACTGATTCATCAAATCATTACTGAATTCATTTGGTTATTAGTTTTAGGATAAGAATGGTTCTCATTCAACCAAACTCTCTCTCTCTCTCTCTATATATATATATATATATATATATATATATATCAAAAATACAAACCAATCTTAAAGTATAAAATAAGAATCATTTTAGCTTGATTAGTGAAGATGTACAGGAATTCATTATTTATTTGATGGATTCAAACGCATGGATTTGAATCCCATGATAGAAGAATTTTAATTTTCTAAATTTGAACACTTACGGGACGAATTCGAGACGATTTCAAAAGTTCTTGGTTTATAGGTTAATGATGAGTTTTACAATAATCACTCCCTATATATATATGGTTAAAATTTAAATGAGTTTTTCTAATTTCATAAATAGTAGGGGCAATAAAAGTGGAATAATGGTCTGCACTTAAAATTTACTTCCAGTTGGCATTAATTATGCATCACAACTTTAACCAAACAAGTAAAGAAATTATTCTCAACTTGGAGGTCCTTTACGGTTTCATCCTATTCCTTTTCATGAATACTACTTATATTCAAAAGAATTTGTTACCCTCACGGAAAGGGCATAATTATTTATTCATTTTATTGTTATTATTATTTATTGAGTGCAATATTCAATATTCAAATTTTCACTAATTAAGTATAGCTGCATAGGTAAGAGTCTATTTGTTTGTTTGGCTATATGTATATTAATGAGATCTATTAAATTTTAACTTATTAATATTGGTTAAATACACAATTATAGCCAAATAGATTATAACCTAATAAATCAATAATACATCAATTAAGTCTAATGAATTGAATTTCAATATTTCTTGACATTTTTAGTCCATAAGTGTTTTTTGGCGCCATACAGTCGACATCAGGAAATGACATCCGAAAAACACAAGTTAGAAATGACGTTGGAAATTACTTATAGGCTACATGTAATTTCCTCTGTCAATTGTGCTTTCCGACACCAAAAAATCACTTAAGGACTAAAATTATCATAAAATTCAATTCATTATTCTATTAATGTATTATTAATTTATTAAGATAAAGTTATCACAAAGTCAATTTTTTAAGCTAAAATTATATATTTCCAATTTAAATTTACTAAACCTAGTAAACATGCAAACTATAGATCCACAACACAATAGCAAGCTTCAGTAATAATGTTAGCGTAACAGGTAACGTAAAATACATTAATAGTAAAATAATATAAATCAATCAAAAGAACACACGTTATATTTACCCAGTTAGATGATAAAACAAATAAAATTATAATATAAATTTATGTAAAATTAAAGCAAATAATACAACTTTATTTGCATAAAAAGATTCTGCAAAATATTAAGCCTTAATTTTCATCATATTTAATTAGTACTAAACTGTCTTCCTAATAGAAAAGAATAATCCTACATGAAAAAAGAAGAAAAAGACGTAAAAAACCAAAAAAAAAAAAAGAGTTCAAACAAAATCTTCAAACACCAAAATTTAAATCATAACTATATTTACTCTTGTCCTAAAATGAGAATGTCTAAGAGGGTGTTTGGGTAAGCTTATTTTAGAAAGCTTATAAGCTCCAACAACTTATAAGTTGTTTTAAGAACTTATAAGATATGGTATATTAAGAGCTTATAAGATGCTAAAGTGTTTGGATAATAAGGGTAAACACGAAAAAAAAAATCAGGATTATTTTTGTAGTTTTGTTGTAACTTATAAGATCATTAAAAAATAAGTTAGGTTTTGGAGTTTTTTTTTAATAGAGCTTATAAGTTCTTATAGCTTATTTTGAAAACTTATAAACTCTCTAACAACTTAATTTGCCAAACATATTGATTGAGCTTATAAGCTCTTAAACAGCTTATAAGTTGTTTTAAAGAACTTATAAGCTCAGCCAAACACACCCTAAGTCCGTCAAATATAATTTGTATGTCCTTATAAATCATATGAATATGAAATTGCTACCAAATCCAAATTAAGGCAAATTTGTGCATTGTGTTAGACAATTTGTCTAAAAATTTATTTCTTTCGCCTTGGCCTATAGTAGAAGCATTTTCATAAATCAAGAATTGAACTCATAATCACAATTAATTTGCCAACAACTAGAGTATTCTCCTTTTAGTAAATGAGTTATTACAAATAATTTTTGTGTGAATCAAAAGGTCATTTGGACTGTCCATCAGGCCATAAATCCACTTTCAACTTAGGTTATTTAAATTATAATTCAGCTATAATTGAAAGAGTTAACAGAATCTTTCATCGAATTTGCAATATTTACAATCCGATTTTTAAGCGTTGCGATTATAGTTTTTTTTAAACGACTACAACACTCCAATTTCTTTTTTTCATATAGTGGCATCCAACATGTATAATAATATTTGGTGTTGTAAATTGGTTGAATGCCTTAGATCATGACATTCTCGTGATATAATTGGATTCCACTGACCAGGAAAAATGGAGATGTTATAATTCCAAAATAAAATAAAATGAAAACGTCGTGTTGTAATTTCATTATTTAAAAATTAGTATTGTAATTACAAAATTGTGTTAAGATCAGCAATTAACCCAAAATAATACTTCATTCATCCTATTATTGTTGGTCCGTATTCTTTTTGGGATTGTCTCATTATTATTGACATATATCAAAAATAGAATCACTTAGCCTTTGAAAAGTGGCTCCAATTTGATGGACCACATTATTTTATACATAAAACACGACTCTTCTTAATTTAAGTGTCGAAAAGTAACGAACCAACAATAATGAGATAGAAATAGTATATATATATAGATACATGCTAAAGGACAAAACTATCCAGTTGAACTTATATTAGTTTGCATTATTAATCATTTCGATTAATATTAAACAAAACATAAAATTTAAATCATAAGAAATAAACTAGAAGTGAAAAAAACAAAATCTACATTCGGATAATTCGAATTATTTATAATTATATTTGGATAGCCATGTGTGGTGCTGAAACCCTCAATTGATTACGATGAATAGAAGGGTGCAGCTAACATGTTATTTCCAAGTGTAAGAGACCTATTGGAAAAATAGTAATTATTACCATAATAGAAAAGTACAAAAGTGTAATTAGTTCATTAATCGTCTGAGCACTCATTGCTGTCTTATGGGCCTCTAGCATTAACTTAAGGATAAATCAAAATGTATTATGTACATACATCATTCGATATTTTTGTTATTTTGTATATTTTCAAAAATTGAGGGATTAATCCAATTTTAATTAAAGATGTAATTTTCATAATTACCCTTTGCGATCATTAAGGAATAAAAGATCGTCGTTAATCACCAATGGAAGTACGACGTATGTTTTCCGTCGTTGAATTTTAAAATAAAACGGGATTTTACCTCTATATTTTGATTCAGAGCCCTAAACCTAAACCCTAAATCGAGCGCACCTCCGCCGCGCCGCCTTGCCCGAAGCTCCCATCGCGCCGTCGTCGCCGTCTTCTTCACCTCGCCGCCTTCAGCCCCATCGCCGGCTCTCGTCGGACTTCGTCATCTTCTCCCGACAACGAAGTGCCCCGGATCGCCGCATCCCACGCCGCCGTCGCCTTCTTTGGACTTGCCTCGCCGTTGTCTTCTCCGACGACTCATCCGTCATCTCGTCTCGTCACGTCCCCCCCTCCCCCGCCCTCGCCTCGTCTCGTCTCGGCTCGGCTCGGCTCGCCTCCCCACGCCCATCTCCGCACTGCTCCTCACTCGGCTCACCTCCGCCTCTGCCTGCCTCGGCTCCATTTCGCCTCCCACGCCGTATCTCGCCTCTCCGGACAGTGCCCTCGTCTCGACTCATCCCGTCTCTGCCCCACCGTGCCATCTCGCCTGCTCCTGTGCATCCTGCCTCCTTGTTGTCCGTCTCGCCTCGCCTTGCCCCCCTCGCCTCTACAAATCATTTTCGACTGTAAGTCCGACTCATTTCAATTACTATTTTATTGTCACTGTAAATTAATAATCGTGGTTTGCTTGGAATATGCCAATAAGTGATGAAATTGAGTAATATATGATGAGATTGAGTAATATGTGATTATATTTCGACACATATGTTTAAAATGTTTTGATTGTTAACTTGTTGAGATGATAAATTCATCGTGGTCATCTACAGGTTGGTTCATGTACATCGAAGGTGAAATTGATTTGAATAATGAGTGAAGTTGGTTTAGAGTTGGCCATCTATAGGTTGCTTCACTTCAAATTGCGTTCAAGTATTCTGTAGCTTAAATTCGGCCCACCACCATAATGTGATGAAGTTGTTTTTAACGGACATCGACTTATAAATAAAAAGGAAAAGAACAATCAATTTAGGCCGTCGACATAATGGGATTGTTGCGTAGAAAATTCAAAGAGTTTTCCAAAAATGTCATTCATAACTAAACCTACTTATGACATTCATAAAATTCAAAGGAAAATATGGATTGTTGCGTAGAGGTTGTCTATGTAACAAAGAAAATTCATAAAATCCACCCACATTCATAACTTATAAACTAAGCCTACTTATGGCATTAGTAAGTATTTTTAGAATTATTATTGATTTATAATCCTAATTTTGGCGTGTTTTTCAAAAATGTCATGATCTTGATCTCGATCATTTCATTTCTAATTGTATGTAGAAAATTCAAAGAGTAAAGAATTTGCAATCAAAATGTAGATAAAATGAAAATTCGACATTATTTTACTATAAAATCAAGAATGGGTCGAGTCTCGCGCAAGGCATCTCATCACGAAGTCCATCCTTTTGTTTCTCATTTTTCTCTAGATTCTTGATCACACTCGTATGCGAACTCAAAGCTCCTTCGTATTGAATGACAACACTCAAACCATCTTCCTCGTATTCAATTATGTACGAGTTGTCATGTTTCTTCAATTTTGCTAAGATAAGCATATAATGGGGATCATCATTCTCCTCGTCATTATAGAAATTGTAATGATAGTCTTCATTATCGTATCTTAGCTTTTCATTCGACTCGCCCTCTTCGCTCTTCACATATTCTTAGCAGATGGCACATGTATTCCTTGTCCATGCTGTTTTCAAGCAGCATTTTTTTGATATTACCTGATTCATCGCAGGATAATGGTTGTGATTATGAGCAGCATCAAGAGCATCCTCACTTCTTTTCAAGCGGTGAGAGCATCCTTACTTGTTCAAGCGGTAAGGATGATCTTGATCTCGCTCATAATCACAATCATTATCCTGCAATGAATCAAGTAATATCAAAAAAAATGCTGCTTGTTCACAGCATGGACAAGGAATACATGGGTCATCTGTTAAGAATATGTGATGAGCAGAAGAGGACTGAGTCGAATGAAAAGATAAGATACAATAATGAAGACTATCATTACAATTTCTATAATGACGAGGATAAGATGATCCTCATTATATGCTTATCTTAGCAAAATTGAAGGAATATGACAACTCGTATATAATGAATACGAGGAAGATGGTTTGAGTGTCATTCAATACGAATGAGCTTTGAGTCCGTATACGAGTGTGATCAAGAATTTAGAGAAAAACGAGGAAATAAAGGATGGACCTTTCAGACGATGCCTCGCGTGCAGACTCGACTCATTCTTGATTTTATAGTAAAATAATGTCAGAATTTTCATTTTATCCTTAGTTTGATTGCAAAAGGTTGCACAGAAAGGAGTTCATTCGAGCAGTTGACTTTACGAGACAGTTGGCCATCTATTGGGGTATGTTTTAGTTTAATTGCAATTCACATACTTTATATGAACGTACATCAAATATATAAGTAGGACGTTATAAATGTAAATGTAGATTTTGTAGGGTTTTCTTTCAATTTGACTTCAAGTAGAGTTTGTGATTAGCGTTGATTGTCATGACGTTATTTCAGTTTGGGGTTTAGCGTCGATTGTCAACTCTAGTTCGGGAATGATTGAGTTTATTGGTGTGGGAATGGAATGTGTGAAGAGTTTTTTTTAAAGATAGATTATAAATGGAATGTTATAATTTATATCATTTCTTGCTTTCATATTCAATTTATTTGTGTAGAAGAAATTGAAAATGACAAATGAAAATGGTCTTGATGAGGTAAAAGCATCACTGGAAAAGGCTCTTGATGAGACAAAAGCATCATTGAAAAAAGCTGAGTATGTTGTTTTGTAAATTAGTGATGCAGTAGCATCATTTAGTAGATGCGACATGCATCGTTCTTCTACACATTCCATTCGTCATGATGTCATTAACGTTGAAGAAAAATCTATCGTGAATGATCAAGATGTGCAAGAAGTTCATGCTGATATGCTTGAGATTTTAATACCGAAGTTGTTTGAGAAAAAATAGATCATTAATAACTTATTTTCTTATTGTATTTTGAATGTTGCAAACATTTTTATTTTATTGTATTTTGAATGTTGCAAACTGTAATATCCCGCAGAATTAGATGCCTAATTACGGTATTTAAAACCCGTAAATTAGGAATTCGTTGAGATGATTCAATCAGTAAGATATCGAATAATGATTTCGATTATTTACGAAGGAATAAATTCCTATTTTATATTCACTGAGAATCGTGAATTAAGGAATAGATGTTTATGAAGTTGTATCGGCAGATTATTTTAACTCGATCACAGATCGATAGTTAAAATTTCATGAAATTTTCTAAGCAATTAAGTTTAGAATTAAATTCCATTATTAATGGAATAATTTAATAAAGTGATTACGACTTTATTACGACCATTTCGAGATGAGTCGATAATTAACGTTTTGAAACGTTTTCAAACGTTAACGTTTAGAGATGAAATGAAAGACGAGTTAAATGATCAGGGAATTATAGTAATTAATTTCCTATGATTATTATATGTAATTACAGTATTATTTAGCATGAAATCAATGCTAGATCATTAAGGTTTGATAGTGATCAATTTTTCAAACGTTCGAAAAACCCTAACTTTCGAACTAAGTTTTTATCACATAAAATGATGCGATTAATTTATCCTATGATATTATTTATCATCTAAAATATATGTTATAACATATATCAATGTTTGGCATGGAAAATAAAATTGGACCATTGGCATAATGTAATAGCCGAGAGCTACATACTTATATATACAAAATTTTATCTTGTTGACTTTCCCACTATTACATGTATCTATTAAGTGACAATTTGATTAATTATATAGCCTAACTAAATAATTAAATACATGTATATATATATATAAGTGCCGTGTGTGTGTGTGTGTATGGAGAGGAGTGTGAGTTGTGCATGTGTGTCATGTGATGTCTAAGACAAGTGTAGGCATGCGTGGGAATGTAGTGACAAATGTCACCCATGCATACCACCCAACACCACCCCATACCTCCCTCCCCATTTCAGCCGTCCCCCTCATCTCTCTCTAACATCCAAGACAACCTCCATCATCTCCTCTTCTCCTACACCATTTCTCTCTCAAGCTCAAACTCACCTCTCTCGACGGGCTTGCTCGTCGCCGAACTCACGGCCAAGTCAAGGTGGCCGATGGCCACCAAACTCGATCCAATCCATAAGCTCCACTCCACTTGGCATCGCTAGCTTGATAACTCATGTTCAAGGTGAGGAATCTACACCCTAGAACCATAGTGATCGAACATTATACATGTATGAGTATCAAAATGCTTGAATGTGTTGGGTTTATTCTTGAAGTCGATTGCATGTTAAATAAATGAGTAGATTCGTCACTTTTGACCATTGCATGTTGGTTAGGATGGATTGTATGTTGAGTTTGATAAAATTGGATGAGAGATGGGGTGATAAATTCACTATTTTCGTTTATTATGTGTATGCCCACGAAATGCTTACAAGAGGAATAAGCTTAAATAAAAACTGGAAGTTGGCTGCACAAACAGTAAATTGTGGAATTTATTTGACTAAGTTAAAGTGGTCCGATGAAGTTGAAATTTAAGTATGTTTAGATTAAGCATTAATAGTATGTATGTATAAAATTTCAAGTCAATCTGATGTGTTTTACTATTTTAATTGTATTTTTCAAAACCACTGCACAAAACTGTAAAATTGCCATGTTCATCACCCTCGGTTCATGGTTTTCGTTTCGAGTTTGGCTAATGATAAAACTCTAAAATTAGGCATAAACATAATTTAACATGTCTAGAAGATTTATGTAAATTTTCAGAATTTTCTAAAATTTTTTACTATTTATTCCTAATTTTAAAAACGAACTGCACCAAGCTGTCACTGTAGCGATAACTTGTAGTAAAATATTTTTATCTCCCAATCTATTTTGAATATTTGAGTGAGACTTTTTCTGAATTAAACTAGACTTAAGTGGCTTTTCAATCTGATAGGTTGCATTATCAGATTCTTTATAATAAGCTCTCAGTGAATTTTAAAGTTAACGCATTACAGTAGGTCTTTTTGTCAAAACTGCCTTAGCCTAATTTCTTTTTAATAAACTCTACAAGTCCGACTTTTCCGTGAGATGTTCAAGCCGTTTGTAGTCCGACTTTGACTTGGGTTTCTTCATAAGAAATGTTCTTTACCATGGCTAGTTTTGATCTGGAAATTTTGATCCCAAACCAAGTCTTATAAGTATACTTTTCATTGACCCAAAGTCACCTACTTGAAATGGGTCCACTCCAACTAGTCAACTTTGAACTTATGTATTTCTCGATGCGTCACATATCTTCCAGTATGGTTTTCATGAAACATGTAGTTCTTGTTACAAGGTTTCGAAATTGGTAGCCTGCAGTCATTTTGATAGTGTGAGTCAAAAGTTACGAGCCTCGCAAAATCCCTCGTCGTTAAGCTAAATCTGGAAATCCTGAAAAATATTCTAAGTATAGAAATCAGTTCGAGTTGCCCACTTTGAGACCCTATATCTCCAGAACCACGACTCTTTTGGATCGAATTCCTTTTTAGAACTTGTAGTACATGCTTAGAGGTTTCCAGAATGTATCTTTGTACGGTCATACGTATCTTGAATCGAGAGTTATGAATTGTCAAAGTATGTCACTTGAGTTGCTTTAAACTGCTTTTCCGAAAATAAAACTTGAAATTTGACTAAGTGTTGGAACTCCCCTATGTGAAATATGCCTTATGTGACTAACATGCTATTAATTGATGCATTCATTATGTTATGTCGCAAGGTACGTTAGAGCATTAATAAGATGCATGAAATTATGATAAAACAACACAATATGATATTTTACTAAGATACCTTAACGTGAAATACTGACTAGTGCTTCACCGATCAATTGATCAGATATCATACCATGATATACACTAAAGTAGTAATATGGGTTCTAAGACCCGATGGATATTTCAACTCCAAAACCTCAAGGCCAGGAATAGATAGGCTAAGCCTAGGACTTGCATTCCAAGAAATCGACTAAGACAATCTACAGTCCAGGTGGGCTTTCTTTCCAAACCAAATGCGACTTCACTATTATTTACAAATGAATTTATTTACGATGCTTATTTCAATCATGATAAAATGTTTACAAGATTACCCGCCAAAATATTTATGTTTTGTGTATGTATCCTATCCTAATGAATGATATGAATGTGTTGGGTCGCCCCAACTTAAGTATGGAATCGATATCGGATCCTATGCCGAAGGCCTATACCGGCTAGATTAACGTGTACACTAAGGTGACTGTGTCGTAAGGACAATTCACGATCGTCACGCGTCGTAGAGGAGGCCTCCTTCACGACGCTCGATTATGATGTTATGATGAAAGGATGTTAAGGATATGGATCATACACACCGTAAAAATACCGCCAAAGCGATAATTTTGAAAAATGATGAAAATATTTTAGTAAGCACAAGGCATTTCAACTAAAACCCTGTGTCTTACCATGATGTGGCGATGTAATCTACAAATGATAAAATATTTTCGCATGAGTCCACCGAGTGCATTCTTGTACTCACCGCATGTTTGTTTTAAATGCAGATTGAAATGATGATGGATGGAAAGTGTTGAGCAATAGGAAATGTTGTCATTGAAAAGTTTATACCTTGATAGTACATCGTCATATGTACATATCACATGTCTTCCGCCGCAAGAACTTAAGTTATGTACTAAAGTCCAAGAACATACTGACATTTGTATTACGGTTTATTGTTAAAGAGTGTCTCTGCTTATTTATCCTGCTTAGAGTTACAATCCTCCTAAATCGTACTTAGGATTTGGGGTCGTGATGTAAACATTTTATTGATTTAGTTGTTGTGATTTTGAATCATGCATTGAAAATAAAATATATAATCTATTAAAAAAATAAAAAAAATCTAAAATACCGGCGTATCAACGACGGAAAGGGACCGTCGTTGATCAACGCCGGAATGTACGTCGTTGATCCGTCGTTAATCTCTGACGGTGATCCGTCGTTGATCAACGACATACAGTCTGTCGTTGTTTCGTCGTTGATCAACGACGATCAACGATGGAATGTTATTCGTCGTTAATCAACGACGAACTTTTATCCGTCGTTGGTCGACGACGGCATGTCCGTCGTTGATTAACGACGGATAATAGTCCGTCGTTAAAAAACGACAGACTGTCCGTCGTTGATACGTCGTTGATCGACGACGGTCATGCGTAGACAACGGCGACGTCTATATCCGTCGTTGATCCGACGGTGATTCAACGACGAACTCTTAGTCCGTCGTTGATAGGAATAGCGATATTTTTGTACCGACAGACTTTGTCCGTCGTTGTTCCGTCGTTGTTTATGATCATCGACGGACTTATTCGGTATAACGACGGAAATTTTCGTCTTTGATCGTGCTATTTCTTGTCGTGAAGAGAATTTACTCCCATGAAATATTTGGCAAGAAATTTAAATTAAATTAACTAATTTCATTCATTCTACACAATATTGATTTATGCCCTACCGAGATTTCCTCATCTTCTTGTTCTTCTTTTTTTTTTTGAAAAAATTAGCGAGATAAATACAAAAATGCATTTCCTCATCTTTTTTGGCGTATGCACAAAAGAGATTTCCTCATCATCTTGTTCTTATTTTTCAAAAAAATTAGCATAAAACTGATATTATATTTTAGTTTAATTGTGAAGCATAGCCATAATATTAATTACATAGTAAAAAACGAATACATGAGAAGGCAAAAGATAAATAAATAAAATTGACTCCAAAAATAGATTGACATGTATCAATAAAGAATTATTTATCAACTTTTAATATATTTTAATTTGAATACATTTATTTACTTTTCTTATGAATATTATAATGTGTTAATTTCAAATTTAGGATATAATTCTAGCGTAAGAATATTAACACGTTATAATGTACATAAAAATATAAATGTATTCTAATTAAAATATATTAAAATTAATGGTATAAAATTGATGCATATCTATATTTCCATAGTGACAATTATTTAAGAAACAAATTAATCATTTATTTCCAAAATCATTTAAGTTAAAAAGGAAAATAAAAACATTCCAATTTCATAATATATAACTACCGAAAATTGATTATGGGTAATTTGAAAATAATTTTAATACTATAATTATCAATGGTATTATGTATGTATATGTTATGTGTATTTAGCACTACCCATAATTAATTAGGTAATAATTAAGAATTTAGTAAGATTATTTGGTCAGGTGTTATTAATTTGGAGGCTCTTTTAATTCTGCACTCGTGCCAGTTAGCAATGATACATGTAAAAATATTCTCTCTTCGTCCCCAAAAATTATTCTTAGTTTTTATTTTGGTAAGTCTGTTAAATTTGTTTCCTTTTCATTATGAAAACAACCCCACAAAATATTTCATATTTATTATATCCTCAATAACAGCACTTATTTACACATAGACCCACTCATGGTCAACCACTAATTAATAATATGGACCCTTATTCCAATCACAAAATATTCAATAACTTTTATGAAAATTACATCGAAGATTCTCATGGGCATATTTGGGAGACGGATGGTATATGACTATTGATTATTATTTTAATTATTATTTTATTTTATTTATTCATTTATTCCTTTTTTTTCCAAAGTAGATAGGTGGGGATTGGGGAATGGGGATTGAGGAAGTATTGGTCCTACCCGTCTATATACTTTGATCCAAGGAAATTATATTTATTTGTGAAATATCAAATATATCATATTATATCATAAATTAAATACATATACTTCTGTCCACAAATATCAGTTAATTCACACTAATAAAAACCATGTTGGAAAAACCAATCATACAATGGTTCTGTATTAGAGGTGTTCACGGGCCGGGCCGGTTCCGATTCGGAACTGCGGGTTCGAAAATCCGGAACCGGGACCGAAACCGGCCCGTTAAGGGGTATAAATGGTTCCGGTTCCGATTCGGAACCGTGAACCGCCACCTTATTTTATTTTTTATTTTTTCAATTTTTTGTATTCTTTAATTGAAAATAGGTCAGCAATCATAAATTGCCTCAAATAAATGGTCATTACTCGTAAATTTGACAATGTGGAATTTATCTATCTAACATTAATTTGTTGCCAAAATTGATGCTCTATTTACGCAAAGAATTGATGGCTGAAAAATTGGCAGTGAAAAAGAAATGAAATATTTATACGTTAATCTATATAACAGGCGTAAGTTATGCTATAATTTAGCACATAAGATTCAATCGATTCTTTGTAAAGGACAATAGATTTTAAAATTATTGTGCGTCATTTATCTTTGCAATGCTAAATTGCCAATTGACTTTCAGAAATAAAATCATCTTTACAAAATGCATATTTATGCGATTAATTTATTTAAATATAAATGTAAATAAAACTGAATTATTTGATTTAATGTGTATGGGGAGTTATGAAATGCACTTGCCAATTTAGACTACACTATTGACAGGTATAAAGTCATGAAAATATAATAAAAGTAATTACCAAATTAATTTTGAAATGTGGATTGCAAGAAAAATTGAATTTATTCAATTATAAAAAAAATACATTAAACAAACCGTAATTACTTTTATATAGTATATAGATATAAATATAGATGAAGAAACGAGCGGTGGCCTGGAACCGTGTGAACCGTCGGTTCCATTTTATTTATTTATTTTGTTTTTTTTTGTGTTTTAGATGTTATTTCATGTGTTTTATGTAATAATAATTGTATTTTGATGATATTAAACATATTACATTACAAAAAAATCGAAAAAAAAAATAAAAAATACATGAACCGCCGGTTCAACGGTTCGGGATTTACTAACGCGGAACCGAACCAGACAGAGGCGGTCCGGTTCGAACTGTAATCATTGACCACGGTTCCGGGCCCAGAACCGTTGACCCGGTTCCGGTTCCGGTTCCGGGTTGGTTGAACACCTCTAATCTATATATTCCACTCTTTTTTCAAACGAATGCTACGGAAAAAATATCTAACTCAACGATCTCAAATAAATAATGGACTTGTCAATAAATATCTAAAAAAGCTAAGAAATACGAATAAGTGGTTGTATATTTGGGACATCTGACAATAATTACTAAATCTAAGTTTTCACAAGAACGTAATATTGATTGAACTGGTAAAATTATTTAGCTTATAGTATTAAATTAAAACCACAAGTCATGCACGTTAAGTACAAATTAGGCGTATAGATATTATATTCTCGCATTAAAATGTCAAAATCAAATAAACTTTGGTTTGTTTTCAGTTTGATTTTAAAGGAACTAGGGACAATTAATGAAATGATAAATCTATTTATATATAATACGTATATATACCCTTGTAATTTGAATCGAGTTGATTTGGATTATTTTTTTCATCTGGTTCAGTTATTAATTAATTAAATATGTGATTAATTTACCCCTCAACTAAATTGACAGCTAAAATATAATATGAGGAGGATTTTTTATTTTATTTTCACACAAATATTTTAAGAAACAAATCATAATTTCATTCCTCAAAAATTGCCACTATCATCACATTATCATTATATGCACCAATTATAGTATTCATCAAAGTAAGAAAGAAACAAGGAAATGAAATACATCCTTTGATTTGAAGCTATCGACCTTTTTGAAAAAAATAGCCAAACGATTCCAATGAATTACAATACTCATATAAATGGATCCCTAAAGTATTAAAATGACTAAAACCATTATTCCATAAAATTTACGTGATGGTTAAGCTTTTTTGTTTGGGGTTAAATAGAATAAATCCAAAATTTAGAAAAATAGCAAAAGAAATATTAGGACATGGTTTATAAATTTATTTATGGATATTTATGGATTTTAAAATAAATTTAAAGGGTCTAGAAAGTTTGGGGAGAATGAGAATTGGTTTGATATTTTATTTTGGAAATTTCACTATAACAATGTATTGTTAAATAGAATTATGCAATTTGAAAATTGAAAATAGAATATATATTTGGTGAAAAAAATATAATCTTGATAGTATTTTGATTGTGCTGTAATGATAAAGAAGGTTGTTAAAAGCAAGGATAAAACTTATCCTTCGAGTATATTTCTAGTGCAAAAATTGAAAAGGATAGGAAAATTGGTATAAGAATTTGAATTATATAATAGTAATTTCAAAATTTGTAATCCTAGTACTATATTATGAAATGATTTCATGATTAATTTTATAATTATAATTTATAATGTATTAAATAATAATAATATGATCCCAGCGATGCGGCACCCGACGCCCGACCCACATCCCTCAAGAGTATGCCTAGTTCACAAATTGATAAGAATATAGTAAAATTGATTTTATAAATTTGAGTTATATACTAAATTACTTTAATTTTCAAGAGTTGTCAACCTAGCAATGCATTATAAAATTATTTGATAATTAATTCCACAATGTTATTCTATAGTGCGTTAAATAACACTCAGTAGGGACCACCCGATGATGGGAGGCTGGGAGCCCGTGGCACCCGGTGCTCGACCTCCATCTTTCAATTGTATGTTTAGTACATAAATTGATAAGATTAAAGTGAAATGATATTAAAAATTCAAATACATAAATTGATAAGATTAAAGTGAAATGATATTAAAAATTCAAACTGTATACTAAATTATTATGATTTTAGAACTTGTCAACCTAGTACTATACTATAAATTATTTCATGACTTGTTCCATAATTCAAGTCTATAGTAAGATAAATAATAAATAATAGAGGTTGTTCGATCCCCATCCTTCAAGTGTATGTCGAGTACACATATTGAAAATATTATAGGGAAATTGTTGATATTAAAAATTTAAATTATATAATAAATTATTATAATTGCGAGATATGTAATCCTAGCACTATATATTACAAATTTATTTTATGATTATAGAAAAATGACATTAAAAATAAAAATCTAGTAATAGAATAATATAATTTCGATAACTATGTCACGCTAATATCATATTATAAAAAGAAAAATACACAATTTTAGCCTAATAAATTTATTTTGTGATAATTTTAGCTTAATAAATCAATAATACCTTAATCAAACATAATGAATTGAGTTTGTGATAATTTTAGCCTGCAAATAATTTTTTTGCATCGAAAAGTACAGTTGGAACCGAAAATAACATGTAGCTCGTAAGTCATTTCCAACGACGTTTTTAACTTGTGCTTTCTATAAGTCATTTTCTGGTCTCGACTGTACTTTTTGGTGAAAAAAATCACTTATGGGCTAAAATTATCACATAATCAATTCATTAAGCTTGATTGATGTATTATTGATTTATTGTACTAAAATTATCACAAAGTCAATTTATTAGACTAAAATTATGTATTTTACCTATTATAAAATTATTTCATAGTTATAGACTATAGGGCATAAAATGGTAAGATTACAAAAAATAGATACTAAACTAAGAATATAGTATAATTTTGAGACTCTCACCCTAGTGATATATTATAAAAATTATTTATAATTTTAGACTATAATGTATAAAATAATAAAATTATATGGAAATTGAATTCAACAATAAGAATATATATAGTAACAAAATAATACTCCCTCCTTCCCATCTAATTGATTATTTTCTTTTTTAAGAAATAATTATCTCTTCAAAAGATATGGATTCTACCTATTTTTTTTACCATTTTAACCACTTTATACTCTTATCTTAAATAACCTTACCGGAAAAAAATGAGGCGCATTCGGCAGGACGGAGGGAATATGATTATGAGAACTATGTAACACTAATACTATATTGTAAAACTATTGACTATATTATATAAATGATAAGATTATAGGAAATTTGATATTAAAAATACAGTAATAAGATATTATTGTTTCGAGAATTATGTCACACTAGTACCATATTATGAATTATTTCATAGTTATAGACTATAATGCATAAAATGATAAGATTATAGAAAAATGATATTAAAAGTTAGAATTATTTTATAAAACACTAACTTTAAGAGTTATGTTATTTTATAATTCTAGACTATAGTGAAAAATGATAAGAAAAATTGTTTCTAAAAATAAAAATATAGTGATAAGATAGTATAGAAAATTACCTCACTCGATAGTCGGTACCATATGCTATTATTGATTTCATAATGCTAAACTAAATATAAAATCATAAGAAATTAATCAAAAGCCTTAATTACTTACTATATTACTCAAATTAATAATAATTCACTGTATTAAGTCTATCAAAATTTAAATTGTGATGAATTTTCTCCGTCAAATTATTTAGGATATCAAAGTAACACTATAATGTCTTAGATTCAAAAAACTAATGTGCAGAAATATAGTAAATAAACATATAATATATATATTAAAAGATGGTGATGCCCTATTTGATAAATATCAATCTATTTTGGACTCAATTGAAATGTCACATTTTGCTAATCTATTCCTAAAGTGACGTTAAGGATAATCAAGTAAATTCTTATTTCATCTCATCCGCATTAATGTCATCATAATCAGTGATTATATGACATTACTACATTATCTTTGCTTCTCCCCCGGGAGGCCCAACTCCATTAGTATATAAAGAAATTAAATTACAATGACTCAGCGTTTGAATAGTCCAAAGGATCAGTACATATAATATATTATGTATGAATAACACTATTCTTAATATAATTGTAATTTTGTCATTACCATTACTATAAATAAAAATAAAAATCGAGAAAATTGCTAATTAGTAAACATCATATCTAGGCTATCTTTACATAGATAGATAAGATGAATATATATATATATTTATATGTAGGGGATGGTTAACGTAAAAACCATTTTTATCGTGCGAACGTGAGAACTGAATATGCTATGAAAGTAAATGAATATGCGAAAGTTAATGAATAAAAAATAGAATTTTTGCCTCTCATGATTCGAACCCGGTGAAAATTCAATTTTTGATTCATTAACTTTCGCAGATTCATTAACTTTCATAGATATTCATTTTGTTTTCGTAGTTCTTAGTTCTCACGTTAAAATTGGTTTTATTTGAACCAAACTCTATATATATATATATATAGTTAGGTTCAAATGAGAATTATTTTTATCTTAAAAACCAAATGAATTATAAAATTTGATGAATTGTTTGAAAGTTATCAATCTAAAATTCAAAAATTTCACCGAGTTCGAATCTCATGAGGAACGATTTTTTTATTATTCAAGAACTTTCATGATTGTTTCATCAACTTTCAAATAATTCATCATTTTGGTTCTCATATTCTCACGATAAAATGATTTTTTACGTTAACACTTCATATATATATATATATATATATATATATATATATATATATATATATATATGTCGGATTCCTATAGTACCCTCCCCAAGTAATATATAGTACTTAATCTATACCATATTTTTGTCGATTTTGATCGAGCTAAAACACACTCAAATTCACTCGCAATCGCACGAGGTAATTGTAGCGTGATAAGTTAACCCGAGTCGCCTCTCAAGGAAAACTTAACAGGGCGATTGTTCGTGTTGCGCATAGAAAGCGATTAAATCCTAAACATTCTAACATCAACGGGGGTTGAAACATACGAGGAATCAAACACGAGAATTAAACAGCAAACCTAAGCTAGGGGTTGTCAATCCCGAGCTAAACTAATAAAGCGATAAATCTAAACTATGGGTTGTCAATCCCTAGTTGAACTATGAAAGCGATAAATCAAAAGCGATAGCAATTCTATTATTCATAGGGTTTGTCAATCCTCAATCTAAATCTAATTGCACATAAATCATCATCATCAACCAACCAAACAAGAATGTAAATTAAACGAAAGCATAATAGATTAAAGCAACATGAACACAATCCATCATTACTATGGAGTTGAATTCAATAACAATCATCAAACGATAATATCTTGTGAAATTGATTCCAATAAAGCTGATAAATCCAAGAACATAAATCCAAAAACGATAAATCCAAGAACATAAATTCAACAGCATAAAAACTATAAACTAAAGTACTCAATCGATGAAATAAGGAACATAAAACAATACTGTGTTTTGATCTCTTGTTGTCTGATGAATTCACGGAGAAAATGGCGAAGTGCATTGCTTAAGAAATAAGAACCGAGAATCAAGAACACCCCCGCTTTGACCTAACGCCTATTTATATATTAAATGAGAACCGAACGCCGGTTCACAAGGCGCGGGCTTAAGAAACGCTCGACTTGAAATAGAACGCCGGAAGAGAACGCCGAGAGAAAAGCTAACGATCAAAACTTGAACGCCGGTTGAAAGGCAACACGACGCGGAGGGTACAATGGCGGCGGGAGAAGCTGGCAAGGCGCGCTGCGGACGGGTTTCCAGGCGCTGGGAGACGCCGCAGCCGCATGCATGCGTGGAGATCGAGCGCCGGGCGCTGAGGTGCAGCACGACGGGCGGTATCGCGCGGGAGGATGCACGAGCTGGGCGAGACGCTGCGCGGGCGATGGGAGCTGGGCGTTGCGGGCGCGCGGGCGCTGGGCGGAATGGCGCCAGCGCCGCCGCCGTTAAGCCGAAGCGCCGGGCGAGGTGTTGTGCGCGGCCGCCGGACGGGCGGGCGCTGGCCGGGCACGGGCATGTGAGCGCCGGAGGAATGTGACGCGCGCTCAGAAGCGAAGCGCGCTGGGTGGCCGAGTGCTGGCGCGCGCGCGGCGCAGGCGGCGGCGTCGCGGCGGGCGCTGGCATGGTCGCGGGCGCGCGCCATGCGACGGGTGCCGTCGGCGCGACTTTGGTCGCTCGACCCGCTCATTCGTTCGAACTCCGATTTACGCACGGTTTTCGCCACGAACTCCTGTCGAAATGCTCTTCAATATAGGATCATTCTTGATAGATAAATTTCATCCTATTTAATGCCATATTTCTGCAAAACATCGAAACAAACCAAATAAGTTCAATTCGACAAATACTAATCAAACCAACGGCATAAATAGGACAAACCACTGAAAATGACATGTAAAACAATACCAAGAATCATCACAAAATCATACCAAAAAGATTTGTATACTGAAAATAAATTGGTTAAACTTATATACAATGTTTCATGTTACCATTATTTTGATCTCTTATCTGAAGTATTTATTTGATTGGATATGTTGTCCCATTATCTCATACAAAAATTATATTATACAGTATCTAGAAGATCACAGAAGTTTGTGTGATTGGTTAACCTATTTGAGATATAAGAATGATTACAATTGAGATAATTTGAGGACGAATTATCAGTGTAGGCTGAAGTATAGATACAAAGTAGCTTGACTTGGTTACTTGTCTATACTGGTAAGTCTTGACGTATTGATGTGTCACATTGAGAGAGTTCTTCTATCTGACCGTCGTGAAGAACATAGATCTTAGTTACTTTATGTTGATCTAAACCTTGATAACGTTTTAGGTTAGTATGAGTTACTGACCATCATTTTGACTTGTTACTGATAACTCAATATTCTCCGCATCTTGGGTGGAAGTAGTGATTGTATGTCATGAAGATTATCTGTATCGAGTCACCGTATCCGTTTAAAATGATGACGTCCTCTTAAGGAGCTCAAAAGATATATTGTACTAAACCCTACAGGTTGAGTTAACTCAAGTACAATACTAAGATTAAGTGACACTACTTAAGGAATTAAAACGATCAATTATTTTAGGTAGTCGGAATGATATAAATAATTAATGGACGTGTGATATCTTAAATACGAGGATTCGTTAGTCTAGGTACAAGCTCAACTCAACTTCGGTAATGAAATGATAAATCAACATTTATTCTCTAGTTGAATGAATAAATGTTTATGATCAATTTATATTATGGGCTGCATATAAGATAATTAATTCATTTTAGATCCATCTTAATTCATTGTATTTGATATCTGGGTTAGTCTATCCAGGCCTGTTGCCTAAACAAATTTCGATCGCCTCCTTACGGTTCCATTGGGACTGTGTTCTGATTATTGTATTATTTCGTACATCTCCTAATCTAGATAAATATTATCTTATATCAAAAGATATTAAGGTATAATTATTTTAGAAATGAATTATCTTCATGGAAGAGAATAATTATTGTATTTGTTAGATGTGTCAGAAAAAACACTATAAATACATGGTGGGAGATAATCAGATCATCCCACTCCTTATAGTAATTTTCAAAAATCACAGATACAATCATAGGGGCAAAAATTTTAGATGTTCTCAATAAATTACTCTCACTCGATATTGGAGATCAGACATCTGGAACATAATTCATAAGATCAAAGCTGGAGTTAGTCATTGATCAAATTTGTTAGAAATTCACAGGTAAACGTGAGAAACCCATATGTGTTCTAATTAATTATATAGGAGCATGTTAGGAATATAATTAATGTATAATGAATTAAACATCTAAAATAGATCATCGAAAGTACGGATAAATTAAGTTTTCCCATCATTTTAAACATGTGACCGCACACAAGCTGACACGTGGCAGCCTTTTTTTTTTTTATTATTATTATTATTCGCAAGGATAAAATGGGGAAGAGAGCAAATTAACATTCTTCTTCTTCGATTTTCTTTTACAACGGCAACGACAAAAACGACACCGACGGACAGCAGCAGCGACACACATGAACAACAACAAACAATAGATTTTGAAAAGAAAAAAAAAGAAGAAGAAATTTTTTTGAGAACAAATTGATGGATTTTGAGAAAAAAATGATCAATTTTATAGAAGATTGAGGAATAGAGAAAGATGGTGGCTATGACGGTGATTTACGGTGAAATTCATCGATAATTAGGAAAAGAGACGGTGGAATTGATCGAGAAAGATAAATGAGAGATTTGCTGTCGAAAAATATATACTCATGCATATAACAAAACATAAAACTTCATGTTGGCACGAAACACAAACATGCTTATGACCTAACACGTTCATGCATATAACAAAACATAAATCTGCATGTTAGCCACAAAATACAAATATGCAGAAAAATCGCGTTCATGCATATAATAATATAACAAAACATAAAAATACATGTTGGCAAACGGAGGCTAAGACACGCTCAAGCACGCGCTTCCAACGTACATGCATGTTTGTGTTCAATTACATGTATTTTTGTGTTTATTTATATGCATAAGTCGCTCAACTATATGCATGATTTATTTTTCTCAATCACGTAACAAATCAAATTACTAATCTACCCTCA
Organism: Salvia rosmarinus; assembly: GCA_036937905.1. Lineage (NCBI taxonomy): Eukaryota > Viridiplantae > Streptophyta > Magnoliopsida > Lamiales > Lamiaceae > Salvia > Salvia rosmarinus. The sequence continues at coordinate 12,507,289 of CM072819.1, read as the reverse complement.
TCAGAACGAAATCGGTGAAAATAAGCTTAAAAATCTAAAAAAATATCTTTACCATATGATTTATGAGATGAATGAATAAGATTGAGTACTACATACTATCTCGCACTAGTACTATATGATCTCTATATATATATATATATATATATATATATATATATATATATATATATATAGGAGGGTTAACTTGAGAACCATTTTATTGTGAGAACGTGAGAACCAAAACCGATGAATTCAAATGAAAGTTGATGAATCACTGGGAAAATTACTCAATCCAAAAATAAAATTTTCGCCTTTCATGGGATTCGAACCCGTGAAAATCAATTTTTGAATTCATTAACTTTCTCAACGGATTCATCAACTTTCATAACGAATTCATTTGGTTCTTAGTTTTTACTTTTTAGGATAAGAATGGTTCTTATTTGAACCAAACTCTATATATATATATACATTAAAGCAATTGGCAATGCATTCTAAATTAAGATACCGCACCACAATAGAATAGTATTTTTTTTTAAGTAGTTAAGTTTACTAATCTTTGGGCAATCTTGGTTTTAAAATACTCAATCAAGAAATTGTATGAAAAATCAATGGTCAAAATATTTTCAAAAACGGTCACAATGTGAATTGTAAACAACTCAAATTGAAAAGGATTAAATTACAAAAATGCAATAAAAATGGAGTAGCACATGCATGTGATGTGATGTGGTCATGTGAATTCGACGGCGCATCCTGATTCCTGGCAATGGAATACATTTGTTTCTTTTAAATTAATATATTTTGTTCTCTAAATATCGGACAAAATGTTTACCACGTTTAAATAATGTTGACAAAATAATTCGACAAAATAATGTCAACTTCTTTTAAATAGAAATAATGTTGAAATAAACTAGAAATTGATTTCCCAACTTCGTGTATCTGCTTTTTGGTTCATTAATTATTTTCCTTATGGTTCAGTTATGTAAAATAAATGAGTCAGTCATTACTGATTTTTTATTTAATTTCATACTCATTCGATCCCCCAAATCAATTTTTATGAATCTTTGGCACGGGTTTTAATAAACGTTATTGAATATATTGTGAGTAGAATAAGGATCTTATATTAATGTAATATTAAATTAGTTAATGGTGGGCTATTGTCGTAAAAAATATAAATAAATGGATTGTTGAGGGTAAGAAAGAAAAATACTGGTGGACTATGAGTGATTAAAATGTGTAATAAATGATATTATTGAACGTAATTAGTTGGAAAGATAGTTATCATAAATGGATAGGAATGAAATTGTGAGACGTCCTGAAAAGGAAAACTATGAAGTAAATTGGAGGACGGAACGGTGGGAGTAATATTTAATATAAATATTGTTCTTTTGGGCTAATACTTCACTTATCCTCGTATTTCACTGTTTTCCGGTAAATGATAGTAATAATCTTCTATTAGCCGCCTTATTCGCTTCTTTATATTATTCAAAATTCATTAAGATGATCTATTTTTATCTAATATTTTTATATCTACAATCTTAAACTCTAGTTTGTCAGTCCATTTTACGAATTAAATTGGTTTAATTTCCCTAAAAAGAGATAATATTTCCCTCTTAGGTTTAGAAAAAAACTAGTATCACTTTTGAATCATTTTAATTTTAGTATCTTCTCCCTGAGACTCCCTCTTCCTACGTAATTTATTTGGGCCAACTATGTTACGTGTGAATTAAGTGCATTTAGAATATCAAATTTCTTTTTTTCTCTCCTTTGTCGAGAGCCTTCGTTTTTTTCTCCTTGTCGAGATCCTTAGGTTTTTCTAGTGTCCTTCTCGTTTTTTTGCCTCCTTTGTTTCTTATCTTTTCCTTCTTCCTCAAGATGGAGAACCATATGGCGGGGTTGAACATTTCAAGTGATGAGGAGGAATTGTTAATTGAGAACCCGACGCAAGACGAAGCAAATGTCGAAGTTGAGTTCTGCCTTGTGGGACGCTTCTTATTGAACAACCGATAAACTTCAATCTTATGAAGTCCAGATTAGCAGGAATATGGAGGCCGGGGAAGGGAGTCTTCGTTAAAGACATAGGTCAAGGGAGATATATATTCCTGTTTTTTCACACTATTGACATTATGCGAATCATGAATGGAGGACCTTGGTCGTTCGGAAATATTCCACTCATCCTTCACCGACTCCAAAGGGTGAAGCTCCGCCTCGTGTCCTCTCTCTCTCGCCGCTCGATCCAAGTCCACGACTTGCCAGCCGGTTTCATGTCGGTTAGCATCGGGAAAGCGCTGGGAATTTCATAGGAAAATTCATGGCATATGACGAATCCAATTCGACGGGGGTCTGGAGACAATACGTGCGGATTAGGGTCGCGGTGAATATTGAGAATGCTCTGAAGCGATATAAGAAAATAAAAAATAGAGACGGTTCAAGCTTCATCGTTAACTTCAAGTATGAGAAACTGAATGTGTTCTGCTTCATATGCGGAAGATTGGGTCATTCGGAAAGTTTCTGTGATAACCTATTCACCTTGGATAGTTCGGAGATCAAAAGAGAGTGGGGAGTATGGCTGAAAGCAGATGACAAGAGGACTGGAGGTCACGAGAATGGTAGATGGTTGAGGTCAGCCATCGGAAAGGACGGCGGAGAGATGCCGCAGCCAAAAAATTCGGAGAACCCACCATGCAACAATCATGGCGAAAAAGAGGGGGAACCGTTACGTTCTGGTTGGGAAAGCGAAGAAAATCGCAAGAGTATCCGCGTCATTTTGAATATAGAGGGAAGGAAGCGAGATCCTCGCAGGCAAATCCGGGAAATAATGATACGCATGGATTCGCTCCAACAGGGAAAGATCATACGAGTTACGCTTCTGACAACCCACGTGGGGCCTACGTGGCAATGCTAAATGCAGGAACTTACGTCCCTCAGAATGAGGAAAGGAAATGCAGACGGGAAAATGAGGATGGGCTATTCTCTTCACGTGGCATTACGATGTCTGAGGTTCTTCTTTTGGAAAACTCCAAAGATGACCGAAGCGATGATTTTTTAACGGCGGGTCCCGGGGTCGGGATCGGCCGATCCCAATGAATATCCTAAGCTGGAATTGCAGAGGGTTGGGTCACCCTCTCACAATTCCAACCCTAGGGAACTCGAAAGAGTTCACAGACCTAATTTCATCTTCTTGTGTGAAACGTTAGCACACAAGCAGAAGGTGGAATTTGTTCGGAGTAGTCTTAAGTTTGAAGGTTGTTTTGCTGTTGATGGTGTAGGTAGAAGCGGGGGTATTTGCATGTTGTGGAAAGTTTCATCGTCTTGTCGGGTGGTGGGTTTTTCTAGAAACCACATCGACCTTGTGATCACGGATGCGAATGGTTTGTGGAGGCTGACGGGTTTCTACGGTCTACCCGAGAGACATAGAAGGCGGGAATCATGGGATCTTCTTCGATCGATTAGCAAGGTTGATTCATTACCTTGGACTATAGTGGGAGATTTCAACGATATCCTCAACGTGAGACAAGAAAGGGAGGGTAGCTCACCCCAATTGGGTTTTTACGGGGTTCAGATCAGCTATCACGGATAGTGGCCTCAACGTCTTACATTCGTCGGGGTACCCTTTCACTTGGTCGAGAAGATTGGGAACTGAATTCGCGGTTGAGGAGAGGCTGGATAGAGGGATGGCAAACGGAGATTGGATATCCTTATTCCCGAACCATATAGTAGAGACTGCGACGGCGCCTATTTCGGATCACAGTCCCATCGTCCTCAAAACAGATACTGGAATCCGAGAAGCTAGAAAGAATAGAAGGTTCAGATTTGAAAATAAGTGGTGTTTAGAACCTGAACTCCCGAATCTTGTGCGAAATTGCTGGAACAGGGGGAGGGAGCTGCAAATCTTGGAGAGGCTATCGGCTACCTCTATGAAGATAGGATCTTGGGCAACGGAGCTGAATGCAGATGTAAAAGGACAGAAGAGGTTCCTGCAGGAGAAAATCAGATTCCTGCAACGTAGAAATGATGCCAGATCGGGTAGGGAGATGAATATAGCCAGGAAGGATCTGCAAGAGATTATGTTACGCGAGGAAATCCACTGGAAGCAGAGAGCAAAACAGTTTTGGCTGAAAGATGGAGATCGGAACACGCGCTTTTTTCATGCAATGGCGTCGGCTCGAAGAAAGACAAACACTATCCACAATCTCAGACGCTCGGACAGGAGCTGGACAAAGTCTGAAGGAGATACGGGCTGAAGTGTTGGCCTATTTCTCGGCCCTCTTCGAGGATAATGCACCTTTGCAGCAGCATGAGCTGGTGACTAACTTGTTAACGCCTATCATCAACGACTCGGACAATGAGGAGTTGGTCAGGCCATTTGATATCGAGGATGTGAAAGAGGCTCTCTTCCAGATGCATCCGACAAAGCCCCGGACCGGATGGTTTGAATCCAAAATTTTACCAGAAATTCTGGGACCTCATTGGTATTGATATCTTTAGAGAGTGTGCTAAATGGCTGGAGGAGTGCTCGTTCCCGGAAGGGTTAAATGACACGACCATCGTCCTTATCCCAAAGGTGGAAGATCCTAACAACATGAAAGATCTAAGACCGATTTCGTTATGCAACGTTATTTACAAGATCGTCTCCAAGATGCTTTGCAACCGGCTTAAGAAGGTTCTTCCAACTATCATTGGCCCGGCTCAATCAGCTTTTATGAAAGGACGAGCGATCCAAGATAATATCCTCATAGCTTTTGAGGCCATTCACTCCATGAAGAAGAAGTCTAAGGGGAAGACGGGTGACTTAGCCCTCAAGATTGATATCAGCAAGGCGTACGATAGAGTAAGTCGATTATTTGACGCGGTGCTCGCGGTCGGGTTTCGCACAAAGTGGGCGGTGGATGAACATGTGCGTTAGATCGGTGAAGTATTCAGCTTTAGTCAATGGTGATCTTTTTGGCACTATTATCCAGGGTAGAGGGCTTCGGCAAGGGGATCCTCTATCCCCATACCTTTTCATCCTATGTGCCGAAGGCCTCACGGCGAGTCTGAGGCATGAGATGATAGAGGAAGGCTTCATGGCATTCGTCTCGGACGCTCAGGACCGCCTATTTCGCACCTGATGTTTGGGGACGATTGTATGTTTTTTTGCAAGGCGTCGCAGGAGGAGGGAGTGAGATTGCGCACGGTGCTGGACAACTATGGTACTGCTTCTGGCCAAATTATAAACTACCAGAAATCCGGGGTTTTTTTCAGCAGAAATGTTGTCGAAAACCAACGAGAGGAGCTCTCGGATATCTTAGGGGTCTCTCAACCCCTTAACACGGGCAAATACCTGGGCTTACCTTCTCTTATCGGTCGGAAGAAGAAGGATATTTTCTACTACCTTAGAGAGAGGATGTGGAAGAAGATTCATGGTTGGCAAGGGAAGAACCTCTCCAGGGCGGGGAAAGAGATCTTGCTTAAGGGTGTAGCTCAGGCGTTACCGACCTTCTGTATGTCTGTCTTCTTGCTTCCCTCGAGTGTCACTGATGAGTTGGAGAAGATGATGAATGGGTTCTGGTGGGGAAAGAAATGCGATGCGAAGGGAGGAATTAATTGGATGAGATGGGAAAAACTCTGTGTAGCAAAGTTTAAGGGGGGCATGGGCTTCCGTAGTCTCCAACTATTTAACATCGCTATGTTGGGCAAGATGGGGTGGAGGCTTCTTAAGGAACCTGACTCTCTGGTGTGTAGGGTGCTCAAAGCAAAGTATTTCCCGATGGAGGATTTTCTGTCGGCCTGTTTGGGCAGTAGCCCGCGTTTCACATGGAGGAGTTATTTACGCGGCCCAGGATTTCGTGAGAAAAGGCATGAGATGGAGGATTGGGAATGGCAACAACGTTAAGGTATGGAGGGATCCTTGGATTCGCAGGGATTCTAATTTTTATGCGACTATTACGTCGCACACGGAGGTCGGTAATATGAGGGTGAATGAACTGATGTTACCGGGCACTAGAGTTTGGGACGCTGAGCTCGTTAAAAGTCTTTTCCATGAAAGTGAGGCAGATATTATCCTGAACCAACCCATTCCTGCTGAGACCATCGATGATAATTTCATCTGGCACTTCTCTAGAAACAGGATATACTCGGTCAAATCGGCATATCATCTAGCATGTTCCCTCACTGTCAATGCTACTCCGCATCGGGCGCAAATGGAACACCATCCGGAAGCTCCGTGTTCCATCAAAGTGAAGGTTCTTTATGGCGGGCGCGAGGATAATCACGACTAAAACGAATCTTTGGAGTAGAGGACGAACGCTGATAGGGAGTGCGATTAATGCAGGGAGGAGTGGAAACGCGTTGGCACATTTTCGTGACGTGCCTTTTGCAAAAGTCTTTGGAGAGATGGGCCTCGACAATCTTTGGAGGACGACGGAAAGGAGCTTCACTTTGTTTAAAGACGGGCTTTTCCATTCTTATCGAGGCAGAACGACAACCCATATATTATCGGCATGGTCATGTGGCAAATTTGGAAGGATAGGAACGGTTGGTCCGGAAGGAGATCTATCCGAACCCAGCTAGATCTTGCGCCATTGCTATTGATTGTAGGGAGCAATGGTTGGCGCCTGTATACCGTTATTGCCGCTGGGGTGTGAGGACAACAAGAAGGGCCATTTGTAGGTTGGCATGATCTCGAGGAAGGATGGGCTAAGTGCAACGTCGACGCAACTTTTTTCAATAAGAAGAACCGATAGGCATCGCATCCGATTCGGGATGAGAAAGGGAAGTTCATTGCCGCTAAGACCATTGTGAAACCCGGGATTGGTTGAGTGGAGGAAGGGGAGATGTCTGGAATCCAAGCAGCGCTATCATGGATTATTGAGCGTGGTATTACAAAGTGCGTGATTGAGAAGCGATAGCAAGATCGCCAGGACGCGATCAACAACACGGATGATAATTTTTCCGAGCTCGGTGGAATGGCTCAAGGGTGTCGAGTGAGCATGTCTAAGTTGGAGGCTATTCTCATTAGCAACATTGGTAAGGATCTTAATAAGGTGGCACATACTTTGGCCAAATTGGCTGTCGATTTTGCGACACCAAGCGTTTGGGAAGAACCCCCGTCGTTTGTGGAGGGTCTTCTCTTTTCTCCTTGTTCGTGTTAATCTATTTCTTGTTTGCTCAAAAAAAAAAAAGAATATCAAATTTCAAACGAAGTCCAAAGCATGTAAGCCCAAGTCCTACTTTATTTTTATGATTGATAGTGTAATGTTTAAAGAGGCAATTCTGTACAGACAAAAACAAAACTACAACTCTCAAAATTAAATAAATAAACGTTGCTTAATTGTTCTATTTTACCCTCTAAACGAGTTGACACACCTATCCCCAAATTTTGTAACCAAACAATTATAATAGTATTATTTAATTTAAAACTATTATAACCCGTATATATATTCCTCAAGGTAAACAAAATATGTAAAAAGTAAACCACATATACTTGTTTAAAAAAATTGGCATATCACATATGGGAGTTCCAAAAAAGAATTTTATAAGTCTAGTGATTTCCCACCAAAGAAAAAAGAACGAAGAGACCTCGACCAACACCACTCAATCTTACATTTGTCACAAAATCATTGCACATCTCATTAAATATTCTGACAAAGCTAATAGAATTGAAATAAATTCGTAGACTTCTATAAATCTGAAATTTCAAAGATGTCAAGTAGTTATGTATGGTGATGGTTGTAACTCGATAGTCTTTATCTTCCTTTTGACCTTTCCACATAACATATTGGTGGGTATAATATAACACTAAAATGGGTGCCACATAATGGATAGTGGGATGGTATCGAGTAAGTGCATTTATAGCCTCATTTAGTTGCACATGCCCCAAATATCTCCTTTACCACATGCCCACTTTGTCCAATTTCAAAAGTACTCTGCTAGCGGCAGCTTCCATGATATCATAATACACTTATCATAGTCCCTGCGACAGCCCGAATTATGCGGCTCAGAATGAGAGGCCACGTGCTCAAACCCCACCAAACGCCTTTACGGCTGTTGTGCACACCGATTTTCCAGTGTGGTTTCACTGTCCCATGTGGTTTGCATTTATCAGACAAGACCATGGGTTTACCCACAGGTCAAGACCTAAGAATGCGGTCGGCTTCCCCATGATATCAAAAAATAATACAATTATCATCACTCCAAACTGTATTTTACACTCATCAAATGCAGGGACAATCATTTATTTCACTACATGCAGCACCTGATCCTTCTATTATCATATACTCCTTATTTTCGAATAAATGTCAAGTATCCTCAAAGATTGTACACGAAGATGTCGGTTGGTACGCAAGAATATAATAAAAATAGAATGGTGATTCTTGTCTTCATTTTCAATCCAATAACTGATAAGATTTTTACTATTGGAATCACCATTCTCGAATGAATGCTTATTCCTATGAACATGAGATTAGTCATTCATCTCCTACCTCATGGTATTAGTTATTCCTTTGAACATGAGATTAACCAAATTTATTTATTTTTTCTAAAAAATATTCCTATTTATTTTTATCTTATAAATTAGTAATAATAATAAATAATAATAATAATATAGTAATATTTATGAGAATAAATAAATAGTAATTATTAACAATAAATAATTATAATATAATAATAGTGATAAAATTATACTACATCCGTCCCAATCAAGATGATTTTTTTTTTTTTGGACTGTCCCACCTAATATGACATGTTTCCTTTTTAAGAAATAATTATATCTTCAAGACTTCAAAAGTTGTAAGATCTACCTATTTGTTATCACTTTATACACTTCTCCTAGATAATCATGCCGAAAAAAATGGATCATCTTAGGTGAGATGGAGGGAATAATTATTAATAATATTAACATAATAAATAATAATTAATATAATAAAATAATTACATTAAAATAATAATATCATTATTAATATAAAAAATACTAATATAACAACAACAACAATAATAATAATAATAATAATAATAATAATAATAAATATTATTAATTAATTAGTAAGTGATAGAAGTTATAGTTCTTAATAATATAAACATAATAAATAATATAATAAATAGTTACATTAAAATAATAATAATATTTTATTAATAAATTAATAATATAATTAAAAATATTAATATAAAAAATAATACCAATAAATATTTTGTTTAAATAATTAATTATATGAATAACAATAACATAAACTATAAAAATAATTGTTATTTCATTTATTTTATTTCATTCCTATTCGTTCATTCATTCTTCGTACCAGTCATAAGAATAACATATTTCATTCAATTTTATTCCATTCATATTATCATTCGATTATATTAATCTCCATTTCATTCATGTGTACCAATTATCACCAAAGAATATGAGTAAATTTACTTTTTTAACATCATTATTTATAAAAATTTAAATATGACACTTATTTAAGAATATATGTATATAAATGAATGAGTAAAAACAAAGCAAAATCAAAGTTAAAAAGTCCAAATTTATTTGCAATTATTAATAAGCAAATAGCCATTCATCCACCTACAAATGAATGCATTACAAAACAAAATGACCAAAATGCCCATACCAAAACTAAGCAATTACCAAAAAGCTCCAACTAACCACATGGACAGACAGCATCAAGATCCACGTTCCCATCAAGACCTACCATTTACTCCCACAAATCCAAAAATTACAAAACAACCCCATAACTAAACATAAATTCCAAAACGAGTCCTAAAATTATATTAATGTTTTTAAATTCCTGCCAAATTTACGTCCCTCGTCCAATCATGTCCTTGTACCTGATAATGGAATCCAAACGCTGCAGCTTCAGCTGCTGCTTGAACCGGTTGATGAAGTCGTCGGCTTTGGCGTCGACGGCGTCGTCCGCTGTCGCCGTCCTGGCGCCGCTCCCGGCCTCCCTCACCGTCACCGGACGCCGCGCCTCCACGATGTCCCTCTCCTCGAAGTGATTAAACGCCGATTTCACGCTCGCCGATTTCCGCATCTTCGCCGGCAGCTTCGCCGGCATCTCTCCGGCGGTGGGCTTGGTGTCCGATTTAGTCCTGCTAAAGTGACTGTCTGTGAGCTGGCTGTACACTTCGTCTATGCTCTTTTCTTGATTATTCTCCTCGACCTTTTCCTCAACGTGGGCCTCCTCGAAATCGGCGAAGATCGGAGCTTTTTCCTCGAAATCGAAATGGGTAAAGATTTCCCGGCCGGTCTGGTCGCCGGAGATGAAGTGGGGCGGCGACTCTTGAGCGGCGGCGATGGGGGTTTGTTGAGGATTGTGCTGCGGGAAGTAGTGCGCCGTTCGAGCGTCGAGATGGTTCGTGTGTGTGTGTTGGGCGGTGACAAGGGTGTCAGAATCTGAGGTTTGTTTGTGGTGGAGGGAGGAGTCCTGCGGCGGCGGAGATGAGTAGAAATTGATGGATTTGAGGCGTTGGAGAACTGAGGGCGATCTAGCGATAGCGGCGGAGCGGTTGGGGTCGTTTTGGGTGTTTTTTTGGTGTTTGTTTTGGTTGGAAAATGTGGAAGTGAAGGCGATGGTGGCGATCATGAGGTTGAGGAGGAGGAAGAGAACGGTGGGAGTGAACCAGCTGTTCATGGATGCCCACAGTGAAGACGATGGGATTGCAGATGCAGCATCTTCCAGCATTTTGGCTCGACTTGTGTGTGTGTGAGAGAGAGAGGGGTGTGTCTGTGTTTCGGGGAGAGGGATGTGAATTTTTGTTTGTGGGAATAGGGATGGATTGGGGATGCCATCATGGTGTATAGTAAGTGGTGGTGTAACTTTTTAATAACTTTTCTTTTTTTCTTTTTTTTTAATGGAGAAAACATCACATTTTATCGTAATGTACGTATTTTTTTTTTCAATAATGTCGCGCGGTTTAATTTCTGACAAATTGGTAAGCAACGTCTCCATTTGTTTCAAGAAGAGGTGTATTCATGTGAGGGTATTATCAAAATTACGAATATATATGATATTGTTATTTTTTTAAATAATTGTCACTTTTTAGTTATAGTCTAAAAGAATAGAGATAATTTTTCATAATAATAATTGTCAAGTTTCACATGTCTGCACCGTACAAATTTTCTTACACGAACCTTTGTGTGTCGATAACCACAAAGCTAAAAATCACAACACATAAGAATCCGCATAACACGCTGGATCTAATATAGAAATGCATGATGACGTTACAGATGTGGTGCCATGTTAAATTTGGCACCACTTGTTGCTTTCGGTGTCAGAATTTGACATTGTGATACTGTTGAAAAATATCGGAACGTTGGTACCTGTTTGCTAGCAGTTAAAAATGTGACATCTTTTTAAAGCAGACATTATAACAAACCATGATTATTGCCCCCCCTTTTTTGTAGTTAATTGATGGATTCAAATCTAAGATCTTTGGTCTCAAATATTAACTATTTTACTATTAAGTCAATATATATAATTAAAGTTTTTTTTCAATTAATATAGAAATTTTAAAGGCTATATCATGATGGACTCAAACCCAAGATCTTTGATCTCAAATATTAACCACTCTACCACTAAACCAATATAAACAATTAAAGTTTATTTTTTTATCGCAATGTATAGGAGGGATTATTAAATATAAATGCAAAGAATATAAAGATTAACATAAAGTTGGACAAAATGATGCACTAGTGGAACTTTTAACTTGAGACAATAACATCCTCAATGCTTATTTTTTATAAGGGCGAACTATCTTTATTTAGTTTGAGAGCCAAAAGAAGAAGAATATTTTGCTTCATCAATGACCAATCAAACTATCAAAGTGACTTCTTTTCAAGCACCGATATTTTACAAAATTTAAATATACGATAAAATAAGAATTACTACATACCGAGGATCATGTGGACATTGTAAATTACGATATATATTTCAATGGACGAAGAATCGTAACTTACAACTAATTAACGTTATTTTTGTTTATTATACAAAATAATACAAATGTTTATATATATACGAAGATAATACAAATGTTTATATATACTAAAATTAACGTTATTTTTGTTTTAATACCATTAACATATTTACTAATTAAGTCATTTTAAGCGCAAAAAATCTTTCTTATTTTATATAAAAATAGAATAGTTGGTAAATAAATTAAATTAAAAGCTTTAAATTCTCGATATATCTAACCCGATATATCAAATTAATAATAACCAACAAAAAACCATCGACATTTAGCATCCATTTGCTCAGCAAAACTATTTACATTTTTTAGAGTACAAACCCATTTACATATTTATATTTTTTATATAAAAAAACTCCAGTCCATCACGTATCTAATCTCATTAATTTAATATTAAATAATTAATTTATGTATATCAATCCACTAACTAAAAATTCAAATTAAATAAATATTTGCATTTAGATTTCAAAAGAAAAATCGCAATTACAAATTACACATAAGCATTTAAAATAACTTAAATATTTTAAAATCTTATTCATATAAAATAGAAAAGTCATTTTGTTAAAATAGAGATGTAGAATATCTACTCATATCTACTCATTTCGCACCATCAAACATGACTCATTTCTTTTCGATACGCTTATCTTGGAGAATAGTATAAATTGGTTAAAGAGATAAAAATAGGTATAGTTCACACCTTTGTAGAGATAATTATTTATTAAAAATGAGTCAAGTTAGGGACAACTCAAAAGAAATACGTATTAAGTTCGATGGGATGGAGGTAATATTATTTAAGGAAATTGTTGAGAAAATAAGTGTTTAATTTTTCGATTTCTTCTTTTTCTTCTTGCACAAAACACTTTTATATAAAAAATGTATAATTTCATTATTGATAAAATATGCAATATGTATCTTAAATGAAAGATTGTGGAATGACGATTTTAATATATCATATGTAAAAAATATTAATTTAAAATACATAAATTATGACCATTTCAAATTTCATTATATTAAATGATAATGTTATGTTTTTTAGTTATTTCTTTCTATTTCCTTGACATGTGGACATGTTTAAACTAGGGCTGCTCATTGAGTCGGTTTCGATAAATCGAACTGATCTGTCCCAAATTCCTCAACGACAGCAACACCGACATCGATTCATCATTCGGTTACCCAATTAACCGATTCGGTTAATCCGATCGGTTAATCTGGGCACCGAAATAACTGAATTTGCGGTGCTACATCTATCTTCACTTAATCTCTTCTCCTCACTCTACCCGGGTCTCATCATCTTCGCAACACGCCATGAGTTTACGCTTGAGGCAGAGAAACCTAGAAAAACGTCATATTTGTTTGCGTCTCCAACCAACAAGAAACCTAAACTTTGTTTCAAAAAAAATCGAAACAATAAATAAAAAAGCACCGAATAATTTACACCAATTTTCCATGCCATCCCTAAACCATAATTGTTTATCCCAATTCAACAAATATTATCCCAAATTTCACAAAACCAATTCACCCAAAAATACGTCAAATTTCACAAAATTTGAATATCAAATGCTAATTACAGACTTACAACCTCCAGAAAATTGAGTCTTGTAATTCTACATTGGTAAAACTTAAGGAGCAGAGTGTGTAAGGGTGGCAGAGAGAACACATATGCGGTGGTGGTGGTCGTACTCAAGAGACGGTTGTTGAAGGCTAGAAACATTGCCGATGGTGCGGTGCAGCATCAGGCAGTGCGGAGTGGTCAAGAAGAGAGCGAACAGAGAGAAAACGGGAGATAAAAGCGAGAGAATAGATAGAAAATGAGGGAAAGAAGAGATAGAATGAGGGTTGAAAGAGAACGAGAGATGTGAGAGCTCATTTGATTCACTAAGCAGTGAACAAAAAGAAAAGTAAAAACCTGATTTGATTTTAAATAAATAAAATTAATATTTTTTTATAATTTAGGGTAATTCGGGTATATTCATCGATTATCAGTTATAACTGTTAATCGAAAATCTTGTGGACTTGAAACCATTAACCGAATAGGTACCAAAAAATACCGATTATCGGTTACCTATAACCGATGGGTATCGAATCGGTTTGGTTACTAATTGATAACCAACACCGAATAAGCACCCTTGGTTTAAGCATCTTTTAAACTTATTTATTCTTATTTATGATATTTTGATTTTTCATATTAAATATTTCTATTGATTTTATAAAAAGATTTATTAATAGGAGTCTAGGACATAGTGACACTATCACAAACGAGAGCATATATATTATGTATTATTATTTATTTTGAAAAAGAAATTGTAAAACTATCACAAAAGGATGTTTGTGAAGTTTTCAAGACGATGATAATGCATTTATATTTTTGCTCGGTCGATTAATCATTTGCTTAAACCAAAAAATATTACTCACTTCATCTCATCCAAGATGGTTTGTATTACATTTTGGGCTGTCTCACACAAAATGGTATATTTTATTTTTAGAAAATAATTATCTCTTCAAAAGTTATGGGACCTACCTACTTTTTATGTAATAATTCAATTTCGGGCTTAAAATTTCAAAATAAAGAAGGAACAATACGATAGAAACGAGTATGAAAGTGAACGCTCGTGAATTGTCGATTTTGAATAAATCGAAATTTCTCTTGAAATTTTGAACGAAATAAATTTTAAATTTTTTTAAGTATATTTAGGATATTATTTGCACTAAGGAAGAAAAGAAATATTTTCCTTATTTAATAGTGATTTTCAAAATTTAAAGTATAAGGAATTAATTTGTGATTTATTATGTGATCACTTGATTTTATGTGATGAATTGTCATGTTTATCTTGTAGATATGATAAGATAATTATCTTGTACACCCAAGCACATGAGGTGGATGTGATAAGGATGGAAAATGACATTTTAAGATAAGATTTCTTATGATATTTTCATAAAAGATAAGATAAGGTCATGATTAATTAAGAGATAATGTTTATCTCTTAGAAATGTAGAATATCATAGGAAATAATATTTTAAATATTAGTTGCATAATTTTGAAATTTGAGTATTATTTTATGTGGATTTCAAAATTACAATTTCTTTATGTGATAAATGTATTAAATAATTTATTTAATTATATGCTTGATAAATATCATGATTCTAGATCAATCTTATCTCCTAGAATTCATAAAATTTTGCAATTTATAAAAGGGATAAGAATGGGATTTTATAAAATTTAAGCTCTGTAAACCCTAATTTTCAATAAAATGGGAAAATTGCTTAGAAAAATTCCAAAAATTATTTTATGATATAATATCATTATATTTATTTAATTACTCATGAAAATAATATTGGTTATAAAAAGAATAATAGTTTGATAATTTATTCATAATTTCGAATTATTGCCGATAACTTTACTATAGTACATAGAAATGACCTTAATTAATTTTCCTATGATTTATTTTATCATCTAAGATTATTATTATGTCATATAGTTATTAATTGGAGAAAAATAAAATATTTGGCATATTATTTTAATAAGTGCCAAAACTATGAATATTAGGTGTGAAAATGATGAAAATATCATGCTTTAATTAATGAGGTCATAATTATAAAGATAAGGTATATTAGGTGTAAAGTAGAGATAGTTATCAAATTGAACAAGTAACCTAAGGTTGGACACTAGTGAGGGGCGACACACACACACACATGAAATAACTATGTGATAAACTTTATACTATGTGACACCTAAGATTCAATGCATTTAATTAAAAGATAAGATGACCCAAGGATGAGTTGTAAAGATAAGATAAGATTTTGTTCTCTTATGCAGTGTATGGTTGACACCTTCATGTAATTATAATATAACAAGTGTACCTAGATATTTTCTAAGTAATAATTAACATGCAAGTTGCCTAAGTCTATAAATACCACATGAGGCCCTTCATTCTCATTCACAAACCATAAGTGACCGAAAAATATAGAGAGAAAAGGAGAGAGTGTTCACCTTGTTCAATCCCAAACTTAGATCATATAAACGTCGCCGATCAAAATCCGTACCGATTAAAAGGTTAGATTTCTTACGAGCTTCGTATATACGTTAGAATTTTCGATGTTCGTCCGTAGAATTCATGTTATAAGCTTAGTTTATATGTGTGATTTTCGAAAATCATGAGACTTGTGCCAATATGTTTAGATATTGTATTTATATGATGTTATTAAGCACGTAGTATAATTATATCACAAAATCAAGCATGATATTAAATTTTACATGTTGACCGAAAACTTAAGGGTATGATATGTTGATGAGTATGATTTTTAATTGTTGATTTGAGCATGAAATCATGATCTAGGGTATTAACTATGCTTGTATGATTTTATGTAGAACTAGACATTACACCGCTGCGCGCGCGCAATGTCAAAATTGAGATTTCACTATCTACTATAAAATTAAGTATCGAATTATATATAATTGTGAGTGATTAAAGAATATATATATATATATATATATATATATATATATATATATATATATTGTTCATTAATATTATTATTACAACTACATCATATTGTAGTATATACTTAACTAAAATTAGAAAGTTTTTATCAATAATTTTTTTATAATTAAATTGAATATTCATTATATAATTATTACAACCCGCAAGCATAAAAATATTAAAAATAAATAAATATGATAGAAAAACATTGAAAGGAAAAATTATTATAAATTTTGAACACTTTTTATACACGACATTTGTAGTAGATGCATTATCGAGATCATCACTTTACAAATTAATATTTTCAATCCATCGCGACTCATGACTCTTGACACGGCAACATACAATTGGCCGTGACTAAAACCTGTCTTTTCAAAACAAACTCACACGGGTTAAGGATTGGCCTTGACTTTTGTTAATAGTCATAGCATAAGAGACAATGAGCGGAAATTGTCTTCGCTGAAACTCGAACAGTATCCGGATCGGATTGTCGGTGACATTCTTGGAATCAAAACTTTGTGTCCCGTGACATGACCGTGAGAACTTCGCTTCTAATACATGGTTGCCAAGTCTTGTAATAACCAATCTAGTTCCATCAGATAAACCATTTGCATGATCTATATTTCGAATGAGCATAACCGAGTTCCTACTTTCAAAAACAACTCATGATTTGGTATACCATAACATCTAATCATTGCTCAAAAACTCGTGTGTGAATGTCTTGGAATATAGAATCATTCGATTCGATCTACATGTAGTATCCGAACTCAAATATGATTTACCTTCACTCATTCAATGAAACCATGTATTGGTTAATAGACTCGACTACATCCAAAGTTGGCGCCAAAATCGCTCTTTCTTGTAAATAACTTGCGTTGCAATAGAGGAGTTGTTCGCTAAATAAATACATTCAACAATGGTTGCAATTGATCTTCGAATATTTTAGCAAAATGTCTTCTGGGAGATCAATGGTTGCTTCTCCATCATTTGGACCTCCAATTGTTCCGTCTCCAATGCTTGCTACCCACTTAGAAAAAAGGTCTAGTTGAATAGAATCATTTTCTGAGCACGTATTTTGAAGTCTCATATTTTTCGTCAGTCTCAAAATTGTACAATTTTTCCACAAATATGATGAATTGATTGTAGCATGCACAATGTCTTGTCTGCTACCTTTGGGAATAACAGGTAAAATCTGACGAAAATCACCACCAAAAACAATTGTTTTTCCACCAAATGGGAAATCAAAGCTCATTGGATTGCAAAACCGCATAATATCACGTAAGCTCCTGTCCAAAGCTTCAAAACAAAATTTGTGCATCATAGGAGCCTCATCCCATATAATAAGTTTCGCTCTTATTAGTAGCTCAAGTTTAACTTCCTTGTTTTATGTTGCAAATAGAATCTTCATTTACATTGATTGGAATTTTAAACGTGAATGTGCGGTTCTTCCACCGGCAATAGAAGTGATGCTATTCCACCAAGCAACATTTATAACTATTTCTCCTTTTGACCGTAGTCGCGATAACCCTTTCCGGATAAAAGTTTTTCCTGCTCCTCCATAACCATATACAAAAACATACCACCGTAGTTTGAATCCATCGCATTTAAATTGATCATGCACCTCACGTTGTTCATTTGTGCACTTATATAAGAAATCTTGATACTCAATAAGACTTTTTCGATCATACCGTAGTTCATCAATGATCAATCTATTTTGACCGAATTGAAAAAATCAACATTTGAAACGGCATAGATGCAAAATCACGTAAACTCCTACCAACAATCCATAACAATTTCTCAATCTCGACCAAAGCATAACTTTTGATTTGGTCTTCATTCAAAAATAATTGCATAATTCAAAATGATATATATTAAATAATAATTCATGCAACTATTTAAAATTTCAATTATTGTTGAAATATATTTATGCATATATTTAGAACATTATATAATTTATTTGCATGTGTTAACATATGCAGTAAAAATAAATAACGCAGGCAACACTTAAAAAATTTATAAGATTTGTCTAAAAGTATAAGAGTGTAACAACTATTGACAATCATAAATAAATATTATAATTTAACATAGAAGTTACCTGGATATTGCAACAAAGCTCTTTGATTGTAGAGAATATCATCTGATAAATAGCTCCAACATTTTCCCAAATCACTTCGGTCTTTCAGTGAATCGATTTATAATAAGGTGGCAAAAGACTTCTCGTAGAATTTGCAGATGCCCAATGACTTGCCTCTATAATTCACGATGTATTCTTTGTCATCATTCAAGAGTCCCAAAGCATATAAAGCATCTCGAAAAGTATCATACCAATTCCATTGATGCATTTTATTTCTTCATAACTTCGTCCCCTGACAACATTTAGTAGACATCTCAAATAATACATCTCTCGCATCCGGTGGTATATAAAAGATTCTTCCAATTATAATCTCTTTGTCCTTGGTATCCATTTTCGATTTCGATGCACCCAAACAAATTTTGTTGGAAATTCAAAGATAAGTAAGTTTTCTTGCTTCCGGATATTTCATATTTGCTTCCATCCAACCTAAGAACATACTTTGCTTAACAATTGGCTGTTGAAGCACAATATCTATTGGATCCGACTCAGAATATTACATTTTGCTCTCCGAAGATGAAAGCTCAAACGCTCAATGCGAGGATCTCTATATCAATATCAAACCAAAATTCTCCAAGTCGCTTCACATGGAGAAATATATCTACAAATATAATACATTTTCACTTCATCACATTCCTTTTGTGCTTCTCCATCACCACCGGTTTGGTAAAAGGATGCAGAATACGATCATGCCCTTTATTTATGTACTTGAACAAATACTTGATCGATCGAGATTGGTTGCACCATTCAACATTTATATGAGCACCATACTTGAGAAGTTTCTATTATGTGGAACCACATATCGATTATCCAATGTGACTCCATTTTGACAACAAATCTACCATTGTCTCGACGTCTCAGAGCAGGATATCCATCTTCATCTCAGATGTTGTCTCAAGAAACTTTTCGAAAAACTTTGTACAACCACCATTGGACATACATGGAGATTTGTTATTTGTAATACCACATGGACCATGTATCATAAACTCTTGTACTGCTTTGTAGTATTGGGGATCATTTTCTGCATCTGGGATTTCTGCAGAGATAATTTTGTCAATACCTTCAGTTGACTTTTGCTTGTCTTCTTTGTCCAAAAAAAGTAAGATATGAGCATGAGGAAGTCCTCTTTTCTGAAATTCAATTGTGTATACAACTGCAAAATTCATAAAATAAAATAAGTCATGAATTATAATAATCTATTTAATCTAAATCAAAAAAAATCACAAATGAAATTACTTTATACCTGCTTTGACAGAGCCAAATATTTTTTTTGCATAAGTCATTCATTAGATTGTCCAACTTGATCTTAAAGACTCTGCAATTATGTCGACGATCTTCCGGTTTCGCACCTTTACTTTCAACATATCTCACTATTTCGGGCCATTTTGGATTACACGAAATGTAATAAACAAATCTGGATAACCCGCCCATCCGCAAATTGCCATCGATCTTGATAATTCGTATCATGTATCGAGCAATCGCCAAGAAAGGATGAAGGCAATATAACACGCTTCCCATGCCTAGTCGATCTATTTCACCTCTTATAAGTGCTTCGATAAACCCTTATACATCTCTCGCACGATATTTTTTGATTGTGACGCACATATGATAGTCTACTTGATTCTATCATTGTATATGCGCCAACAACAAACTGTTGAAACAACCTCTTTGATGACAAAATAGTTGGCACCTCATCTTTTCTCTCATGCAATCTATAAGCAAAGAACTCTCAAGCTAACTTTTTCTCGTTTGCCATTAAAACATTCGTAAAATGAATGTCTTCTATACCCGCCCTCTCCGTATGGGAATAGCAGTGATATTGCAAAGCAAGATAAGATGCATGTAGTTCATTTATGCGTTGTAATTGTCCCGATTGTGTTTGAACAATTATATCTCTATCTTCATTGATTCATCAAAATCACCAACAACCAAGCAGTAAAGAACCTCGCATACGTAGGAAGATTATATCTTCGCGCCTTGTCATCTTTTCCCAATCAACCTTAACTTTAACTCGATGTGCCTGCTCCAAAAATTTATCTCGCCATTCGAAATGACTTGACTAAAACATTATTTTCATCCAACATATCCTTAATTTTGCTACAATCTCAAGATGAAGTCGATTTATGTCATTTTTTGTCTACAAAATAAAATAAACATAAAAATAATAAAAGTCAATGTAATTGATCTATCGTAAATTATAATACAGAAAAAAATCTAAAATTACATTAATTGACTAACCTCACAGAGTAAACCTGCTCATTCACTTCATTTTGTGTATCATAGATATAAAGTTGAGCAAATTTGGGTGACTCTCCCATCATTGGCAACAAACTTCCAATCAAATGATAATTTTGGCCCCGTGATTCAAACATGGGTGGAGATTTCCTTTATTTAAACTTGAATCTATCTTTCCTCCCATCGACGTGAAAGAGAACATGTTGTTATATGACCGAATATTTTCAACAAAGTGTTTGCTCTTTGCATCATTCCCGAAAATAAGGTCATCCAATATTTTAGGAGGTTCTTTCATTTTTGGAAGTTGAATTTTTCCACTTAAGCAACACTTCGAATACTTTGGATTTCTTGCATTGAAATGTTTACTCAGTCTTTCTTCATACCAGAACAAAGCTCCACAAAATTCACACGTATGTATTGGATTACCTATATCCCAATATTCTGCAATAAATAGTTGTTATTAGTTTTTTTTTAAATAGTACAAGGTACATTTAAAATAAGAAATTAAGAACTAACTTTATTTCCTACTAAAATTCGAATGTATAAATTTTTATAAATTAATTCATAACAAAATAAAAAACTCACCACCATCCAAATTCATACTTTCCGAGTCAACATCAACAACATCAGTATGGATATTGGCATGAATTGTTGGTAAATCTACAAAATAACAAATATATACTAATTTAATTAATCACAGTAGAATGAAGTATATAAATAAATATAATTATATAAATTATAATAAATATAATAATACTCAAAATAACATTGACTTACCATAATCCAAATCAATGATTTACGGGTCGATGTTAGTTGCGGTAATTTTGATCCATCGATGTGGACTCTTGCGATTTCGCTCATCGACTCGCCTTCGTCAAGTCAATAATTGTTGATCGAACTGTTTGGAATCGTGGAATATTTGAAATATCGCTCCTTGCGTGGGTATTAATACTAAATGAACTTGTTCCACTTACTGCCAATAAAAATGTAGTCATTTTGCTGATTTTTTTTCCAAACATTAAGATTAGAGAAAAAATATTAACTTAATTAAATATAGAATTCATTTACCATTAGTTATATCGTTCAAAGGTAATACAGATGATTGAATTGACCGTCTTTGGAATGTTGAGGTAAAATCTTGAGAAGAATCACTTATACCCAAGCTCCACCGCGGCGATTTGCATGGTAAATGATTAAAATCTTCTGTTTAGATTTTTTAAATATTTTATATTATTACTAAGTTTACATAACATAACATTCAAAATAATAAGTCATGCAATAGTTCAAAAATTGATTCAAATTTGTTGTTTAGAAAATGCAAATAACTATATTTAAAATATCCAAACAGTAACATGTCCATTGAAAATAATAACACATGCAGTACTGCAAAAATTACAAACTAATAAGTTAAAAATATTAAATTTAAATTATCAATTTTACTGGAAGCTGTTGTCAAACTCTAATTTTGGCTAGAAGTGTCAAACTTATGCTTAGTTGTTGATATGTAAATAATTCAGACTATAGACTCTAAACTTGATATTTAAAGACTAACAACAACAATTGTTGTGTTCTTAAAATGATACCATTATATATCTAATAGATTATATATTTCTTACTTATTTTGATTCATCAATTTGTGCCAGGTTAGTTCCAACCTAAAGGCATTATACAAATAAATAATGATTGTGATTTCAGATGTGAGAAGATAAAGCTAAAAGGTAAGCAAAATACAATTCTAAGTCAAGCAACAAAAATAATTTATATGTCATTAATAGATTAAACAAACCAAATAACAATATAGATATTAAATGTATAGTTTCAATTAAAATACTGAACAGGAAATGCCTACATCAATATAAGTAAAACATAGTATTGTAGATGTATAGTTTCACTTAAAATTATTCGTAATAATAGTTATTGATACTTTTGCTTTATCTTTGACATAATGGAAACCAAAAACTGCATGTAGGACTGAGAAATGCGTTCGATAAAAGCATTGGTTGGAAATACTCAAAACGGCATTGAAGTGATACAACACAAAAGGGTTGGTCTTCTTTCTACTATGTGTACATGTGTTGTTATCAAAATATATGCATAATGTTACTAGACCGAATTTTCTCTCGTAGTTTTTCTCACGCAAATAGTAGTTGATCTAGTAATTTTGTCATGGTTCTCGATGAAGAAATCTCTTTTGTGAATGAGAATGATCAAAGTATGTGGGTTAAAATCCACGTAATCAAAAAATATGCTATATATGATTTTTGGGTCATATAGTTGAATAAATACATGTACCAAGACATGAATTAAATGCACCATTATCGTGTTCTTGTTGTGAAGAATCAGAGATTTTGTGAGCTTTTTCATTCTTCCCAGGTGAATCATGTTTTGTGATTCAAAATATTGATTTTGAGATGCAAAAGTAAAATAGATAATGATTATTATGCATTCACTTACTTTTCAAATCATTTGCTTGTAATAAATAGCAATAAATGTTTCCTCGGATTGTTGAGACTCGTCGTGCTCTCTGCTGGTTGTTAATTTTGCATGCTTGAATGTGTTGAGACTCATCAAGCTCTCTATCGGTCTTTTGTTCTGTGATTTGGTTAGATCTGGAAAAAAAACGTTGGATCATTTAATGCAGCCTACAATGATTCTATGACTTTGGAGGGAAACTTTTTGTAGTAAAATATTATTTAATTTCATCTGAGATGTGATCATTTAATGCAGCCTACAATGAATTAAAATGGTTTGATTGACATAAAGGCTATATGATGAAGCAGGAGTATGGCTGCAGAAAACTTTACATTAAATGTTGAACAAGATTTTCTTGCAACTGTATCAAGCTTTGATTTAAAATTTGTTCTGCACTTCTTTACTTTTTACTTTTACACCTTTTAAATAAAAACAACATTTTTTATTTATATGTAATTAAAAATGAAGTCGAGCTCGGGCGGAGAAGTCGAGCTCTACTGCAAATATAGAAGTCGAGCTCGTAACGGAGAGTCGATCTCGAGGGCGGAAGTCGAGCTCGAGCGGAGAGTCGAGCTCGGGCGGAGAAGTCGAGCTCGGGCGGAGTCGAGCTCGCAGTCGGAGAAGTCAAGCTGCAAGCGGAGAAGTCGTGCTCGTGTCGGAGAGTCGAGCTCGCAGCGGAGAAGTCGAGCTCGGCGGAGAGTCGAGCTCGCAGGGAGAGTCAAGCTCGTGGCGGAGAAGTCGAGCTCGCAAGCGGAGAAGTCGAGCTCGTGAGCGGAGAAGTCGATCTCGGCGGAGAAGTCAATCTCGGAAGCGGAGAGTCGTGCTGCAAGGCGGAGAGTCGAGCTCGAGGCGGAGAGTCGAGCTCGCAGCGGAAGTCGTGCTCGCAAGCGGAGAAGTCGATGTCGGGCGGAGAAGTCGATCTCGCGGAGAGTCGAGCTCGTGGTGAGAAGTCGAGCTCGCATGCGAGAAGTCGAACTCACAATCGAGAAGTCGAGCTCGCAGCGGAGAAGTCGAGCTCGCAAGGGGAGAAGTCGAGCTCGCAGGCGGAGAAGCCGAGCTCGCAAGCACGGAGAAGTCGATCTCGGAAGCGGAGAAGTCGATCTCGGAAGCGGAGAAGTCGATCTCGCAAGCGGATAAGTCGAGCTCGCAAGCGGAGAAGTCGAGCTCGGAAGCGGAGAAGTCGAGCTCGGGGCGGAGAGTTGAGCTCACAATCGAGAAGTCGAGCTCGTCGGAGAAGTTGTGCTCGCAAGTCGAGAAGTCGAGCTCGCAAGCGAGAAGTCGAGCTCACGATCGGAGAAGTCGAGCTCGCAAGCGCGGAGAAGTCGAGCTCGTGAGCGGAGAAGTCGATCTCGCAAGCGGAGAAGTCGTGCTCAAGGAGAAGTCGAGCTCATGGCGGAGAAGTCGAGCTCGCAGCTATGGAGAAGTCGAGCTCGCATGGCGGAGAGTCGAGCTCACAATGGGAGAAGTCGAGCTCATGGCGGGAAGTCGAGGCTCATGGCGGAGTCGAGCTCG
The DNA here is from genome assembly GCA_036937905.1 of Salvia rosmarinus. Lineage (NCBI taxonomy): Eukaryota > Viridiplantae > Streptophyta > Magnoliopsida > Lamiales > Lamiaceae > Salvia > Salvia rosmarinus. The sequence continues at coordinate 12,482,542 of CM072819.1, read as the reverse complement.
TGGCGGAGAGTCGATCTCGGAGAGAGTCAATCTCGCAAGCGGAGAGTCGAGATCGCAAGTGGAGAGTCGAGCTCGAAGCGGAGAAGTCGAGCTCGGGCGGAGAGTCGAGCTCGCAATCGAGAAGAGAGCTCGCAAGAGGAGAGTCGTGCTCGCAGTCGGAGAGTCGTGCTCGCGTTTTGGAGAAGTCACCGCGATCGAGAAGTCGAGCTCATGGCGGAGAAGTCGTGCTCGCAAGCGGAGAAGTCGAGCTACAAGCGCGAGAAGTCGAGCTCGCTGGGGAGAGTGGAGCTCCTGAGGGAGAGTCGAGCTCGCAAGTGCTGCAGCGCCGCAGAAGTTGAGCTCGCAAGTGCGGAGAAGTCGAGCTCACAAGAGGAGAAGTCGAGCTCACAGGGGAGAAGTCGAGCTCATGGCGAAGCCAGCCGAGCTCGCTGCCGGAGAAGTCGAGCTCGCAGTGCGGAGAAGTCGAGCTCGTGGCGGAGAAGTCGATCTCGGGCGAGAAGTCGTGCTCGCAGTGGAGAGTCGATCTCGCAAGCGAGAAGTCGTGCTCGCGTTTTAGAGTCGAGCTCACAAGGGGAGAAGTCGAGCTCGCAAGAGGAGAAGCCGAGCTCGCAAGCACGGAGAAGTCGAGCTCGTAAGCGGAGAAGTCGAGCTCGTAAGCGGAGAAGTCGTGCTCGCAAGCGGAGAAGTCGATCTCGCAAGCGGAGAAGTCGTGCTCGCAAGCGGAGAAGTCGAGCTCGCAAGCGGAGAAGTCGAGCTCGCAAGCGGAGAAGTCGAGCTCGCAAGAGGAGAAGTCGAGCTCGTAAGCGGAGAAGTCGAGTTCGCAAGCGGAGAAGTCGATCTCGGAAGCGGAGAACTCGAGCTCACAATCGGAGAAGTCGAGCTCGAAAGCGGAGAAGTCGAGCTCACAATCGGAGAAGTCGAGCTCGGAAGCGGAGAAGTCGAGCTCACAATCGGAGAAGTCGAGCTCGGAAGCGGAGAAGTCGAGCTCGGAAGTGGAGAAGTCGAGCTCACAATCGGAGAAGTCGAGCTCGCAAGCGGAGAAGTCGTGCTCGCAAGCGGAGAAGTCGTGCTCGCATTTATAGTCGAGCTCGCAAGCAAATATTTGAAGTAGACGCTTTATTTTATTTTGTAATCCCGTGGAAACGATCTTGAGTACTCCGATTTATTACTTGTTGACTACGTGCACTTGCGTATATACATTTTACAACCAACAACATCCAAATAGTACATAATATTCATTAATATATAGAAGTTTTCTTATACAAATGATCGAATTCAAAAGTAAGGGCTAATATTGTAAATAATTGCCCTAATGACATTAAGCTACAAAAGATATAACAATTCACCAAAGTTTTGCCAAAACATAAGTAATTTTAAGATGTTCTACCGCAATCATCTAGTCTTTCTTTTCGATATAGACCTTCCTTTTCTTTTCTCGTCAGGTTGTAGAAAATGCATCATTCAAAGACCTCTTAACTTGCCCATCATCGACCACCCTTCTCCAACCCCTTTACTCGATGGAGTCTCCATCAGGCAACATCTTCCCATTTATCCTTCATTTCTTTAGACCCTCCACCATTGAAATGCAATTAGACTCCTACAAAATTGTTATTATTATTCCAAGAGTTGATAAAAGATTGGAATATAATATATATTTATAAATTTGTGAATATATGAACTCGACTATCCAAACAACTGTTAGAATATGTAGATACTATGTCGATCATTGAAATTTTGGATACAAAGATAGCCACCACCGAGAGTGTATTCTGTGAGACTTAGGTCGGATTTTGAACAAAAACTTCTGGTCCAACAATGCTATCTCGATTTCTTTAGGAAACAAATTCACGCCTTCTCCTCGGAAACATAATTAAAATATATATATGTATGTATATATAAGATAATATTCATACTTCTTGCGATTATAGTGAATTATACCTCTAAGGTTGAATTGCTTCCACCTCAGAAGTACCGCCCTATTACTTGCATACATTCTCTGTCCCAGTAGAAATGGTGCTCTTCCGGTCTCATCCTTCACCAACACCTTGATTTTATACCTATCGAAATTAATATACAATGTTAATATAAAACCATCATGATATTAAATCGTAGTATGAGTAAATACTAAGAGTTGCACACGCATCATATGCATTGCACTTTTCACAATAAACCGATGATCTACTTTGGTCAATTTCTTGGTACATCTTTTGCAAGATATGTAGGACCACCAAAGACGTAAATCAATCGAGTCAATAGTTCCAAAGAACCCAACAACTTCCACCTCAGAATATAATGTTATAGTCTAAATATCCATAGTTAAAAATTGATTATTTGCATATAAGATTAATATATTAACCTCATCCTCATCAAACAATTCCTCAATTGTCTTCACTTTGTTGATTCCTTCGAAATCTCATCACTTAAATTGCATATTGTTCCTTGAGAATTACTATTGTTTATAGTAGTATCCGACTTGAATCAATCACCGCCCTTGCATACAACATAATTTTTTATGTTATTATTACATGATAGAATTAATTATCCATATAATTGTAATATTTTGGTACCTTTGTTTGAAATCATTGATTTCGTGAACATCTCGATTTAACAAAGAACTTGGTTACATGGAGAACATTGCATATTCTTACTTCACCGGTCATTATCAAATTATCTAATGCATTAGACACAAATACTAATAGTTAAACTACTACAAAAGTATGTCATAAAAGTTATTCTAAACATTATTTAACACTTTGAGTCGACTTAAAACGCGAGCTCGATTTCTCCTTCTTTATGAGCTCGACTTCTAAAGCGCAAGCGGCTCGAAGTCGAGTCGAAGTCGAGAAGTCGAGCTCGCAAGCGGGGAGAAGTCGAGCTCGGAAGCGGAGAAGTCGAGCTCGCAAGCGGAGAAGTCGAGCTCGGAAGCAGAGAAGTCGAGCATATCAGCTGATTGATAATAAAATTGATGCTTAACATTGAGCATACCTCTATAAAAATTTGTCTTGCAAAATTGCAGTAAGATGATGTTAATACTTTGATTTTGTTGATCAAGTAGTTTGTGGAGCTCATCCACATAATCATCCCACAAAGTGCAAGATAGCATTTTCCTCCTTCACATCAAATAACCAATTATATTACTATATTAGATATGAAACAGTTTAGAATTACTTACTCATTATCTTCGATGATAATCTCAAGAAGTCTTTTCTCAACTCCATTAGGTGATGTTTTGTGTTGCACATTTCCGTGTGGCTTTAAGACTCCTATAATGTCCGGATGAATATAGATTATGTGATTAGTATAAAAGATATACATGATTTAATAGAAATGGTCAAAAGCATAAAATATACCAAAGAGTGAACCTCATATATGTTCTCCATTTGTTGAACCTCCTCAAATGACTTCAAGCGTAATCTTTGATTTGGAAAATCATGAACAAATAGTCGATGTATCTGCGTTCTATCACCGAATAATATCTTGTATTTGTTTGTAGTAACTTTGTACTTTTTGTGTTATATGTCACCAAGTTTTTAACTCCATAAATCAAACCCTCCTCCAATTGAGGCTTGAAGGTGGAATTAAAACTTTGAATTGTGGCTTCTATTCGGTCTCCACAGTATAAAGAATTTCAAAATATTTTATCTAACTTTACAGAGAACAAAATGAAAATGCATTCCCAACTTTGAACTTTTCTTCATACCTCGAATCATGGAAAATACATTCCCAACCGACCATTTCTTTCTTGTTGTTGAATGAAGGGTAACCATATGCACGCACAGACGAACCTCGACCGCAAAGGTGCTTTTGAATCGTCGACTTAGCGAAGGAGTGACCAAACCGTAGGCATATCTAAAGTTTGTTGAAGCGCTTTTGAAGATGAACACAAATCTGCAGAAAACAAAGAAGCAATCAGAAAAATTGTGCGTAATATGTAAAAGTTACTTAAAAGTGAAATGAGCAAAAGTAAGTGGTTACCGGGTTGAGTACTACCGAACGGTGGTCTTTGGTGGAGAAGTTGTTTGTATTTTGTTGAGATTTGGAAATTGCATTCCCAACTTTGAAAGTGGAAAAACGGGGTTTCTAATAAGTGATACTACTAATTTATGTACAAGGAGGAAACTTTATCCATATGGGTTGAGGATACTATTGATATTACCTACACTATCTAGTCTAGTATATAGGTAATAATTATGTATACAAGTAATAATTATGTACAGTGGAGCTCATCCCAAAGATAAAGACTATCGACTATTGATTGCATGCATGGAATTTAGGCGGGATGCATGAGTTTTGGGCGGATTTTGTAGCGACTATTCTCTTTTAATATAGTTATAGATTTTGGAAAACTTTGGTACTAAGTCATGAATTTGAAAATTATAGAACATGATAACATGTTGTGATATAATCAATGTTTAAGTGTTATTATAGCATATTGATAGTGTAGATTCATAATATAGTGTTGTATGAATTTATTGGATTTATTAAAAATTATTTGGACCTAAGTCCAAATTTTCAAAAGTGACTTAGGAAGATTAAATTCAATAGTTTGCAATAAATAAAAATGATGTTATAGTAAGGATGCTTATAAATGAGTATGTGTTATGTGATTTTATTGGAATTTTTGGAAATTGTTTGCTTAGTTTAATTAGGGTTTTCAAAAACTATAGGTTATAAGTATTAATGTTATAAATTTATTTTATGAGATATAATTGCATAATATGATCCAAAATGATGTTTTAAACATATTATGATTTTATGGAAATTTTTAGAACGAGAATTGCACATAAAATAATAGAATTACATAAAAGGAATTAAAAAGTCAAAATGTTGACTTTAGTCAAAATTGTTGACTAAATGTTGACCAAGTCAAAATCATTGACCAAAAACGTTGACCAAGGTCAAAGGGCACGAAATTCGATAATATGTAATCTATGTGACGTAGTACGTTTAGTAACAATGTAACTTACGTTACGTAAGTACATTAAAACGTACATTATATACTAAAGAGATAGAACATCTCTTATATAATGATCAATGTCATAATCGACATCATTTGATTAGGAAACATCAATATAAGTCCGACGTTAGCCTTATTTGATGCATAGGACGTTATAGGCGATGTTAGCCTCTATCGAAAAGTATAGCGATGTACTAAACCTCGCTTTCACATTGAAAAGCGGTCATGCTCTGGAGAAAGAAGACGATAATTAAGACTAGTGGCGTAGAACTTTAAGTTCGAGGTGAGCTTTCTTACCTAAACCCTTTGTGGGCTTTCTTATCAAAACCATTTACGAGCTTTCTTGAAAATCATTTACTTTCTTGCTTTTCGCAAATGATAAAGTCGATATTATGCGCAAAAATGTTTTATGTTTTGTATATGTCCATTCGGGTTGCCTGGGGCAACAGGAAAAGTATTACGAATTCGGATCCTAAGCTGGAGGTGAAGGGGGAATCCTAGCTTAGGGTTGTGTACACTTCAGCTTCTGAACCGAGTTACGGTCAGATGATTCAGCCTCTGAACCGTTCGCGGTCAGTCGTGCGTCCGGGTGAAGGGAGGCCTCCCTCCCGGTGCGTTAATCCATATGCCGACTTGGAATATACGTTGTGGTGATGTAAAAATGCTTGGCCAAGCGATATTTTGAGAAAGTATGAAAATGTATTTAGTAAGCACAAGGCCTTTTCAAACAAAACCTCGTGTCTTCATCGTGAAGTAAGCGAAGACAATATTTCGTAAAGTAAAATGTTTTCGCAATGTGTCCACCGAAAGTGCATTATTTGTTCTCACCGCATATTTGTTTTAAATGTGCGAGTTGAGCGAGTGATGGAACAGGCGGGAGTTGAGCGGAACATTTGTCGAGACGTATGATGTATTTTTGGTTCGCTTTGAGAATGCATCTCACATGCATGTCTCACTCGTATTTCATTTGACCTCTTGAGACTCTGTTATCTTTTGTTACTATGTAAAAGTTCTTGTTGGTTGAACCTCAAACCTTCTATATATATATATTTGCTATTTTGCTCCATCGTGATTCTCGCTTCTTTGAAACATCTATATTTCTTCATAGATGAAATGAGTTGAAACCTTATTCTGCTCATATTCACTTAACCCGAACCCGAGTCGCGGTCCGTAAGGTTTAGCCAAACCGGGCTGTGACATTTTATCACTTTATTCTCCTAAATAACTGTGTCGAAAAGAAATGGACCGTCTTGGGTGGGATTATGGGAGTATAACAATTATTAATTAACCTAGCAATAAAAATAGTTATGAGGAGTTAACTTTTGAAATTAGTGAAATTGAAAAATAAGTTGAGAAAGTATATGCATTAAAATTCATAATTAAATATTAATATTTTATTTTAATTTTTCAAAAAAAAGGATAATAAAATAAAGGAAAACCCAATTCAACATTGAGTAATTCAGTTTTTGTTGAATCAAAAGTTATAGGAGATTAAGAGACTCGTGATCACAAATTTATAGTTACATTATTTTAATTGTTTAGGTTTATTGCACCAAATATTTTGGATCTTTACAAAATTTGTGTTTTGTTGTTTGTTATCAATATATAAATTGGTTTTGATTAATATCGTGTGATTTTTAGATATTGTTTTTTAAGAAAGATTGTAACGTGCATATATTTATTTGATTTATTAACACCTTTAATAGATCGTCCGTCTTAATATGTATTGTTCTTATAATTTTTCATTAATTCATTACGTTCAGTATACGGATAAAAATTGCAATACTTATTAATTAAAAAGATGCATAAAAAGATAAAGAAGTTATGAACTGACTAAGACACATGATCAGTTCTACTAATTCAATAAATATATTTGCTTACTTTAATAGTGTGTGCAAGTGTATAAAATATTGAGATAAGGTGAAAAAATAATCGTAATGTTTATAGTGCAGAATTAAAACACCCCTAAAGTAAGTTTAGGTGCGAAAATATCCTTGATGTTAAATAGATAGTGCAAATCCACCATAAACTAATTATTAAATGACAAACAACATAAAATTTAATATCCTAGAAAATTATAATGATGTATTTATAGTCATATTTCTTTCATACATGCTTCTTTATTTATATCCGATGGTTTTCAACTTTATAAATTTTTATTTTAAACTATGTTTCACATTATTAAATTTATTCTATGATTAAATTTATGTATATTATGTTATCATTAAAACTATAATTATTTTCTAATATTTATCAATTTAAATTTTATAATATCGGAAAGAATTTGTCATTTCATAATATTACACGTAGCAAATTGAATTATATATAATTATTCCGTATATATATGTATATATATGAGTGTTAATTTTAAACTTGAAAAAAAATTAAATACGATTTAATCTTTTAATTATTTGTATCATTTATTTAATGTGAATGACATTTTTGCACTATTTATATAACGTTAAGGATATTTTTGCACCCTTTATTTAACATTAAGGATATTTTTGCACCTAAACTTACTTTAGAGATTTTTGTTCTGTACTATAAACGTTAAGAGTATATTTACACATTATCCTTAAAATGTTCGCAAAGCATCCCGCTGGTGCAAACTAATATTTATAATATCTATTTTACTATAAATCTCACGCAAATGTGTCGGTTTATAAGTCTGTTCATTTTGAAGCAATGCTTTGATAAAAAAAATATTTATGATGTGGTTATTCTTTGATTATTTTGCCCATTAGTATAATGTTTTTGGGCTCTCAAATTTATTATTGAGTTCTTTTGTAGGATACTAGGATGCAACTCTACAGTAACTGCTAGTTTCTATCATCTTTAATATATTAATCTTATACAATTTATTTTTGGCTTATTTATTTAGGGTATTCATATTTGTTCTATGATTTATAATGTATGATATTCATAGAAAAAACTATATTATTTATCTTGGTTCCATGTTAAACTAAATTTAGTTTAAAAATCTGATTTCTTGGCCCTATAATAATACTACTCCTCCGTCCACCAAAATCGTGCATCGTTTTTTTGTAGACGGGTTTTAAGAAATCAGAATGAGTGTAAAGTAAATATGTATAAAATGTGTGTCGTTGGGATAATAAATGAATATATTAATAAATTGTGAGTGTAAAAGGTGGTATGAGTGTTTTTGTAAATAAGTGGATAAGTTGAGGTAAAATGTAAAGTTGGTGTTTAAAAAGGAAAGTGCACATTTTGGTGGACGGATCGAAAAGGAATTAAACGCGTTTTTGGTGGACGGAGGAGATTATTTTATGTAAGAAAAATAATTTAATAGAAAATACCTTGAAGTTGAACATAAGTAGAGAATAATTATTAAATTAGGATTGTTCACATCTGAATACAATAATACAACAAAATCATACAGATTTTTATGAAGTAGTGCAGAAATAGTACCTGTAATACATCATTATGCAAACATTTTGCACCCTTAAATCATTTCATAACACACCAACTTTTACGACTTGCAATAAACCCTAGCAACTATTAGTGGAAAAATCACTCAAAAACCCAGATAAAACGTATGCACAAGCCTTCGATTTTGGTGAATCGTATGAATACCTGAAAACCAAACCTAGAATAGCCCTTCAATCCATCCGGCTACAGTGACTAGCGCCGGTGATCCTTCGAATTCAAGGTCTATCAATGGAGTTTCAAATCCTTCAACCTAATTGTGAAAATATTAAAAATGAATTTTTATGGATACGAGAGTCGAATAATTCACAAGTAATTTGATTCATTTACATCTCTAACATATTGCAAGGCAGCCTTGATATTTAAGCACTAAAAGGTGAATTTTCTTATTGATAATTTGAAGTTCAATCCTTGGTGATATGTGTATTATAGAGTTGTCAAAATCTTAACATGTTACTTGCCTCATTAATAGATGTTTTTGGGCTCTCAAATTTGTTGTTGGATTCTGTTGTACGATGCAAGTGCTAGTTTCTATTAAACTAAAATGTCTCAATAGTATGTAATTTATTTATTTGGTTTGTGTAACTTGAGTCTAGTTTTATATTTTACTATTTTCATAATTTTTACTTTATTATTCACTGATTCCATGTTTAACCAAAATAACTTTCTAATAAGTCAATTCATTGTTTTAAGCCCAACATTTTATTTCCTTCCCCACCAACCTCAATATTGAATTTCGAGTCCATTTATTAATACGTCCAAATCGTTGTATTACATATATTCATTCGAGCAATTATTCAAGCAAGATCCGTTTATTTCATTTATTTGAAGTCATTTTAGCCAAGCCAAGAAAAACTAATTCATTCTATATTTTTCACAGGCACAGTTTCACAGCTCAAATTGTAACAAACTAGTGTGTAACCCGTCGAAATTCGACGGAAAATTACATTACTTTGTATCTGTGGTTATAAGAAATAAAATATTTTTATATAATATATATGAATTAATTATCAAAATCCGTATACTAATATCCAAATATTATAAAGTAAATATTAATAATACATAGTATTAAAAAAATCGAGCACCACTAATTGTAAAAATATTAAAAATGGAGAAAATAACTTAACATTTAAAATATGATGAAATTAAAAGTAGACTTGAAGATTAATTATCGCAATCACTTTAAACATTCATAAACATGCTGATAAATATGTGTACTCGTCTACAATACATATACACGCACTCGCCTTAAATCCGATTAGTTACCCAATTTCGTAAATTTATAAATATAAGTTATTACAGTGATTGGAATTTATATGAAAGTACATATCCAAAATCTGATTGAAAAATAATTTTAATACTCGTTCTTATCTCAAAAATACGTGCTAACTATCGACATTTATTTAAATTTATAAATATAAGTTGTTATAGTAATTATTTATCTGTCTCAGTAATGACTCGAACATTACAAAATAAACATTAATTAAAATTTAAAAATAAAGAACATGTATATCATATACATAACAACATCAGTCTCACATTTGATTAATTACCCGAACCTATTTAATTTTATAAAGTTTATGAGAAATTGATGCTAGATTCAAAAAATTAATTTTTTAATATATATATATATATATATATATATATATATTTATTTCTTTTTGAATTGGTGAGTCTCATGAAAATTAAAATAATATTAGAAATTAAATTAAATTTCTCAATTAAGAGATATAACTATTTATTTGACCAATTAATTAATTGACCAAATTAAATTGATAGTGCAAAATAATTGTCATACTTTGTGATGGAAAAATACACACAACTATTTATATAGGTTTGAGTCTGATTAGAAATGATAATTTGCTAATTTAATGCTCTAACTTTTATGGACTCACATTATTTGGCAAACTTAAATATTATTGACTAAAGTAACCTTAAGCAAATTAAACTTTCAAAATCAATTTTGCAATAAATAAATATAAGTATTTTTTTGGTCTATTAATTAATTAATTGACCATATTAAATTAGGGTGTAAAATAATTATGGGATGAGAAAATATATATTGATTTTAAATTTTTGTAAATAGATAAATGCAATGAAAAAATACTCTATTAAAATATTCTTCTAACTTATAATATTAGACAAAACGAACAAATTCAACTTTTTGTTAGTTTTTCTCTGTGGACCAATGAAAAATATCTTAAACTAATTATAGCATCATCATAAGGTGGCATTAAATGGATAGTTTAAAATTTAAAAATATAACTATTTATTTGGCCATCTAACTAAGTAATTAGCCAAATTAAATTAGTAGTGTAAAATAATTGTAGGATGAAAAAATATATATTGATTCTAAGTGTATATATATATATATATAAGTTGTTCAATTGGTGGAGTATGATAATAAATCAATGTGGGATAAGATATTTTAGTATGATTAGAATTAGAATTTAAAATGCATGAATTAGAGAATTTTGATAAATAAGAATGGAGGAATTTAATAGTGCCACTGATAAGCCTCATTTTTACATGATTTATAAGGCTATATTCATTTCGTTTCTGAGTGATAAGTGATCTTTTGAGTTGTCTTTTGATATATTTATGTTTACCTTGGAAGATATTATGCCGTGTGTATTTCATGTCATTTTAGCATAGGTTTTAATGTCAAAAGGTGGATCACGATAAAGAGGAATCAATAGCCCATCAGCGAGCTCATGCGAAGAAGCTGTTTGAAAACGACGTTGAATATGATGAAATGGATTTGAAAAGGATGGATGTACAAAGTTGACTATGTTAAAGAGCATCTCAATAGGAGTCCGTAGCACAAACGGATTGTAATTGGTCCGGACGAGAGAACGGAGCGAAACAAATAAGTCGGCGTGCAGCCGAAAAGACGATTCGCGAGTTTTGCTCGCGACCTAAGGTCGCAAGGGCAAAACTCGCGAGAAATCATGAATTTTCAGCAATTTGATACACCTAGTCCATGTATACTTCTAATCCGAGTCGAATATGATTGAATCAGTCGAATAGGATTGAATCGTAGTCGAATAGATTGGGGAATTTATGAAAAATGGAGCTTATGTTTTATTATAAATAGGAGATAGAGCAAGAGCAAAAAACACCATTCCAGCAAGAACACAAATTCTTCTTTATTTTCTTTTGCAAGTTCTTTTCCGCTTAATTTAGTTTAGCTTTTTTTTAAGTATTTTCATTCCAATTTCATAGTTTAGTATTAGAATTCGAATTTCTTCCTGATTCAAGTCGCTACAATTGTTCTTCGTGATTCTTACGGTTTATCTATCTATCTTAATTTATGTTTTATTTAATTATTTATTGCTTTGGTAATTTAATTATGCGTAGCTAAAATTCCGTACTAATCCTAGGGTTTGCATGATTCGATCCTATATGTTGTGATTTCTGTTATCGCTATTTACCTTCCAGGCATTGATTCATGATTCTTTGTGCTTATTTATATGTGTTGATTTCTGATCAATCTTGATGCATATCTAGTTGTCGGTTAATTACGTAATTGTATTAATTGTCAATCTATCTTGAATACATGATACGAATAAGCGCGAGTCGTGGCGAGATAGGATATTCGTAGGAAGCATATTCTTAGTGATCCTTTTGGAGTTACTTGTTTTCACCTAGAATGGTAGGGAAAACTCGTAATCTACTGCCGCAATTGTCGTAATTGAAGTTGTTGGTTATATTTGTGATCTTCCATCTTGTCTGGATTAAAATTGGCTAATAGGAATAGGATAAACACACGGCATAATATCTTCCAAGGTAAACATAAATATATCAAAAGACAACTCAAAAGATCACTTATCACTTAGAAACGAAATGAATATAGCCTTACAAACCATGTAAAAATGAGGCTTATCAGCCACATAAAATATGAGGATGAGGTGGCACTAAGTTTCATTAATCCTATTATATATTGATAGGACTTTTATAAGTGAGAAAAAAGAGGAGGAATCCAACCTAGCCTCCGGCTCAGGTTCATCCGAGTGAAAAAAAGAGTCATAAATCTATAATAAATCGACTGATCCCAACCCTAAATTTTGGGTACCTAGGCCGACCATCGCGATCAAATTTTTACTGACATCTTTGTAAACTCATATGGTAAAATATACTAAGAATAATGATTTTTTTACATAGTATGTATATACATAGTACCCCTCAAATATAAACCGGACCGGATCGCTTTTTTTAAACCGGTTCGATTTTTAATATTTTAATCTTATGACTAATTTGTCCTCCTACAAATTAGTAACTAAAATTAGTCATCGATTTATTTCCTTAATAATAGGCACAACTCCTTGAAAATAGGTGTACCTAATTTCAAAATGGAATACATGGATTTTCACATATTTCAATTTTTTTGCAGCGTTTTTTTTTCTTCTCATTTTTTAGGATTGAACATATTCCAATCATTGAACATAATTTCAAGAATTGAACATGATAAATCATGGATTTCACGTTCACTAATTTTGAGTCTCATTATTTATTTTCATTTTAAATATTTTTTTATTCATATATTTCATTCCTTAATTTATAGGATTGAACATAATATGGATTTCACTTATTGGAGGGGTGCTAATTCTTTACTTCTTGATAATAATTTCAACGAAAAAGATAGTGAAAAAAAAACATTATTTTTCACTAATAATAGTGTTTTATTTATTTTATTATTTATTTCTTCTCTTTTTCTAATTTTCTTTCATAATTGGACATGTGGTTTATAATAAAATATGCAATATGCATCTTATATTAAAGATTGTTATAAGATTTTAATTTGATTACAATTTGTAAAACGAGTTTAAAATATAAAGTCATGATCATTTAAAGTGTGAGATTGATTTAAAAATAATTTTCTTTTTTAATCCAAATTTTATTGTTCGAGTGATGTTTCTCTTTCAATTTATTAAAACTAATTTATTTTTATGATTATTAAATTACATATATTATTAAAATATTGCAAATAATATGTGTCAGGTGCATGATACCCGACAAAGGGTGCGTGACACCATGCACCTGGCAAAGGGCGTACAACGATTGTCGGCATCAGGCACCCCATGCACGACACTCAACTATAAAATTATAAATTATTGACAATTAATCTAAATTAATATTAAGAATTGTGTAACGTATCACTATAATAGTGTGAATAGTGTGACATAGTGATAATATTGTTCGTTTATTTGATAATAGTTTTGTATTGCATAAAAATTATAAGATATTGTTGAAATTGATGTTAAAAGTTAGAAATTGATTAGAAACAACTATAATTGTAAGAATATTGTCATATGTTGACCTAGGGATGGCAATCGACCCGTGGATACCCGAAACCCGCGGGTATCCGTCCGATTATTCGCGGGTTTGGTAGACATTTTGTACCCGTGGGTATGTTCGTGGTTTAAAATTAGTACCCGTTTAGTTCGCGGGTACGGAAATGGTTTGACACTACCCGTACCCGCGAAACCCATGTACCCGCGAACTGTACCCGTAAAAATACCCGCGAATTACCCGTGAACCCTACACACGAACCCGTGAAACCCTCCCATCTAATAACTTATTTTATTAATTAATTAATTTCCAAATTCTGAAAATAGAAATTAGTAACCTACTTTTCATCAGAGATTTTGGTTTCGAAGAGGAAGTAGAATATAGTCTACTTTTCATTCCATATTTCCACCATTTTGCTCCTCTCTCAAATCTCAACCCCCTTTTTTTTTGTATTTTGTTTGAGGTAGATTCCAAAGGGTGCCTTGATTTGAGGTGGGATTTCTCGTTTCTTTGTGTTTGTTTTCATTTGTGTTGAGAGCCATGGAGGATTGCTTTCTTTATCTTGAAGTGGATGTCAATGGCGAAGAGGTTTTTGGGGTGAATAAGGTGAAGATTCTTGGCTTACTTTTACTATCCTTTTTTATGTTTCTGTTTGTGGAAAATGGGCTGCTTCCATTTTTAAGGTTCCTATCCAAAGTTCTTAGCTTTCTGCCTTAATGATTTCTCTTGTTTTCTGGGATTTTTTATTTATTTTGTATTTTTCGAAATTTTTATTCTTGGTGAGTATAATATAGCTTCATCTCCATATGGTTAATCTTTTTCCAGAAACAAGATGTGAAACTATGACATTCTCTCTTATTTGAGTTATTTATTAATGTGTCTGCACCTCAAAACTGTGACTAAGGAAAGCCGCAGCTTTGATGGATCTGTTTCTAGCTGAAGGATGAGTGTTCGCGGGTATCCGTCGGGTGGCGGGTTCACGGGTATCCGCCAACCCGCGGGTACCCGCGGGTCGCGGGTATGGTGGGAATCTCCTACCCGTCGCGGGCGGGTCACGGGCGGGGATCATTTTCACAGTGCGGAGTGGTTCGGCACTATCCGTGCCCGCCCGATCCGATTGTCATCCCTATGTTGACCACATGTTCTATTATTTCATAAAAGTATATTGTAGTATAAAAATTATAAGATATTAGTGAAATTGAAGCTAAAAAATAAAAATTAAAAGAAACAACTGTAATTGTGAGAATAGTGTCACGTGTTGACCACATTATTCGAATAAAAGTATATTCTAGTATAAAAATTACAAAATAATGCGAATAGTACCACACGTTGATCACATTGTTTGATTATTTTATCTAAGATGTATTTGAACAGTCTCGATCGCTAGTTTAAATTAATAACTATTAATTCATTTAAAACGTTTGAAGGAATTAGAAAATTTGATAAAAACCACCATGTAATAGTGACAACATTGTTTAAATTATACTATAGTATTTAAATTATAAGATAATAGTGTAATCTACCTTAAAAATCAGATAATTGAATGAAAGAACTATATTGTGAGAATCATGTCACATATTGTTCATAATTTGAAAATATGTATTTATAATTCATTTAAGTTTTTTGAAAGAATTTAAGAAATGAAATGAGAATTATGAAATTTGTAACAAATCCATAAACCCTAAACACCTAAACCATTAAGCTTCGAAAACCCCTAAATCCTAAACCCTAAACCCTAGACCCTAAACCCTCAAACCCGTAAATCCCTTCACAAATTTATATGTTCAATTATTTTCAATAGCCTAACGCGGCTGTCACTACCGGACAAGGTGGCAAAGGACTAGGGTGTCGAACCATAGGTCTCAAGTTCGAATCTCATTATGCTCAATCCCTAGTCCTTTTTGTTTTGTTTTGTGTTTTTTATATTTTATTGTTTCGTTAGTTTTATTTTGTGTTTTTTATATTTTATTGTTTCTTTAATTTTATTTCTTATTTTTTTCTCCCTTTTTTTAGTTTCTTTCGTAATAACTTTTATAATTTTTTTTGTATCATTTTAACAATCGACGTGCATCTATAGTTTTATATATTTTGAATTGAAATTATTTTCTAGAGTGTATATTTTGTTCTCAATCACTACAAATTGTTGAACGTGTTTAAATTTGTTTCCATTTTAAAATATATATATGAAAAGATTATACACCATATCTCCTTTGATTTGTATAGCCATATCTTTACCTATTACTTAACTATTTTCCTTATAAATCGCAACTATGAATATTTGATAAGATAATCGTGATTAACATTCATACACGAAAAAACATACGTAGACAGCAAACTTGAAAGCAAAAAATCTCTTAGTAACAAGTAAGAAATCGTGCATCTTCTATGGCCAGCAACGCCGATGAAATATTGAATGAGTTATTTGGATCCGATAACGAAGATGAGTTGGACGTCCCGCCCGAAGATGAGTTGCACAATCAGTTGCACGATTCACATGAAGACGAGTCACACGAAGATGCATTCGACGAGTTGGTGCATGAAGGTCCGAAATCGGGTATGATTTTCGGTTCTATAGAAAGACTCTATATGGCATACAATTCATATGAAAAATTACTAGGATTTGGTGTGTATTGTAGAAGTATTTCTAGTACTAGCAAGTATATCGTTATTTCTTGTGATCGTGTTGGAAAGATGAATTTTAAGAAACATACCAAAAAATAGATTGTCGATGCGCATATTAATGTGATAAACGTGATTTTCAAAGTGGGAGTGTCTTGGTACATGTAGACCACAATCACGCATCTTGTATCCAACTATGTCAAATTTCATGCCGAGTCATGGAGTTTGTCATTGAATATGAAGAGCAATTAGAGGCTAACGACATTGTAGGCATCAAAGTTTGTAAACCTAAAGTTTATTGAAGTCAGTGAGGTCCTTCGAATGTGCGAGCAACTCCAGGATTGTAGGAACTTTATCAATGATAGAAGAAGATTGAGACTCGGTGACGGAGACGCAGGCGCTATCCGTAGTTATTTATCAAATTGCATTCAACCGATGCTAGATTTTTCCATTTGATGGATATTGGTGATGACTCGAGACTTCGAATGTGATGTGGATTCATCCTCGAAGCATAGCAAATATCATTATTTCCATGATGTTATTAGTTTCGACACCACATACCGTTAACCAATATCGATGCCTTTGCTCACCGTGGTCGGAGTTAATCACCATCATCAATCTATTTTACTAGGATGCGCATTGTTGACACATGAGCATGCGCACTCGTTAAATGGTTTTTAGTAATTGGTTAGAATGATGGAAGGGTTCATCCTATCGCATATTGACCGATCAATGCGAGTATCAAAATTGCTTTGTGAGAGAAGTTATGCCCACACCACCCAATTTTGCTTATGGCATATTTGCGGAAGATCCTCTAAAGTTCAAAGGTGTTGCTAATAGAGAAAATGTTCGTGAGTTCCTACTCGATTATATATGATATTCTCGAGATTGTAGAATTGAATTGAAGTGGGCTGATTTCCTCATCAAGCATGGTCTACAAACTAACGGTGGCTTAAAGATCTCTATGAAGAACGTGAGAGTTGGGCCCTATACTGAATCACATATTTTGGGCTGGAATGGTGTCGACACAAAGAAGTGAGTCAATTCATGCATTTTTGATGGTTATATCAATTCGAAGTAGTTTGAAGATGTTTGTGGAACAATATGAGATAGCTTTGACTGATAAAATTCAAAAAGAGATGGAAGCTGATTACCAGTCCAAGTGTTGGCGAGTAAAAACGACCATTCACTACAGATGGGATTCGCAATTTGCAAATGCTTACACATTAAACGTGTACAATATATTCCGTGAAGAAATTATCAAGATTTGCAATTGCAATGTCAAAGAGGTATCTTCTAATGGATTAGACGGTGTAGGAGGTATTGAGAGGTATGAAGTATTGGAAACATGCATTTTCAGAATGAATACCATCGACGCTACACTTTCAATGTGGAGTATCGCCTATTGGAGAATATATTTGTTGCAATTTCCGTAAGTTTGAATCTAAAGGAATTTTATGTGTTCATGTCTTGAAAGTTTTAGCTTACAAAGACATTGATCATGTTAATGAAAGATACATATTAAGAAGATAGCGTAAGGATGTTTACGCACCACATGCTAGTATTGTTTTTTGGTGGATATCCTCATATGACGAAGGAGTACAAATCGTTCAAGAGTGGAGCGAGAATTTCAAGAGTGCTGATTTGGCTTACCGTGCCTAATGAAAGGATGCGTTTATCAAGGAAAAGTGTAGAAAATGAAGAATGCGCTCACTAACCTGGACTTGATTAGAGAACCTATTGTTGATGCATCCGGCGAGATTGTAGTCCTTGATCCGAATGTGAGTCGTCCGAGAGGTAGACCAAGGCAACACCGATTTAAAAGTCTTTGTCGAAAGGAATCAACCTCGTGCTGTGAGTAACATAGCACACAAGAAAGTGGTGTATAATATGTCTACGCCCATTTTCGTTGTTTTTAATTTTAACTTGCATTTTGATTTAGTGTTTTGTTATTTCTAATTGTTACTTGTTACTATTTTGGATCGAGTGTTTTAATTCTATTTTATATCCTTGGAGTCAATTAGTTTTATTGTATTTACGATTTTTTTATGATGAAAATATTCTTTTAATTATGTATCATTTTCATGTATATAAGGTAACAAAATCCAAAATTATAGCCATCCATGCAAAAATCGAAAAGAATTAATAGGATAAATATTTTTTAAACAAAATCGCAAGCAATTAATGCAAGCTACAAAAAAAGGACTAGGGAATGAGCTCAAGAGGATTCGAACATGTGACTGCATTATAACCCCATCCTTTTCACACCTTGTCCAAATGCGTACCGTGATAAACTTTCTAACAAAATCTATTTATGGGTTACAGATTGGATTTGTTTTTCACAAAAAATAGTAACATATAAACTTTGATAAATTTTAGAAAATGTCGAGCTTGCACTTAGTCTCGAAATTATATAAATCGTTCAAATCGTTTAATTGTCCATAAATTATATTGATATGATTTTTTTTTTAAAATTTGTGGTGTAATGATTATATTTATTGTAAAATATTCTAAAATGTGGAATCCTGGATTATGATTTAGCTTTCCAATAAAATTAAAAGATCTATTGACATAACCACATCAATTACATTTGACATTTGGACTTAAGAGATATACATGCATTGTTTCTTATTTGTAATCATTATAACTTGTTGAAAATTTACACTTGATTTACACGTCCATCAAGAGACGTGTAAATCTATTTAGCTTGGTTTCCATTTCTATTGTTTAGCTTTTTTATTTCATTTTTGTTTAATGAATTTCCTCTAAGTAGTTTTACATCTTTTTTATTATGAATTGTTTCTCTTGAAACTTGTTTACGGTTATTTTTCTAGTGTTGACGTTTTTCCTTTTGTTTATAATTTTAGAAAATGACTATGATTGGCTCTTTTGCAATCAAAATTATCTTTTGACAAAATGGATAAATATGAGATCAATTGACACAAACACATCAATTTCGAAACCCAAAAAATATGGCTAAAGAAATCTCATTATACCTTGTTTGAGATTCGTACTCATTTTTCAAGTGATCAATTGACACATATATCTCAATTTCAACACACAAGAGATATACATGCATTGGTGTAGATACAAGTAATCATTATAACTTATTGAAAAATGTTACACTTGATTTACACGTCCATCAAGTGGTGTAATTATTAAATAAAAATAATTTTCCATCACTTGTAATTTTAGAAGGAAAACGCATACGTACTTCGCCTCCATTTTCCTATCTATAAATATGAGATCCTATAGTATGACAATCACAACTAATCAATATCTTCACCACCAACACAATGTCTTACTTCCCACCTTTGACCAATATTCCCCCCATCCCTACGCCCGAATGGAACACCCAAGATGAGGATTGTCTCATCGCAATCCTCCACAACCGTCGTCTCGATTTCATGCATGCAAACAAGCATGAGGTTATGAATATTTTGTACGAGGTAACGGCAACACTTAATGTTTTTACTCGTCGTGTTTTGCCCGTTTACATAACCCTCGACGTTGTGTTGAAGATCTATGATCTACGTGAACGTGTAAACAACTTTCGTTGGTTCGTCCATAATCGCGTTGTCACATATGCTTCTGAGGCTAACATCCTCATTCATGTATCTGTAAGTTGTTCGTAATTATTTCATTCATTACATTTGCATGTAGATTTCCTTAATATATTTTTTTCTAGGATGAAAGTCCACCAACAATGACCATTTGTGCTGGACAAAGGCATATCAAATATCTTTGTGAAATCTTCTTCGATTGTGGATTGAACAAAATGGACTTCCAATATCTTGTTGTGGCGGCGGCCGGTGGGGAGGATGCTTGGGTCGGATGAATGCTTCTTTTAATGTTGTCATCGTCTTTTTGAAAACAATGTTAGTTGAACATTGTTTTTTTTATGGATCTATGTAACAACGATGACTATATAATATATAAATTGTTAATTTCAGTTTCATATCTTTATGTCTTACCTCTTAGTTTTTTGATATCATATCAAGTAAATTATTCAACATTAAGTTCAATTGTGATTCATGCAATCTCGATTGTCGAAATTAAATAAAATATTCAACATTTTCCAATAAATATAATCATTAGACAAGATAATGATTAATGTTTTTTACAATAAATTAGTAAAAAGTATATGAAGATTTTGAATATTGTACTTAATAGGCACACAAAAAGATAGCTACATCTTTTTTGTTTACTTTGTTTTTCGGCTCTCTCAAATTGTTTGGAACGTATAAATAGATTTTTTGTTACGAAGTTTATGCGGCTGCCACTACCGGACAAGGTGGCAAAGGACTAGGGATTTAATGCATAGGTCATAAGTTCGAATCCTCTTAAGCCCAGCCCCTAGTCCTTTTTTTATAACTTGTTCTTGTCGCTAATTTTTTTTTTTTTTTTTTACTTTCGATAGTGGTTTTAAACTTGTTAGTTTTCCTCTTACTTTGTTTTGTTTTCCAAATTTCGTCTTAGTTGATTGTAGACTAGTGGTTTTAAACTTGTTAGTTTTCCTCTTGTTTTGTTGTGTTAGTTGATTGTTCAATTTGACTTGTTTATAGAATTTTGTTTCATTTTTTTCATTCAAACAAGAAGTAGTATGAAACGAACTGTAAAATTCATTACATAAAAACAAAATGCATTCAAATAAACAAGACAAATCAAACTAAGTCCTAGTTTACAATGAACTAAGACGAAAATTGGAAAACAAAAAAACTATGAGTAAATATGGAAAATAACTTAAAGACAGCAAACTAGTATTACTAAGCCATGAAAAAAAATCATATTTTATTAGGTCTAACTTCAAACATTGGAATCCTCATTTGAACTTGACTTTAAGTCTATGATAGGTATCATAGGTTTAGACATTCTCTCATTCAATGATATATCTCCAAAAACAGCTCTTGGAATTTTAAATGGATTGTCCGGCTTCATCGCACGACATAACTCGTAAAGTTTTCGAAGTGGATATACCTCCAGCAACAGATCTTGCACTTTGTCCTCATCCATTTTGCTAAGCATTCTTACAAAGAGATCGTCAATTTCTTTCTTCAAGTCGTCATTCTCGTCTCGTATGCCCATGTACAGCATCTCTAGGCAACGCGAAGAGGGAGGGCTGAACCATTCAGTTGATAGTCTACGTCGCAGAGGGTATGGTTTCGGCGTGGATCCTCTTGGTGAGGATTTCATTGGTGTGTTTGGTGCCATATGATTCGAATGTAATGTGTTATAATTGTGACTATCATGGTACTGAAATCCTCATTTATAATAGTTCGAAAATTTTAGGGTTTGTTTACAAAATTCGAAGCCTCATATGCATGGGCTATCATGGAGTAGCCGAAAATTTGCTATAATCTTGTAAGATACGATTTTATATCTTTCCATCTCCAAATTAGATTCATATTTATCTAAGTTTTGAATAAATAAGATGCGTGTATTTCAATTACCATATTGATGAAGTTTTATCATGTTTTCAGCATAATCATATTTATCTTCCAATATTTCAATTACAAAGGTTGTTAAACCTGTACTTATTTCAATTTATTGATTATTTAATAATATTATTGTGTTTCCTATTAAATTTATTGATTAATTGAATATTCATTTAATGTCAAAATAATTAACTATTAAAGTAAATACACAGGAAATAGATAAAACCAATAGTTTTAAACAAATTAACGTAGTTGTCTCATTGGATAAAGTGGCAAAGGCTTGGGATTTGGAAGAAGATGGTCCCAAGTTCAATCTGTGAGCACCATTCTTATTTTTTTGTATTAATCTGTTGATAATTATTTTGTAGATAATTTGAAAAATCTTGTATGTATCATATTTTCGAAAATCAAGGATTTGAACATATTCATTCCTAAATTAACGATGGGGTTAAATATTTAAATTACAAATTTAAATAAACGAATTAATTAATATACTTTAAAATTTATTAGCAAATGACCAAAAACCCCTCATTATGTCCATACATAGTATGTAAATTTATCGGTTCCCATATACTAAATACCACATATTGTATGATAGGACGTATGTGTATTCTTAACAATACATAATTGTTGAATTTCACTAAATATATACCATTCACCTAGATACTCTTGACCCTAAAGCTAGCATAAATAATAAACTATAAGGCATGAGCAGAAATCTGTCCACCAAAAAAGGGTAAATATCAATTTAAACCCTGAACTATACATGTTTTATTAAAAATATCCTGAACTTTCAAAAATATCTATTAAAACCCCAAACTATCATATTTGATATACACATTAAAACCCCAAACTAGGATATTTTTGATACAAAATATGATAGTTTGTGGTTTTAATAGATATTTTTGAAAGTTCAGGATATTTTGATAAAACATGTATAGTTCAAGGTTTAAATTGATATTTACCTTACAAATAAAATGATTTGATAAATTCGTATCCGAATAAAAATAAATAAAAAAATCTTCATATAATTGGATATAAGCCAATAAATTTTTAGTTGTATTGTGTGAATTCCAACATAAAATATGTTCCTAGGGTTTGAATAACTTCACCAACTAAATTATTCTAACAGTATATAATTTAATTATGGTGAGATATCGTTAGTTTCTTTATACTCGTCTAGCAAATGGAGCGAAGTTGTAACATTATGTTCGTTAGTGATACAAATTAGAACCACAGTTAGATTTTCACCTCACACGACATTAGATTTGGAGCAATTAAATAAGTAATTAATGTGACCATCAATGTACTTGACTTTTGTGTTCACGCAACATAGTGTTTGTAGTCACGCATGGAATATGCCTTAGGGCGTCTTTGGTAGGCCTGATAAAGCCGACAAACGTGTTAAAATTCACCGTTGAGTTTGGTTTTGAACTCACTGCTCACCCTGTGATTGTATCCAATCTACGATAAATGAGGCTAGCGACCACACGTAGGTAGCGGCTACGCTAGCCTCATTTTCGAGTTACTTTGTCATGCTAGCACCGACCAGATAGCTAGTGATCACTAGCCTAGCGGCTACGTGAGTAGCGGCGTCATTAGCCTCATTTTCGGGTTACTTTTGCTGCGCTAATGATCGCTAGGTAGCTAGTGATCACTAACCTTTTTTTCGTAATTTATATTTGTAACTAATCTACCAAACAACAAGATTAGTATCTATATTTTTATATCTACATGTCTACCAAAGACGCCCTTAGTATATATTGCTCTCTGATTTGAAGTATCACTGTTTATTATTTTGGGATGTAGTCATAATTGTCAGTATTTTTAGAATATTTTGGGGATGAAGTATCATTAGAATTACGAGCGTCCAATACTTTTTTAGAAGTATTGTTATTTGCTTTTCACAAATATATCACATCAACTATAATATATGAATAGGAGTATCATTTGTACGATTTATAACATATGCTATAACCGGTAATTATTTGCTTTTGAAGTTTGTGTTTTTTACGATAAAATTATTTTTTCAACAAACAAAGATGTGCCACCCTATATGTTATGGTGATTTCTTTTTACACAAAATGATATTATCCCACTTGCACGCCATGTTTAATGACATGAAATTCGAAATACCATGTGAAACACATTTATTCTACATTGTAATATATGCATCTTGATATAATTGTACACACGACACGTTATCTCTTTTTTATTAGGGGGGAAAAGTTTACGGTCTTTAAGTCATGGAAATTGGGGAATAATTGAGATTAAGCTAAAGATACATAGAAATCTCAAGCTACATCAAAGTTCTATTTATGAGTATTTAAAAATTAGTCAATGCTTCTTTAGATTAAGTGGGGGTCCAATAAGCTTAAGAGCACATGAGAATCCTTACAAACAAATTAACAAATAAAAAGTCAACTTTAATTAAGCAAAACTACAAAATACTTTCAAAGTTAATTTCTTTTAAATTGAGCAAGGAATCTTGCACATAGATTTCGGGTGAAATAGTACAATATAAAAACAACATTTAACTCAACCATGTACCTCCAGTAAAAAATCAACGAGAATATGTATAGTTTTTTTTTAAATAACGAGGGAAGCCGGACTTATGATTCGAGGTGGTACTGAGTAAATTTTGCTTTTGTATAATAACCTGCAAAAAATATATGAAATGTAAGAATATTCATTTATTAGAGATAATAATAATAATAATAATAATAATTATTATTATTATTATTATTATTATTATTATTATTATTATTATTATTATTATTATTATTATTGTCTGATATTTGGGTCTAATTGTATAAATAGTGTAATACTTAAAATATTTATAAAAAATCATGATCTTCATGAAAAATTGCAAATATGATTTGAAGAAGCAATTTTACCCCTAAAAGTTTTAGCAAAAAAATCAAGTATTACTATTATCGTTATGCTTAATGCAATTTCGTCCCTAACATAAGTAAAAAATGATGCAAATAGCCTTTAATTATGTTACGAATTTTTTTATTTTTTTCTTTCTTTTTCCCCTCATATTCCAAGTTTATATCATTTGGGGAAATCAGCACGATCTCCGATTTAAAGATCTCTGACACGATCTCCGGTTCGAAGATCTCCGGCTTAAAGACCGAGAGCTGCAGCTCCTTAACTCATTTCGGTTGTTCGGGAAATTAGAACGCAAGATCATTACCGTCGTCGTTCTCGAACTGCACGAGTCTCATTGAGTTGGTTCTGTCGGATAATTTATTCTCCAAAGAAATCCCCTCTGTTTTTGACGCGCTGAAGATCCTACAATCCCTAGATCTCCCCTACAACCATCTTATTGGCTTTATGTGCGCCTCCTCGTCGACCTCAAGATCTCCAAAAAACACCACCACCGAATTGATCCCCATCACTTTCGCAACGAGCAACCACCAAACCACCTCACCGACTCGATCCCATTGGAGCTAGGTAACACGTGTGCCTCCGTCGTCAACCTTAAGCTTTCCAAGAACAACATCGCCGGATCGATCCCCACCACCTTCGCGTCATGCTTTTCTCTCCAAACAATTTATCTCTACAATAACAACCTCATTGGTCCCTTCCCAGACTCCATCATCAAAAGGTTATCGTTTCTGGAGAACCTCATGCTCAACGATAATTGGATTTCCAACGAATTTTCGACGTTCATTTCCTTCTGCAAAAACTTTTGAGTGTCGGATTTAAGCTTCAACAGTCTGTCCGACATCATTTCGCTGGACATATGCCCCGGTACCGCCTTGCTCTAGGAGCCTGGGTGTCGAACAATCTTATCTATAGCCCGATCCAAACTCAACTGTCTTTGTGCTCATAGTTGAAGATCATCGATTTCATAATCAATTATAATTTAATATTTGTTAGTTATATAAGGAAAAAAAAATAAAAATTTTGTAACAAATTTAAAAGCCCGTCAGTCATCAGGACGATTTGCACCATTTTCAAATATGCTAGGGACAAAATTGCAATAAACATAACGAATAAGGGTATATATGATTTTCGCTAAAGCGTTCATGAGCTAAATTGCACCTTATCCATTATTATTATTATTATTATTATTATTATTAGTTTGACTTCTCGGATTTGCAGTAGATTTTATATTTGGAAAACACAGATAATGCTTGCAAGAACGTACACGAGATTCTACCGAATAAATTATTTTTCTTCAAGGTGATCTCCTGTATAGATATTCGCATGTGCGGATATTTGTATTTTTTTCAGTGCAAATGATAATTTTTTTCAAACAAAATGATATTTTATAATTACAGGGTAAAAAATAAATAATATTTTTTTGTCAAGATAAATGATACTTTTGTTCGTCCGCATAAAGTACAAGAGTTTTTGTATTTTTCTTATCATAGCAAGTAGAAAAATCATTACAACACTAGGTTTTTATATCTAAATTAGAACCGTACATGAGTTCTAACTGATACGACACCCATAACAGGTATTGTATACTTACTTCGTTTTCTCAGCCGTCAAATTTCATATATCAAGAAATAGAAATTTTACCTTTGAAGCCTATTAATTATCATGATAAATACATATATACAACTAATTATCAAATTTCAATAGTATAAAATATGACTAAAATAGTAAAATATAAAATATATCATGATGTTTACTTTCAAATTCAAACTATGACTCACGGAAAAATAAGAAAAGTGAAATAAAACAATTAATGCCATCGTCAATATAATTAGAAATACGTCTAATGGAAAATATGTTTGTTCAACCATAGAAAGTATATACCACAATAATTGATCTCTCATGTAAAGTATTCCTATGAATTAACTTTTTTTATTACTAGTCAATACCAACTCTTTTTTCCTCATTGTGACGACATCTTTTTTTTTTTGAAAATGAAATACATATAATTAGATACACGAAACCGCATGTTCTCACTATTTTATAAATACTCTCTTAAGAAATGGACACCTTATCTCATCGATTTAATGAATACGTACAAACAACATGGTTTAATAAGTTTCACTTTATGACTTTCTGATTACGTGAACTATTCAATAAAAGCAAGAGAATATAATAATTTACTTACAACTATGACAAGTCGACTTCGACGAAATTATAGTAATTAATTCATTTATCAACTTGTAGTGTCTCTTAATTCGAACTATAAGTCATATACATAGATTAGGACTGACAATTTTCGATACGACACGTAATTAACGGGTTAGTGTTCAACCTTATCGTGTTCGTATCCTTATTGTGTCGATATGATAAGGACACGATAATTTCGTGTCATGTTCGTGTTCGTGTTGGATCCGTGTCGTGTTCGTGTAATACGATAACTTTCGTATTGCATTCGTGTTCGTGTCGGATTATGTCGTTTTCATATAATTCGATAATATTTATATATATTTAATATTAATTTAATTACATTTTATATATTTTTATTTCTTTTACTAAATTTATTTTATAATTTTGATTTGAATTTATCGTTTCATGTCGTGTCGTGTCAACACGAAAAAAATTGTGTCATATTCGTGTCCATGTCGTGTCTGTGTCAGTATGTTTTGTGTCGTGTTCGTA
Source organism: Salvia rosmarinus (assembly GCA_036937905.1). Taxonomy (NCBI): domain Eukaryota; kingdom Viridiplantae; phylum Streptophyta; class Magnoliopsida; order Lamiales; family Lamiaceae; genus Salvia; species Salvia rosmarinus. The sequence continues at coordinate 12,455,218 of CM072819.1, read as the reverse complement.
TCGGACAGATCATTAACGGGTCGTATTCGTGTTTGGCCTTATTGTGTCGTGTCGTTATTGTATCGAGATGATAACGATCCGATACGCACGAATTGTCAGCCCTAATATAGACAGACATTGAACTAAAGTGGGTGATAAAAAAATATAATAAAATTGACATGAAATTAACAATATAGCTCATAATTACTTATAGGATAAATTCACCATTTAAACCTGATTTTGAATGTATTTTTAAAAAATGGCCCGATGTTTTTTGGGGGAACATTTAAGTAGTAAACACTTTCGGTGTTAATCGAGCAGTTTAGGGTTCATTTCCTCCTCCCCCAACTAAAAAAATGTCTTGATATTTAAAAAGCATTAGTTTAATTTCTAACCTTTATGGCTTGTTTCAAATCTAATTCAAATCAAGACTCAGCAACCCAAAATATGACATGTAACAATAGAATAAATCCTACATGAAAGAAACTTGGAGAAACAATACTAAAAATTGTTGTTGTTTCTACCATAATTAATATAAATTCAATTTTTTATATAAAGTGATGTCGTTTCCAGAAAAATGATGTTATTTAGGATGGTGTCACTGCTAGATTTTTCATATAGAATTTTGGCATTCCGTATCATTTTTTAGATTGACGAAGTTTAGTTAGATATTAGATTTAACATCACTTCTTAGATTGACGAAATTTAATCCGATATTAGATTTAATACAAGTCAAAAAATCAAGGAAAATGCTAAACATACATAATATGCATGTACATAATTAGACTTTTTTTTGTCATTTACCTATTTTCAAGAATTAAGAGATTAGTTATATTTTAATTGAATTTATAATTTACTTAATTGTCCATAATGATAATTAAAGAAAGGATTTAATGATCTTTCCTTCTGGAGAACATAACGTGAGGTTTGACATTTAAGTAGTATTATTCGAATAGTTTATTGTACATTCAATTTAATACATCTATTGCTAAATCATTGAAATAAGATTCTATATAATTCATTTTACAATTTTAAAAAATATAACTTATTTTGATATATAAAATAGCACTCTGAATTTATATTCATATTTTGAGATATAAAAAGGTGTTTTATGTCTTTTCAAAATTACTTTTGAGTCTATTATTCTAATTACTCATCATCAGAGTATTTTAATTCATTTAAATAATTTTTTCAATAAATAAACATAGATAGTGAAATATATATACACAAATTTATATAAACATATAATGGACAAATTTATGTAAATATATAGTGGCGATTTAGGAATAATTTGTTTCCAAAAATTATTTGAGTAAAAAAGGAAAAAATAAAATTTAACATCATAATATAACTGTCCCGAAATAGATTAGGGGTAATTTAGTAATGATCTTATTACCATAAATAATGAATCGGTTTAAAAAGAACCGAACCGATCCGATTTATATTTTGAGGGTATTATGTATGTTTAGCACTATCCAAAAATCAAATGCCAAATTACATTTTTGAAAAATGTACATTGATGATCATATATCTAATGTGTAACATTCTCTTTTTCTTCTTTCTTTTAATTACTCTCTCTCTCTCTCTCGCAATGAGGAATGAAAATGAAAACCTTATCTCATCAACTTGATGACCTCACACTCTCAACATGGTTTATAAGGTTGACTTTATTTCTTAATATATATATATATGATTGAATTATAATAAAAATCTATTTTTTCATCAAAACCTAAAAACCAATGTACTTTATACACAAAGTTAATACATTTTATATATAAAACTAATAGTCCATTGAGTTCTGATAAAAGACAATATTATTTATCAGTATTTTGTAATACAATAATTTTATATATAAAGTGCATTGGTTTTTAAATTTTTACGAAAAATGTGTTTTTATTTGATCTCTTCCTTATATATATATATATATATCTATATATATATATATATATAGATAGTGAAATTCAAATAATAATCATTTTAAAATGTGAATTCAAATAATAGTTATTTTAAAATGTGAATATGAAAATCAAATGAATTATTGTGAAAGTTGATAATCAATTGGAAAATTATTAAATTCCACAATATTTGAAATTTCCGCATAGGTTCGAATCTCACGCGAGTTGAAAATTTTATTTTTTGGATTCAGTAACTTCCTATATGAATTTATCAACTTTCACAATAAATAAACTATTTAATTTTTTATGCGAATTCATTAACTTTCATAACAAATATATTATTTTTTTGTTCTCACGTTAATCACCAATATATATCAATATATATATATATATATATATAGTCACACACATAATTATTATGGTGTTCGAGTAATACATGCGACTCCTACTAGGGTGTGCATCGTCGGTTTGGTCGATTAACCGACCAAATTTTAAAATCGAAACCGAATCGAACGAATTTTTTGAACCGAACCGAACCGATTTATAATTTGGACCGATCAAAATCGAACCGAAAACCGATCGGTTTCGGTCGGATCGAAAACCGATCAAATATAAATTATACATATATTTTCAAATAAACATATTTTTATCCTAATTATTTAATTAAAATATTAATGAATCATTATATAAAATATATAAATATATTAAAATAATAGTTTGGTTCGGTTCGGTTCGATCGAACCTAAAAGTAAAACCGAAACCGAACCAAAACCGATTTTAATTAAAATTTTGAACCAAACCAAAATCGATTTTAAAATCGAACCAACCGATCGATTCGATCGATTTTTTTAGTTCGATTCGATCCATCACACCCCTAACTCCTACAAAGAAAACGAGATTTTCTTGTCACAAAATGAGCAAATACTTTTTAATAGTAAATGGGATAAGCCCAAACCGAAACTGTCCAAAAACGACATTTAAAAAGGTATAAAAAAACAATAAATATATATAAAAGAAAAAACTATAAAACGTGAAACAATTACACAATGGTGTCGACACAATCGGTCTGATTCTCTTTCATTCCTCTACTCAACATCCCCTGTTTCATCCCTCTCCCCTGCCTTCTCTCTCCAAAAATGTCAACATTTTTCTTGTTCTATATCTCTACATCCTCACATCTCGACGTCATCTCTATAAATACCTTTATTCCTCCGCTTTTCAACGAACACCCTGGCCGCAATCCATGCGTTTGCGATTCGCCAAGACTCTTGTTTGAATCGATACGTTAAAAACTTTTTTTGCGAAGTTATGCGTGTAGGGATCCGTGATTTTTCTTGGTTAGAGGGTGTTTTTTTGTGTAGAATTGAATTATAAAGCTCCAATTTAAGATAATTATATAAACGAGATTTTTCAACCTGCTGTCATGTCGTTTCTCGAGGTAATTCTTCCACCGTTACAATCGAGGGTGGTTCCTTTTTTCTTTTCTTTATTTGAAATTCAATTTCTCGATGCTTTTTTCAAGTGTTTGGTTTTGATTTTTGAATTGTGGTGCAGGGCTTGTTGCCGGTGTTGTGGGGAGGGGAATTTGGAGAGAGATTACGGGTTTATTCTGGTAAATTGAAGCAGCTCCTTTTTTTAGTTTGTATTTTACTTGACGAAAATTTGGGAAGATTGAATTTTACTTTTATTTGTATTGTTTGTTTAGTTGTATGCTCGAATTTGCGTCACATATGTGGAAAACTTGCAGGTTTTGATTAGGGAATATTGTTGTTCTGTGGCATGCCTAAATGGTGAATTTTGAGGTGAAAAGTCTCAAATTTTATGCTCTGCAACTATGAGACTGTAGTTTAATCGAGTGACTTTCCCTTTTGCTGTGCAAAATTAAGTACGTTTAGGTCTCTTAATAGTTAAAAAGTTATAGTGTGGGCTACGTGGATTGAATTTGTTTTGTTTTTTTTGTCTCTGTTTTGTGCAATTTGCGATGCTAATTTGATCAATCCTTAGAATTAGGTTATGATGATTGAACTTGCTGTTTTCTCGCCTGCATTATCTGCCACTCCTTCGTCAGAAAACTTCATGTTTGAGGCAGTGTGGATATAAAAGAACGAAAATCCTATGATATGTTGGGAATCTCTTATGGTAATCATCCGTGCTTGAACCGGATTTATGGCTATGCTAAGAGCTTGTGTTCTTTTATAGGATGCCCAGTGAATCGTTGTGTATATCATCATTGAGTGTTTGTTGCCATATTGTAACGAATTCTTTGCAACTTTCTTGTTTCCACCGTTTCAGTAATACAAATTACAACTTGATTCTTCTGTAACTGACCGCATTGCTGTGTTTTCGAGTTAGATTAGTCTCAATTATTTCCGTATTTTGTTTACTGTTTGATTATTATTGCAAATGGAATTCTTCCATTAACATATGGATCATTGTAGAACTCGAAAGGCTAACACTGGTTCCCCTCATTTTGGTGGTGGTGAAGGCTCATTTGTGCAGAATATATCTCATTCCATGTCGAACATTGCGTGCGAGGCCCATAGTGAAGAAGATGAAGGATGCCGGGACGACTCGTATGCCCTCATCCTTAAGCTCGTCGCGATTGCTGCAATCCTCATAATGGGAGTCTGCGGTGTGGCCATTCCGTTAGTCGGAAAGAAGCGAAGGTTTCTACGCACCGATTCCAACTTGTTCGTTGCTGCCAAAGCCTTTGCTGCCGGCGTCATCCTTGCCACAGGGTTCGTCCACATGTTGCCGGACGGCACCTCGGCTCTAACCAATGCCTGCCTGCCCAAATCTCCGTGGTCTAAGTTTCCCTTCTCGGGATTCATTGCGATGATGGCCGCTTTAGGAACGTTGCTAGCTGATTTCGTCGGGACGCAGTACTACGAGAGGAAGCAGAGGAAACAGGAGGAAGAAAGCCAGATCGCAAAAGCTGATTCGTCGGAGACTGGATCCGAATCGGGGATCGTTCCGGTTGAGACGAGGGGTAGTAAGGTGTTTGGAGAAGAGGAAGGCGGTGCGATGCACATTGTTGGGATGCATGCGCACGCGGCACATCACAGACACAGCCATTCGCAAGAGCAGGGGTCATGCGAAGGGCATCGAGGCGAGGATCATCACGGCCATTCGCACTCACATTCGTTCGGCTTTCGCAGTGGGGACGATGAAGATAATACTGCTCGCCACATTGTCGTTTCACAGGCATGTTCATCTCTACTGCACTTTTCCTTTACTAGTAGCGTGTAACATCCCATTTAACATGATAAATTTATGACTGGATATATTATATAATATTACATGAATATGCTTAACTTTTAACAAAGAAGGGGGTGTAATGAATAGAACATAATATATCATTTACACCATCGTCTTTAAATTAAATACTCCCTCAGTCCACGAAATTTAGTCCCCTTTCAATTTTCAGATAGATTAAGAAAATGCATTTATTGTTTTTTGAAAGTACAATTTATATGCATTTGTTCTATTTTGCCTTTGCTATCCACACATCATTTTCACAAAGAATTACTAAGGTCTTTTTAGTAAAAGAAAGTTTTAATAGAATTTCAATTCAGAAATTGGACTACATTTTGGGACATGCCAAAAAGGAATCAGGGACTAATTTGGTGGAAGGGAGTATAATAGGGACATAACTGGCAAATCAAATTTTGTAGAACAAGGTTCTGTCTCTCGTTGTTGCATTGCATTCCATCATTAGTTTTATTTTAAATCAACATTTTTCTATGGATTGACAAAATGGATTGATCTGTATCACTAAATTTGTGTATACAGGTTCTTGAACTCGGTATAGTTTCACACTCGGTGATCATAGGCCTTTCGCTTGGAGTTTCACACAGTCCGTGTACGATTAGGCCTTTGATTGGAGCGCTATCGTTCCACCAGTTCTTTGAAGGCTTTGCTCTAGGAGGCTGCATCTCGCAGGCGAGGCTGAGGAGCCTCCAGTCGACCCTCATGGCGTGCTTTTTCGCCATAACCACCCCGATCGGGATAGGTATTGGGATCGGTGTGTCCTCGTTCTACAATGCTAGTAGCCCAAGAGCTCTGGTGATCGAGGGCATCCTGGACTCTGTCTCTGCGGGGATCCTTGTGTATATGGCTCTGGTCGACTTGATAGCGGCCGATTTCTTGAGCAAGCGAATGAGCTGTAACGCGAGGCTGCAGTTCGTTTCGTATTTCCTTTTGTTCTTTGGGGCTGCCTTGATGTCTTTACTAGCACTGTGGTCTTAGTTGATCTGAAGATTTTGAAGTGAAAATCGATGTGATTTACATGTTCTTTATTCTTTTACTTGTTAGGTCACAGAAATCAATCTTCTCTCCTTCATATGCCTCTCTCTCTCTCTCTCTCTCTCTCTCTCTCTCTCTCTCTGTTGAATGATGAATCTCAAAGATTGATCGTGTACTCTTGGTTACTCGTATCATATGCAAGCGCTTTTCATTGAGAATCGGTTGGGTCGGGTTGATCCTAAAACAAGTTTGACCTAGTAAATTTATGATATTTTTTAACTAAGGAAATGGTGTTTTCGATTAAAATCGTATCCAATAGGAACTGACTGGTTTCGGCTAACCAACCAAAAATAGTGTTCGAGAGGATTCAACAAAAAAAAATGGTTATTAATTTAACCAAAATCGATATGTTCGGGGTCGAAAATAATTTGATAATTATTACTTAATTAATTGAAAGTCATAGGACCTTAGTTTTTAATTTATTGTTTTAACTATTAACTTATTATTTCGATTAATTTTATTCAATTAATGGAAAAGTAAATCAAAATAAACTGGTTGATTATCGATTAATTGAACATTTAAATTGGTTCAATTTTAATTCTATTTTTTTAGACAAAATTGATTAAATTAACCGAAATTGAACCGATATCATCCTATTTTTAGCGTATTTTGTGGTGAGCTGTACCATTATAATTTACAATAAAACTATGCGGCCACACGAGAATATTTTAATAATTATCAATATAATTATTAATAAAATAATAATATTAAATTAATGTGTTAATTACTTTTACATAAATACCATTTTTCACCTATTTTTTAATATAAAACTATTTTTTTAATAGATAGAATATTAAATAAACTGTTTTTTCATTCAATAAAATTTATTATGGTTATTGGCATTATAATAGAATAAAGATCACTCTTAATTTATACATAGGCATGTTATATTTCCAAAGATAGGACTATGCCGTTATGTGATTGGTAATATAATTTTGATTTTATCCGTTAATTAATATTCTTATAATTCAATCAACTTATTAGATCAAATAGTTTTTTATAAAATAATTTAATTATATAATTTTCTAAGGGAATTCAATTAGATGGTTAATTGTTTAACAATTGACACATTGACTATTGAAAAATGAATAAAAAATGACTGAAATATCATAAATTTAGATCTTAACAACTCTTCGTATTCCATAAAATTTACACGTCACAGACACTTTTAACCACTCTAGTAATGGTAAGTCATAGAACACCCGCCAATATAAATATTTATTCGAAATGGGTATTCAGCAGAGACGGCGTCTCATGAAAGTAGAATTTATCTCTATCTAAATGAAAACCAACAGCTAAGCAAAAGTAACTCTTATGGCTTAACTCAATTGGTTAAAAGTTAGTATATTTGGAATAAATATCAAGTCCTAGCAGTCTTAGTATGAGAGTTTCATTCTCTTTTATGTGGTTCCTTGTGGACACCAAATAAAGTCCTCATAACTTCTTAATCGCTGAATCATCGTGATTTATCCACTCACATTCTTAAAAGTTTGGATGTGACCCCTTATATTGTCATGGAATTGGAATGTGGGACTTCCGAAGAACTTCCCATTTTAGAATGAAGATATACAAAAGTAGCATGTTTGGACCAGCCAAGCAAGCTAAATCAACTTTTTCAGACCAAGGCAGATCGAAATATTTCATGTTAGAGAACATGAGGCCCAACCCGTTGTGGTAGGCAGGGTAAACCGACCCAATGTTTTAAATTGTTTTTTACCTATAAAATCATTTTTTATATTTGTAAGGTGCATGTATTAATTATTTGATATAAACCACCACATTAATTAACTTCCTAAATATGAATCCACTTTTTAATTCAAAGCTAACTAATGTCCAAATATGTTTCTTCCTTTTCTTTGAACCTTAAAAAGGAATATGGATCTTCTTTTTTTGATTTATTGATTAATCCATATATTATATTAAATATATCTGTACATATATCCATCTTTTTTTTCGAGAACACACATATATCCATCTACATATCGAGTATAATATAACTATACACGGATATTATAGTCATTCATACATATATTAATCATATTTCAGTCATATTATATAATTTTCAATCAACAGAATTGAAATCATATAGTACCTAAGTTTTAATTAGGTAGTATGTAATACTCAATCTTATTCATTCATCTCATAAATTTTATTTTGTGGAATTCCTAAGTCATTGGGCACTGATTTTACTAAAGTAAGGGTAACTTATTAATTTAATTTGTTATGTAATATAAAAAATCAACCCGTGTATGTAGTTAAATAAAAAACTGCATATGGTTGAACAAGAAATAACATAATGTTGAACGCTAAAATACATATGAGATTGATTTTTTCATAATTTCTTATCTCGTTTAGATCAATTATTTCTAGCTTTAAAATTAAAAAAAAAACACAAATAACCATAAGAAAGAAAGCGAATGATCAATAAGAAAAGTGTTTGTGCATATTGGAGAAGAGAGATGTCAAGAATGACAAACCTACAAATTTGTATTTTAAAGCATGAGGTTTGTGTTTCGTAGTATATATGTGTTATGTTTAGTAGTATGCATGTTTTTTATTTTTAATAGACATGTTTATATATTACTATATAAATGAAGGTTTATGTTTATTATTATACATATTCCTCGCATAGGGCTACATTTCACAACCTCATTTTCCAGTTTCAGGCAACTAAGCAATGATATTTTTGCAATTTCAGGCAGCGACCATACACCATGACCACCGCCATCACCGCAATCGTCTTCACCATGCCATTGCTGCCACCTACTTTATTTTCTTCTCCGGCGAACAGTAGTAGTTGCAGATGCAGAATAAAGAAAAAAAATACTATATTGCCCTTCAACGAAAATAAAAATAAAAAGTAATATGTCACGTATCGCATATCTAGGCTATTCACATGGTCACAATGTGGTCCATATTAAATACTACATACTACTTAAAGATATGGTACTATGGAAACCCAACCTTCAATCAACATATATATGCATACACACATACAAGATATAGATAGTATGATGAAGAATACTTATAAGATCGTACATAGATACGGAAACACAAAAGGGACTTGAAATGCCTTATAAGGACTCACCGAGAGCTTCTTAAAGTATGGCTTAGCTCCTAAATTCATATCGACAAGCTCAAATCTATAGAAACATTAGTGAAGATTGATGGAGTTCGAACTTATGACCTTTTGATGACATAAATCCATTTTACAAATCGTCTCAAATGAATAGATTATATCGATTTTCATATCTATATGGTGTTGTTTTCATACCGCATACGGATTGAATTACATCCCTTTCAAATATTAAAAATACGAATATAAATTATATTCCCTCCGTCCCCAAAATTCTTTCCTAGAATCTTGGGTACGGGTTTTAATGAAAATTGTTTAGTGTATTGTGAGTGGAATAAGAGTCACACATTAATATAATATTAAATTAGTTAATGGTGGGCCATATGTGATAAAAGATGTAAATAAATATATTGTTGAGGGTAAAAAAGAGAAATAGTGGTGGTCTATGAGTGGAAAAAAGTGTAAATAAAGAATATTATTGAGGGTAAAGTTGGAAAGATAGTTTTCATAAATAGATAGGAATGAAATTGGGGGACTTACCAAAAAGAAAAACTATGAAGGAATTTTGGGGACGGATGGAGTAATAAATAAGATAATTTTTCAAGATATGATGTAATTGAATTTATGATACATACATCGTTTTAAATGGTAGTTTCTTTGCCCCATAAGTCTAGCATGTTTTTTTTTTGTTTTTTAACTATCTTTATGTGGGCAGAAAATAATGTATGGACGACAAATAAGTTAAGCCTGGTTTTGTTTTCTCGTATTCTTAATTTCCAATGTTTTCAGTTAAGACCCAAAAACTTAGCATGGAGATGAAAATGTTTTTGGAATTGGAATGTCTTAAATTCCGAAATTAATCTGCTTGAGAAATAAGAATCTGTTTAATTGTTTTGTAGTTTTTGTATTTATGTGTTGTCTCATTTTATAATAACGAAAAATAATGTATTTGTGGTGGACGCCATAAAATTGTTAATAAATATATCTTAAAGATTATTTAGAATATTTAAGTGAATTTCGGAGAAGACTAAAATTACTGTAATTTGCAACTTAAAAAGACTTTACAAGAAGCATTAATTTGTGATCATCCTGCAACAAACCGACAAAGTTATATCCATCGAATTAATGAAGATAAATTGGTTTTGTAAAAATGTATTCATAATAATCAAATATAAATATATACACAATATATATACGGAGAGCCTTTGGAGGGAAGCAGTAGCAAATATATTTATTCCCCACAGATACATACAGTGTAGCTTGACGATGAAGATTCATTGCTCTCACACTTCCCCCCACTTCACCCACCGCTCCGCACTTATGTCTCCCTTAAATCGGACACCCATAAACCCTACCCAATCCCCATTCAATCGAATTCACCGCGTATAAATTTGTTCTGCTTATTCCGCGATTTTTTATTTTTAATTTCTGTAAATTATTGATTAGTTTTGACGGCGCGACCATGTCGAAGATGAAACACTTGCTGCGGAAGCTGCACATCGGCGATCACCAGAATCTGGGGCGCCAGCCGCCGCCCGTGCTGGATCAACCAGCTCAAACGGCGTCGTTTCAGCTGTCGGCCTCGCCGTCTCCGTCTCCCTCCCCGTCGCCGCTGCCCGATTTGCCGCAGACGGCGTCTTCGTCGGAGAACGAAGGCTCGGGCACCAATTTCAATTATCTCGAAGAGGAGTTCCAAATGCAATTGGCGCTGGCAATTAGCGTTTCGGATCCAGGTCAAATCTGCGTTGACTCGGAAACGGCTCAAATCAACGCGGTTAAGCAGATTAGTCTTGGCCGCTCTCCTTCTCAAAGCCTTGCTGAATTTCTATCGCTCCGATATTGGGTAAATAATCGATCATTTTCTTATGCTTTTTTTGAGAGGGGGCGGCTTTTAGGTGTTACAATAATTACATGCATCGTTGATTAGAAGTGTAGTTAACATTTCTATTTACGTGGGCAGCTGCTCGTTTCACTGTTGAATGGTGTCAGCTTAATTTTGGCTAGCGAATTTTTTTAATAATATTCGAAGGTGGAATTTTTTTTAGTAGATTATTTTGCTCATTGTTTTGTGATTATTGGTTCTACTTTGTGTCTATGGGTTGCGAGATGGAATTGTGCTTGAGAGTAATACCCGGAAACCAAGTAATGAATTCTACTTTAGTACATTACATTTTGCTGGGATTTTTTTTGGCTAGTTGTTCTGCTATGTTCGTGTGTGAGTTTTGGAATCAAATCATGCTAGAGACTAATACCCGGCAACTAAGTGGAGAGAGGAATTTGCTTTACATGTCCTGATGTTGGTGATTTGCTTAATGACATTAATAGTCCTGGTAAGATATGAATGATGTGAATTTCATGCCACAGAAGAGACTTTCTTCTACATTGGGCATGGTCATCTATGGTGCACGGTTTATTAAATGCTATCTAAGTATGTTGGACTTCTGATAAGATGTCATGATTTCAAACATGCAAGCTATTTTTTTTTTAATTTATGGGAACCCGCGGCCGCCACCTTCAGTGCGCACTGAGTAAGCCCCACATTCCTGTGCAATTGCATGCAAACCACCCAAGACAAGTAAACCATACTTGAAAAACCAGGTGTGACAGGCTCAGACTCATAGAGGCGTTAGTGGGATTTGAACTTGTGTCCTTTTGGCCATTGGAACCCATTTTACCACTGGGTTGTCCCAAATGGATGGTAGTTTCTCTTTATCATGTAGTCGTGTTTGTAGTTGATACAATTTGCTCTGAATGGAGAAAGCATTATGATATTGCACCCTAGATAGTTTTTCACATTACCTGCTAAAGTTGCACCTGAATTTCATTCAGTTGGAATAATATGAAAATCAAGTTACACATTTATTTCTATCTAGTATGTTGCAAACTATGACATGCATCCTCTTGAGAATATATTATGATTCTTGTTAACACTTTTGTCGAGAAACCTACTGAAATAGCCATACACATTCCACATTTACTGCTAAGGGGAAAAATGTCAAAGGCCTTTATGCTTTTGAATTTTGTCTATCTTCTTTCTTTTCTTTTTTTCTCGTTCCATTTTTTCAATCTTTCCTTCTTGTTGTGTAGATGGGGCCTTATATTTTTTTTATTTGGTTGACTGCAAGCATCTTGTGCATCATCTCCACTTCACACGCTAGTCAAAGTGCATACCCTCCTAACAAAGGAAGCAATACCTATAGTAATGCATTTTAGTCCTTAATTGTTTATCAGACTATTGATGAACTTCCCATCTTTCCTTCATGCAGAGCTGTAATGTTGTAAATTATGATGAGAAAGTAATAGATGGGTTCTATGATATTTGTGGAATTGATTCCAGCTTGATGGTCCAAACCAAAATGCCATCCCTAGTAGCTCTCGAAGCAATATCTGTTTTGAATAACGTTGACTTTGAGGTGGTTTCAGTCAATCGTGCCACTGATTTGGAGCTTCAGAAACTTGAGGAAATTGTGCATTTTATGTCCATGGAGTGCCTTGCTCTAAATACGAGCCAGAGTGCAAGTTCTCTAGTTCAAAAAATTGCTGAACTTATTGTGGAAAGAATGGGAGGTCCTGTTAGTGATGTTGAAGAAATGTTTTTGAGGTGGAGAGCACGGAGTCAGGAGTTAAGAGTCAACTTCAATACAGTCATCCTTCCCCTTGGTTCTCTTGACATTGGCCATTCACGCCAAAGGGCCTTACTCTTTAAGGTTGTAAAAGAATTTCTCTATCCTTTTACTGGACAAGGTGCATTGTCAACTTAAGGAGTTAAAACGTATAAGATTCCTTGGTGAAGTAGTAATTTTGGCTATCCACTTCATATTAGTATGTGACTTCCATGTTTGCAATGCAATATATGTCAACAGATACCTGATTCTTAATTCTTATTTGTGTACAGATTGGAATCTTCCAATAATTGTACTACAATTCTGATAAAAGGTTGGGCTTTTTAGGTACTTGCTGATAGGGTTAACATTCCATGTAAGCTAGTCAAAGGGAGTTATCATACTGGCACTGATGAAGGAGCTGTAAACTTGATAAAATTGGATAGTGGAAGGTAACAGCTTGACTATTGCTAGTTTGCAAATTTTGGTTTCATGGAGTTGCTCTATTTCATCATATAGGTCTTGCCATTATGGTAAGAACCCAGAAGGCCTAAAATAGTCTATGAGAATCCTAGTGAAAGTTTAAGCTTGCTTGTTGCTAGGTTTGCAAATTTTCTTTGTGTTTAGTTGCTCTGTTTTATCGTTTTTATGTCCTGCCATTATTGCAAGAATTCTGGTGGAGTCCAATATTCTCTTCTGACTTTGTATTGGATCAAGATTACATATATATATATAGGAGAGGGTTAACGCAAAAACTATTTTTATTGCGAGAACCAAAAATGATGTATTCGGTGCGAAAGTTTATGAATAAAAAAATGGAATTTTCGCATCTCATGTGATTCAAACCCTAGGTGAAAGTTCCGAACTTTAGGATTCAGAGCGGATTCATTAATTTCATAGCGAATTCATTTTGTTCGTAATGAATTTTCGTAATTCTTAGTTCTCAAGTTAAAAATGGTTCTTATTTAAACCTCACTCTTACTCTCTCTCTTTATATATATATATATATATATATATATATATATATATATAATTTTTAATGCGAGAACTAAAATCATTTTAACGTAAGAACTAAGAACCATGAAAATTCAGTATGAAAGTTAATGCATACGATGGAAAAGTTACTGAATCCAAAAATTCAGAATTTTCACCCAGGTTCGAATCCCATGAAGGGTGGAAATTACTTTTTTTTCTATTCAAGTGGATTCATCAACTTTCACAAATAATTCATCATTTTTTGTTCTCACGATAAAATGGTTCTCACATTAATCTTCCTTATATATATATATATATATATATATATATATATTATAAACCCATTAATGAATAAAATATTGTCTTCAAGTTTAATTTCCTTGAATGTTATGACTAAATATTGCAAAGTAATTATTTTCTCCACTCTCTCTGCTTTTCATGTTGGCCCGTAAACTGACTTTTTGAACGAGTTATCTTCAAGTTTATCCTGATAATAGTTTTTAGTTGAACATGGTGTTCTGTTAAGTGTAATAGCACATAATGCTTTCGGGAATGGGTGCAGTGAATATATTATTGATCTAATGGGTGCTCCTGGGGCTCTCATTCCTGCTGAAGCACCCAGTGGGCGTCTTCAAAATCTTGGGTTGGATATCACAACTGTTGCAACAATTGGCATAGGTTCATTTTCAGCAGCTGACCAAAGAGCTAGAGCTGAATCATCTTTGACTTATGTGGATGAAACTGCCAAAACCGGAAGTTCAAATTTGGAATTATCTCAGTTTGCTATTGCGTCAAATAGAAACGGCAGCATATTCGCTGGAAAAACCCAGTCAGACCTGTTGGAGCATGCTACTGGAGATAATTATCTTCCTTCAAGTGGAACCCACAAAATGTTATTGGTTGCTGGCAAGAAAACAAATTTAGTAGAGTTGCGAGTGGAAGATATTTCCAGGTACATATTATTGCTGTTATCAAACCAATTTTTTTGAGAACTTTGTACTATGTTGTTTTTACTCGCATCAGGATAAAACTACTTATGGTCTTAGAGATGGAAACTTGCTGCAACGAAATAGAATACCATGGAGAGGGTGAGATTGATCTGGTGTAAAATGATATTCTTGTTGTGTTGAAAACATTTTGTATACCTGCAGAAATCACACAGCTGAACAATTACGTGTGCCACTGGATTCAGTGGGATACAGATCATCTTTTGATACCAAACACGAAAAAAGAGTAACTTTTAAAGACAGAAAGGATGAAGTCGTCCCAAATGATGGTGCTGCAATTGGTACTGAATTTAGTGATACTTCTGGAAATGGAGAAGCCGTAGACATAGCCTACACTGACCAGTCTAATGCTAACAAGATTCAAACTATGCAAATCGATTCTGCAATGAATGGAGTCTCTGAAATGTTATGGGAGGATCTTCAGATTGGTGAACGAATTGGTATAGGTAAGATTTCTGTTATTTATAGTTTCATTCTTCTTTAAAGTTGTGGCTTTTCTGTGGAAGTATTTAGTTGAGTCTACACACTTCTCGAATATTATATGGGAATCTAAATCTGCATTTTTTGCACCTACACCCTGTTATTCTTTTTGGTGTTTACTGTTTAAATAACAGATATTACATTATCTCTTTTGGAACTTTCCTCAAACAGGGATGTATCCCTAATCAAGTGTGGAGGTTTGAGTTATCTTATGATACAGCAGTCCATTGCTTTGGATTTGCAATGATAAAGGATCTCTGTTCAGACCATGGAATATTTGCTGAAGTTTATATCTGTGTTTTTATACTGAATGCATGCTTATCCTGCAGGATCTTATGGTGAGGTCTACCGAGCAGAATGGAATGGCACGGTGAGTTTTTAATTTCATGCCTTCTTTTTATGAGAATGAGTTTTACTTTCCCTGAATATGTGTTATTTGGCAAATGAGCATTCTGAAGTCGAAAAGCATGCACACATTATTCTGGTGCAATTCCTTTACATTTGGATTTGTTGTCATCACTCAGAACATATTTTCTTTGCATGGTGTGAGGCCACATAATTCTCATGGAGTTCCTTTTGAATTTACACCAATTTGCTGGTATAAGAATATAGCGATATATATCTTTGTTGTGTTATGTCTTTTAATATGGGTGGCTACATGCTACTGGTAATTTATACCCATTGTAACATAACTATTATTTTAAAACAGGAAGTTGCAGTGAAGAGGTTTATGAAACAAGATATATCAGGTCATGCACTCGCACAATTTAGATGTGAGGTAAGTGCGATTTTTTGAGCATGAATCTCATGCGTGACATTTTACATGCTAGGAAGAAAAATTTATATTATTTAATTTGGCTTTGAGCTGTTCTCTGCTTGTTGCTTGATTTAGGTTGAGATTATGTTGAGGTTGAGGCATCCGAATATTGTTCTTTTCATGGGAGCTGTGTTACGGCCCCCAAATATGTCCATATTGATGGAATTTCTCCCAAGGTTAATATATTGCTAGCTAATGGAATACCTATGTCATGTCTTCTGTCTTCTTCTAATCTTCTACAAATAAAGCTCTTATAAGCTTATATATTTAATTCTCAATTCTTATATAGTCCCTGGCTACTTGCAGGGGTAGCTTGTATAAGCTGCTGCACAGTCAAATATCCAAATCGATGAAAAAAGGCGAATAAGAATGGCCATGGATGTGGTATTGTGTTGCATTCCAGTTTGTTTCTCCTATCAAGTTCCTTCACCCTCTGTTAATATTCTGATATTCTGCAGGCCAAGGGAATGAATTATTTGCACACTAGCCATCCAATTATTGTGCATCGAGATCTCAAGACTCCGAACCTCCTTGTTGATAAAAATTGGGTCGTTAAGGTTTGGCCATTGTCTATTACTAGGACCCCATCGATTATAAACAATAGAGTTGCTTTACCTTTCATGCTAATATATGATCATTTTCAGGTTTGTGACTTTGGGATGTCGCGCCTGCAGCACAATACTTTTCTATCTTCTAAATCGACTGCTGGAGCGGTAATGCCCACTGATCCAATCTTTTTATTGTTGGGGGGACAGAAAATAGAAGAAGCTAGAAACTATGATATTATGAAATATTCACTCTATTTAATCCTGTATGTAGGCAGAATGGATGGCACCAGAAGTTCTAAGGAACGAACCATCTAATGAGAAGTGAGTTCATGATCTATCCATACTTTTGAATCCTTGAACGAGTAGGAACTCTTTCCCAGTTTAGTTTTTCCCGATTTGCAGATCTGATGTATATAGTTTCGGGGTCATTCTATGGGAGCTGGCAACTCTGCGAGTGCCATGGACAGAAATGAACTCAATGCAAGTTGTTGGAGCCGTTGGATTTCAAGATAGACACCTTGACATCCCGCCCATGGTTGATCCACTTGTGTCAGATATAATACGCGACTGCTGGATTAGGTGAGTTTCTATTCTTGATTCTCTGGCCAAATTTCTTATGAGTTACATCCCTTCATGTTTGCGTGGAACAAACTCAGAATATAATACAAAGTTCTAACCAACACTAAGAACTGAGTTTAATTTTGATTGTTTCTGTAGAAACCCATGGGGACGCCCTTCGTTTGCACAGATTATTGCTCGACTCAAAAGTGTGCATCGCCTTAGCGTGCAGAGAACCAACAGTTGTGAAAACCCACATCTTTGATGTAACAATAGCTCAGAACTTGTTCATAGAACCAGTAGAGCAGTAAGTGAGATTTTTAGGAATATTCTAAGGTATAGCTGCTAAGGAAGATAATTGGATTGGGTAACGGTTCATTGGTGAAGCTCAATGCGCCCAAAATGGAAACTCGCCTCAACTTCAACAAGTGGCTCTCAAGTGCAGTTGGGGGAAGATATTGGGGTTATTTGCTATGTGAAATTCTTGAGTAATGGAGAAAAAGGTTAGAAGGTATTAGGGTTTACCAATGTAGCCGAGTATATTTGTAATAAATCTTTCACTTAGCCAGAGGAGAGGGGATTTTTTTTTTTTGTGGGCGGGGGGTTTGGGTATCTGTTGAGACCATAAAAGAAGCAACTGTAAAAAGAGGGTCTCTGTAGGTTCTGTACCAAAAGAAGGATTAGTCAAAGGAAAAAAATGACAAAAAGTCGTCCGCCACTTTCGCCCTTTTTGTGTAAACAGCCACTTATTCTGTTCTTAGGAAAAAAGAAGAAAAAGTGGTAATTTTTTCTGCCATCTTGTGTGATTTTAACAGTTCCACCACCATGTGATGGTAATTCATGAAAATATATTGAACTAACACAATAATATCAAAAGTTTGATATGTGCATCTCTCATATACATAACCAGGCAAAGCTGCAGCTTGCCGCCAGTGTTGAAAATACAATTACCAGCAGCAAGCATGGACTCTTAACGCATTAATTCGAATTTTGTGAGTTGGTCTGTTGTTGATTGGACCTGTTGAGCAGTCAAAAAAATCATTGCTCTTCAGAGAGGGGGTGCATCAGGCAATGGCAGAGAGAATTTACCAGAAGCAACCTGTGCTACATCAGGCAATGGCAGTCTGGCAGAGAGAATTTACCAGAAGCAACCTGTGCTACGTCAGGAACATTTGCAACGCCATTCTCTCTCAACCGAGGGCACTAGTAGTATTACTGATCCGAGTAACGATCTGTGCATCTCAATCTTCAACCTCGGTGTTGAATACGAAACTCGGGAAAGCAGTAGTGATGTCCCTGGAAGATCATTAACATGAGAAAGAGAGAGAGAAGAGTGGAACAAGAGAACTTAGACGGAGAGGGAGAACAAAGTGGCATACTTCAAGTAAGGTAAAGTCATGTTCCTCAAGAGCGAGGAGGGATGTCGTAAGACGAAAGCCTTCCACTCTTCTTTACTGATTTTACCATCTTCGTCAGCATCAGCATCCGCAAATGTCTGTCACAAAGATGCTACGATGAACGTGTATCATCTACATGAGGAAAACATGTAAATTTTGGTAAAAATATTACCTTATCAATTATTTGCTCCAATACTTCGTCCGATAGTTCCATTTCAGATTCCACAAATAGTGCAGTCACCATCTGCTTGACCTGAATTAGGAAACTTATCTTTAAGCACGTTAATTTATTTAAATGTGTTGAACATGATTTGACATAGTTGAAAGATAAATAGGAAACAAGGATTTTCGATACTGATATGTACACGCCAATTGTTCGATATATTTGAACCATTTGTGAATCTTCACACACATTTAGCAAGTAAAGTGTTGCTTAATAATTTATCAATTTCAGCCTGTGTATAATGTATTCATGTTCTGATACAAACCAATATTTCATGATTCTAACAAATATAATTTCATTTTTCATGGTAGCTAGTAGCTAGATACTTACTTCCTCTCGCTCTATGAACCCGGTTTGTCTTAGATCGTACAGCTTGAATGCAACTGCGAGATGAGGAATGCCGTTAGTGAAAATAGGTTCCAGTTAGTTAAGCAAATAAATAAAATTCTAAGCTACTTTCTATAAGAAATCTCATAAATGAAAATGAAATGAAATAAGCTCAAACAGAACTTGTGATTTCTTACAATCTATTTTCTCTTCCACAGGGGCGTACGGATGGAATACATCAAGTGCATGGATAAATTCCTCGAACTCAATCACTCCATTCTTTTTCTCATCAAAAATATCAAAAACCTGCAAGCAAAACACAAAGCATGAGAACTAAAGAGCTTCTTCAACACATTAAAATAAATAATTATAAAGTAACTCTCCGTAGCACAAAAGTTTTTTCACTTCCATCGGCTTCACATGAATGCCACCACAGTATGCATCTAGATCTATGTGAGCAATAAAGTTTTTGGCTTTATATTAAAATGCATTGTCTAGTCAACTAACACAGTACTAAATAATAACATAAAAACTAAAGACAGAGCAAGAAAATTGTGATTACCCTGTCGACGAAAAGATTCTCACCACTTGTAGTCCTGAACAATGCCAGCTGAAACTCTTCCTACATGTCAACAAAAAGCTGTGAGCAGTGGATCCATATGATGATATTGTACATGTGAAATTGTTAAAACACTGATGAAAAAATTGTAAACACAGTAATGGATACACTGGCAGAACATTTGTTACGCAACAATCCCCCCCAAAAGTTGCCTTCAAAATAAAAATTCGAAGAAGAAGCTACAATAACTTTATAGGAAATAATACCTTATGAATCAAACCGTCGTCAATGATAGAACTACTTAGCTTCTTGAACAACTCATACAACGCCTCCACTTCGTTTACAGTAACTGAATATAACCAAAATCAACAAAATATAGTTTCCAAAATCAATAAATTTTATAACAATCTTGCGGATGCCACGCCTGGAACGTTACCATGTGCAGCATCGATTAAACCAAAGTTAACAAGCAAAGAAAAATTAAACACACACAAAAAAAAGATCTAATTACTTTACATCGAGATTCTTCAGAGAGTCGAGCAATCTCCTCACATCCAAAGCGCGGCTTCTTTCCCCAGCTCCGATTTTTGAAATCGAAACAGCCGGAAACCGCGAATATCAGCACGTCGATTATAACTACGATAGGAATCAAAGCCGAGCATAATTTCTCTGCAAGCCTCGATGAGCTCGATCTCTGCTTTTATCGCATTAAAATTCAACAACAACGATGTCAACGAATTCTACGCATATTAGCATAATTGCAAAAACTAAATCAATAATTGCGGAATCAAAATTCTTACCAGCGAATTGGCGGTTGAATCCATTCGAATTCCAGCGCGAAAGAGGAAAATGTCAACTAGAACTCACATTCTCTCTCTTTGCGAAGAATTACGCTTCGTCTAATTTTATGAATAAATATTCTCGCGGTGTTTTTGTCGTAATGGTTGTTCTTATCAGCTATCGCATTCGATCTACTTTATTTTACAATTTTACTGTCCAAATTTATTACTTATTTGTTTTTCTTTTTACGTTTTTCTAAAATTTTAGATTTATCGTGCTTTCATTTAGTTTCATTTTTCTAATGTTCCGTGTATCCATCGTATGCTCAAATTACTTTGGTCCCCTTTTCGTCCTTTGAGATAATATAAATTTCATTAGTCTTCAAATATTAGTATCCAAATAATTGTTTTATTTCAAAACTTTATGCAGAAACAATATTAAATTAACAAATTTACGTTTGTTTAATTAATAATCTTAAAATACTATTTTATGGTAGAAAATACTTAATTTATTTGAGGATGGAGGAATAGTTGTTATTAGTCTATTTTCAGCTCGACCGATTTTCATATATGTAATAATTTTTTGTTTGTTTTCAAATAAGAGTGATTAAAATAAGAGTGATTAGATGAAGTATACGACACTTTTCAATGATGGCGATATATATATATATATATATATATATATATATATATATAGGGATGGATTAAATGAGAACCACATCTTTTCATGAACTCGCGAACCACGATAAGACGTTGAAGATGATCAAAGGTATAAAGTTGTGCATAACTAAAACTTTCTAAAATTATTTTGTTGTATAATAATTTTAGAATGTTTTAGCATCTTGCAAACTTTATGGTTTATTCATCAACTTTATACGTTTGTGCATAGTTCTCAAGTTCTCCGTAAAGATGAGTTCCATCGGATCCAACCTCTATATATATATATATAGAGAGAGAGAGAGAGAGAGAGAGAGTGAGGTTCAAATAAGAACCAATTTCAATGTGTAACCAAGAACCACGAAAATTCTTTACAAACAAAATAAATTTGCTATGAAAGTTAATGAATCCGCTAATAAAGTTATTGAATCCAAAAATTCAGAATTTTCACCCAAGGTTCGAATCCTACGAGAGACGAAAATTCTATTTTTTTTTATTCATTAACTCTCTCATGGATTCATCAAGTTTCACATCGAATTCATCATTTTTGCCTTACGTTCACGTTAACTCTCCCTATATATATATTAACAAAAAGTACTAAATTAAGAAAGAAGATGACCATCACAATAAATTTGACCGACAAATACATATTTTACGTTGAATCGAAGTCCATATATATATGAAACTTGACAAGTATGACTGCATCTGATCGTTTTTTTATTTCACTTCAAACTATACATGTTTGTAAAGTTGTAAATGCTGAGTCATGATTTCATATGGCACAGAAAAAAACATTTATAAATTTGCACTTTTATATATTAAACTATTCTATACTATAAAAATATTATAACAATATGATACTCGTGTATCGTATCGAAGGAATGCTAATTATACATAAAACAAAATTTGTTAACACCGCACTCGAGAAACGGTAACCATCGATCTCCCTCGTTATAGTAGAAAAATAAGAAAGAGAGAGAACTTATATTTTTGTTGTTTTTTAAAAAAAAATTATAAAATAGAATTGGGTTGGTACAACAAACGCGAACATTATCATTTAGGCTTATGACAGTCGTACCAAATCATGATGTTTTGATTAATAGCTTTTCTATACGATCTTAAGAATAGGTATACAATTGAACATCATAAGTCATAGCTATGAAGATGGTGGTGAAGATCAAATATGAGACTTTCCGTTTGGAGAATACTTACTCTATACCGCTAGACCATCTCAGTATAACTTATTTTACATATTATTCATATTCATTACTAATGTATAATAGTGTGTAATTAACTTATTATGAATAAAAGGGTGGTCTCCTGCGTGCGTGTGCACACAATGAGACCCACCCCTAATTAATCATAATTAATTAATTATATTTAAAATTAATTAGTTTAATAAACGTTAATTTTAAATTAATAAATGATAATTTTAAATTAATAAACCTTAATTATGAATTAATATACCCTAATTTTTAATTAATAAACCATATTTTGAATTAATAAACCCTAATTTTGAATTAATAAACCATAATTGGAAATAATAAACCCTAATTTTGAATAATAAACCCTAATTGTGAATTAATAAACCCTAATTTTGAATAATAAACTCTAATTGTGAATTAATAAATCATAATTGTGATTTAATAAACCCTAATTATGAATTAATAAACTATAATTATGAATTAATAAATTCTAATTTTGAATTAAAAATTAATAAATTTAATTATAAATTAATAATATCTAATTATCCTTACTCACCATAATTAATATATAATAGAAAAACGAGGGTGAGCTCACGGTGAGACGGAGCTCACCAAAGTTTTTTGTCATGAATAAATTATAGATGTGTTAAGTTTAATAAGTTATTTTCTTGAAAAATCAGTAACACGTTTCGAGTCATTCTATATCTACTATTCATAACATCTCCATTCTTTTAGTAATGAAAATATGCATGTTTCATCGATAAAATGATATCGTTCTAGATAAAATGATATCGTTCATCGATAAAATGATACGCATCGAATTTTTTTTGAAGAAAGACACGAACCAAAAATAAAACAAAAACGTGTCACAATGTTTCTATAATAATTTAATTGCAAATGGGCCATTGTCTATTGATTCACAAAACTTAGGTAGGAATCTTATCTAAGACGGGTCCTCTGGTGGGTTGATCCGTCCCAGACCCGTCTGACTAAACTCGGCCTACAAATGTCTTATTATATCATTTCTTGTGAATAAATATATCACTTATTCTAGATAAAATGTATCATTTACTCTGAATAGATATATCACTTATGAATTAACAACTTTAGCCTAAACCTACTCAACTCACTTGCTCATGTGTATCACTTACTATGAGTAAATATATCACTTAATGTTAATAAACGTATCACTTATTCTAGATAAATGTATCATTTACTGTGAATAAATATATTATTTATCATAAATAAACATATCATTATATCATTTATTATGAAGAAATGTATTGTTTATGAATGAATATATTAATATTAATGGGTTAGAGTCCTGGTTGAATCGAACCGCAAGAGGGCCTGTCATTAGGTAAAGATGCCTACAAAAGTGTGCCCTGTTGATTGCGTGTAACTTCCAGCGAAATTCAGATTTAATCAACATTTTAACAATTTCCTAAAGAAGAGTATAAGTTCATATGGATAAAACATGTGAAAATATAATTACAACAATGTCAAGATGCTTTAAAGTATTTCATTTGATCAAAATTCTTTGACGTTGCCAACAATAATTTTGACTTATATATATATATATATATATATATATATATATATATATATATAGTTAGGTTTAAATGAGAACCATTTTATCCTAAAACTAAGAACCAAATGAATTTGTTATAAAGTTGATGAATCTGTTGAGAAATTCTTGAATTCAAAATTCAAAATTTTCACCCAGTTCGAATCTCATGAGGCGAAAATTCTAGTTTTGGATTCATAACTTTCTCAATGGATTCATCAATTTTCACAATAATTCATCATTTTTAGTTCTCACGTTCTCACAATAAAAGTGGTTCTTACGTTAACCCCCCTATATATATATATATATCACTAGTATTTTCAACATAAAATAAGTATTAAAAGTACAACTAAAATTTTATATCCTTATACATTTCATATTGTTTAAATCAATGTGAGATTTTTTCTCATTTAAAACTATCTTTGAGATTTATTCGAGTTAAAAAAAATTATTTTCAAATCATAAAAGGTATCAACCTTGATGGACTTGTATAGAAGCAATTTTAAAAAGTTTGTGGTGTATTCAAATATATTTACAAATTACAATAAAATAAAGTGTTAATTTATTATGTGTATAATTCAAATATATGGATATTTGATATTTATATAATAAATGTATTAAATATAAATATGTAATTTATTTTTTGAGTTGGAATTTGTATTAGATGAGTAAAATGACTTTATATGTATCCTAATGATGGAACATTTCTCACTAATATTTACATGGTTTAATTATAGGTAATGATCCGAACTTTGGGGAGAATTCCAAAACAATTAAATATTTGAAATATCATAAAAATAGTATAACTTATGGGTGTGGGTTGCAAATATGGCTCGGGCCTATAATTTCGGATTGGAAATTCTGACATAAAAAACTTGAATCTGAAGTGAATATTTGAATTTATTTTGTAGTTACGTGAAATATATTTTCCACTTGAGCATCAAAACAACGGTTTTTTCGAAAATAAATTTTCTCATTTCGATGCTCAAGCAAAAATTATATTTTTATATTTCAAAGACCAAACTGTTTTTGCGACGCAGTCCAAAGGTTGGGCATAAACTATAAATAACCATGTGTACACAATATCATTTATCCCTACACACAAATTTTAAGATTTAAAATTTGTAGTTATGCAACCAATAATTTATAATTGACATCTATATGAATATGATTAAAAATATTTTATCGTTGATTTTATCATGTAACAAACCACACCAATCACAAATAACACGTCTACAATATTTTCAAGAAATACATGTGTTTTTGTATATAAATATAGCCATTTTCACAAATGAAATTTGTGTCATTGATTTTGTATTTGAAAAAATTCTTCAACAATTATTGCTCATGTTGAAGTAGAAAGTGTGTACTAACCTGTCTTAGTTATTTTTTCTAAGTGATCATTTTATATTTGATAAAAAAAAATCTTTCAAATTTTGGCATACATAAATATAAATATAAAAATTACAAAAGAAATATGATCTAGTTATTATAGATTTTTTATATTTATAATGTTAGAACTATATAAATAAAAATAATTATAGATATAGAGTTTGATTTTGCAATAATTATAGTATATTTTATGATATTATATCTATTTATAATATTCACTTATATTGTTATACATATAATTTGAAATGAATGATATATTTATTTTAAATTGATATTTTTATTTAAAATAAATTCTAAACCCTAAATATCAAAATAAAATTATACAGTCAAAGTTAATATTAAAAACTAAAAGTAAAAGCTTGAGTTATTCGTTATATAGATAATATATATTGCTTACATACATATATATATATATATATATATATATATATATATATAACTCATTTAGTATTAAATGATTATAGTTGATTTATTTGTAAATTTATTTTATATATATCATATATCAAAATAAAGTTCTTATTGTGATCTGTAATTTAAGATGCATATTGTACATGGTTTCAAATATGAAACCCACGAGTTTGAGAAAAAAAAATGAAAGAAGAAGAAAGGGGGATTTTTTTAAAAAGAAAATAGAGAGAGATAAATTCTTTGCACACAACTTACTATAATTAACTTGACAAGTTAGACGAAAAATTATTTTTGATAATGATTTCTCTTTTATATATATATATAGAGAGAGATTATTTTATCTATAAGATATTGATGAAATTTGAATTTAACATAATCATTCAATTGATTTTTTGTCTAACACATAATAATTGGCATTGCAACCAAATAATTTTTATTGACCGCCAATTTGTCATTATCCGATATTTGATCTTGTCGTTTTGCTTTGACATTTTATCCATTTTTCATAATTGATTGGTGCGAAGACGGTAAATTTACATATCTCCATCATATATAAATCTCTATGATGATGATCAAACTTATAAGAAATTATAAACTGCCACATACCAACATTACGATGAATGTACGTAATACATGAAATTGCAACATCAAATTTAATGTAGGAAGATTAAGATTACATATTATACATTATTATAGTGAGTGACCGAGAAAATATATTTTAAAGTTATAGCATTATTTAAATGGTAAATATCACTTTAAATTTAAAATTATACTAATTTTATCAAAATATCAACTTAAAATATCATTTTAAACCCCAACTATTAACATTTATCAAAATCATAAACTTTGAATATCATTTTAAACCTCAAATCGTTAACTTTTTTATATCAAAATACCCTACATCAATTTTAAGCCTCGAAATTGGATGAAATATCTTCTCTCGTTCGATGAGCCACATCAAAATTTCGAATGCAAGAAATGAACGCTGGATATATCCAATTGGCCAATAAGAAGATATTTCGCCTAATTTCTAAGTTCTAAAATTGATGTAGGGTATTTTTTATAAAAAAATTAACAATTTGAGGTTTAAAGTGATATTTATCAAAGTTTAAGATTTTTTTGATAAAATATTAATAGTTTGAGGTTTAAAATGATATTTTTTAAAATTCAGATTATTTTTGATAAGATGGATATAATTTAGAATTTAAAGTGATATTTACCCATAATTAATTTGCATACAGTCATGGTAAATCTTCAACATTCTCCTATTGTGTCTTCAGCGGTTATAGGCGTTACATCTCCCAAATTTTCGACAAAGTGAAAATATATATGGATCGTTTTTCCAATATTCAAAAATAAATAAACAATAATTAAATAAATAGACAACCTCTCGGCGGCTCTCGCTCCCTTTGTTAAATTTGGTCAGCAAGTCAACGTCCAGAGAAATGTCTAGCGTGCATACGTGGCAACACGTGGTGCCCATCCACAACACTTCTCCACCGATCAAATCTTCCGCCATTCTCCTCCACCTCTTCAACCTCCGTCAGTCAATCAAAATCGGATTTTCCGGAGGCGAGATGGCAGCGACCCCTTCTGGTAGCGGCGAATCGTCCAATACCGACAGCCGCGAGTCCGTTCGCCGCAACAGAATTCTTTCGAGCAATCTCTACTTCGATGTACCTGCTTCTAAGGTGAAAAATTCGAAGTGTTGATAGCAGGTTTTATAGACTTAATTTTGATTCGAAGCGCGTTTGCAGTGCTTCCTAGAGTGGTGGAGCGTGAAAATTTCAGTTAATTTATCTCCTTTGCTGTTTTAATTTTTTTTTTTGGTAGGTTCCGGTAATTTATTCGTCTTCGTACGACATCGCCTTTCTCGGCATGGAAAAATTGTGAGTACTCTTCGCCTCCTAGCAATCTAGGTTCTCTTAATTTAGGTCGTAACAACACATAGTAGGATTATAGATGTTTTCCTGTATGCACTCTGTACTTGTTCTTATCCAACTCATCTTTATTATGTAATTAATCATGATTATATTATAGCTCGAATCGCATGATAAAATGAGGAACAAACAGACAGTATCTGTAGCAGTCACTTGAGAAATCATCACATGTTCAATGCTTGCATCATCTTACTATGATGATTTTGTTTTGCTCTACTCGGACTAACAGTAGTTACTATTCACAAATCGTAGCAAAATGATACAGTGACTGGGACAAGAAAGCGACATCTGGGGCATGCCTCTGAACAAGATAATGAATATTTTGGTTGTAACTGTGAAGTTTTCTGTGTTGCTTGCCTGAAAAAAGATATTTACTGTGTTGCTTTGCACAATTTCCGTTATCGATTACGCTCATGCTCGTCTCAGTCTGCTAAAGTTTGTCCATGATCTGAAGAGAGTATTATTGATGCCTCAGAAAAGTATAAAGAAGTGCTATGCATCAGATCCTTGGATGACATTTATAAATGAATGTGCATTTGCTTTTATTTCAGAAGTCTGTATCTAAATACATGTTTCTGTATGTATTTCAGGCACCCTTTTGATTCATCTAAATGGGGTCGGATATGTCACTTTCTGATAGCAGAGGGCCTTCTGGACAAAAAGCACATAGTTGAGCCTCTGGAGGCTAAGCGAGAAGATCTTCTAGTGGTATTCGTTCTTGTTCATATTGTACCTGTCTGGCCATCTTCAACATATATGTTTGGATGATTTGGGGAGACATGACTTTAATACTATGATTTACTTTCAGTTCTTTATTTGTTTTGGAGATGCAATATATCAGTACGATCACTGGAATTCTTGTTGATGTACTTTACTTGTGCTGTCAACTACAATTATTTTATCCACCAGCAACTTGATTTTAGAAGAAGATGGCTAACCATGACAAAGCTAGGTACTATTATGTGTTAAAATCGATTTGACTTCTATAGCTACGAGCAATAGATTTCTAAGTTGGTCCACTTATGTTTCTGTTACACTTCATTGAGTTTGTATGATGAGCAGAAGTTCCCAAACTGAACTACTGATCATGCTGTGTTGCAATAAGATAGAACAGCTTTACCTTGTTCACCCGTATTTTTCTAGATATTTGATGTGGCTATTTCCTTCTTAAGGTATTCACCTTGTGCACCATCATGCTTTGCCATACAATTTGTAAAATGAGTTTTTCTTTATCTGTTACTCAATTCACTAACATCTTTCCTGGGAGTTTGAATCTTTCCACAAAACTTTTTTCGCCCAAAACTTAAAACAGAAACATGGAAGAAGCGACCGAGGAATTGTGACTTTTAAGCATTAGTTGGTTCACTGAGTGTTCATTTTTTTGAAGTATGTTATATATAAAATACTTGGTGGTTAGATCTGACAATATACTTTGCTACTTGGGGGCAGGTACATCCAGAATCATACTTGGATAGTTTAAAAAGCAGCTTAAATGTGGCAACAATAGTTGAGGTGAGTTTGCACTGAAGGTTTTCACTTTGAAAGAAAAGAAAAATGTCTGACATCATCCTTTTGATACTTAAGATTACATAATAGCTTTTGTTTGACTTGTAATTGTCTTTAAGGGGACTTTGATTAGTTAGTAGGTCTAACATGAAATTAGGTTTATCAGCTGACCTGTTCATTTTTCTATTTGATACTGATTTCTTAACAGCTCTGTGGCCGTAAAATGTAGGTTCCGCCAGTTGCATTGTTGCCAAACTGCCTTGTGGACAAGCACGTCCTTCGCCCATTCCGCAAGCAGGTAATACTTATTTGAAAATCTTATTATCCTGTTATTCTTCAGGATCCTTTTTGACGACTTCATTTACCTGCAGGTTGGGGGAACCATTTTGTCTGCTAAGCTTGCAAAAGAACGAGGATGGGCTATCAATGTTGGAGGTGGGTTCCATCACTGTTCAGCAGGAAAAGGAGGCGGATTTTGTGCTTATGCTGATATCTCTCTTTGCATCCAGTTTGCTTTCACGCGTTTAGATATTTCCAGGTATTCAATAATTCACCAAAAAAGATTGAGTTGAGATCCACTTTGAAGCATATCCTTGAATTTTATACTTTGACCTATATTATTTTGCTCATTAGCTCTTATCAACACACAGGGTCATGATAATTGATCTTGATGCACACCAAGGAAATGGCCATGAAAAAGATTTTTCTGATGATAGTATGAGATCTAGTTTGGCCTTCATCCTCTTCAAGTGCTTTGTTTTACTGTAGCTTGCAGCGTCGATGCACTTCTTTATTTATTTATATTTGTTTTGGTGCAGGAAGAGTCTATATCCTTGATATGTACAATCCAGATATATATCCATTGGTAGGTTACCTAATGATATATTCATCTTTTTTCTGTCTCTTAAGTATTTGTTTCATAATTTTTCTTAGGTTTTGAAGAACAATGATACATGAGCAGTGTAACATCACCTCTTTTATGAATATGATTAACTTTGCTTTCTTTACATGAAGGACTATGAAGCCAGGAGATATATCACTCAAAAGTTGAAGTAGGGTAAGAATGATCTTATATATCAAGTGAGATAAAGCTCATCTCTTTCCCTTTCTACTGAGACTAATATATTCTGTTACTCTTTGATAACAGTGTGGAACAAATACTGATGAATATTTGTCAAAACTTGATGGGGCACTCAAGGTACTTCAGGCAGTCCGCATTCCTACTCGCTTGTTTGTAATTTTCAGACAAGAACAGTTATCTTGGACTAAAGTTCTGTCCCGAAGGAAATTGATCTAATTTTTCTCTTTCATTGGGATATAAGCCTCTGCTGCTTTGTAATGAACCTGTAGGTTGCTGCTGGTGCATTTGACCCTGAATTGATCATCTACAATGCTGGAACCGATATTCTGGATGGAGATCCTTTGGGAAAGTTGAAGGTAAGCCTTTAAGCTGTGTTCACTTTTATACCCTCTCTCTCTCTCTCTCTCTCTCTCTCTCTCTCTCTCTCTCTCTCTCTTTTATGTCTTTTTGAACCAACAACTTTGGAATTTTCATTATATAAATAGAGCGAGCAGTCTAAGAGACCTCAGTTGTGATTTTCACGTGTCAGAAGAAATGTGTTCGTATAAGAATTGTGAAGATGTCTGTCTTTGTAACAGAGACAAGCATGAGTGAATACTGCTCGTATCCGTGTTTCGTGCACTTCATGTGTCTATCATTCTCTGTAACGTGCAAAACCCATGTGCAGATAAGCCCGAAGGAATTGCCATGAGAGATGAAAAGGTTTTCATGTTTGCTCATGAGAGGGTGTTCCTCTACTAATGCTCACATCAGGTTTCAATTTCTTCTCGTAGAGTACCCGATTTGATTAATTCTAGGTACTTTTCCTCTTACACCAGCTCTGTTCAGGTGGTTACATGAAATCTAGTGCTAGAGTGATCGCAGATTCGATCATAAATTTGTCGAAGAAATCACTGATAACAATGGAGAGTGATCAAAACATCACAATCACATGAAGATCTTTTCCAAACACCATGGAGAACTTCAACCACTTGCGACAGTACTTATATCTTTGTGCTTGTATAGTCTTCTTTTGTGCCTATAGATGCTGCTGATCGGTAATGGTGGAGTAACCATGCTTTGGTATTAGACGTCTGCTCGAGTATTCATAAGAGTCGAGCAAACTGAGCTAAAATTAACGAGCTCGAGACGAGATGCGTTGCTAGGCACAGTGTCGAGCAGGTAAAGCAGTGTAATGCACTCTCTTTCTCAATGTTTGAGATTTTGCGTGTAGTAGGATTGACTTTTGTTGGCGAGATTTTGATTTCCAAATATGGTGTGTTGTTGATCATGTAATCGATAATGATAGCAGCATGCAAGAGTGCTGGTGATTTAAGGCCAGGGACCAGTAAGTGTAGGAGGTTGGGTCATCACCTAACCACTAATGTGAGCTCACCATTTTTATTTCGTGATTAGGAGGTTTTGAGTAAATCTTGCGTCTGCACGGAAGTTTGCAAATCACGCGAGAGGTAGAAAGAACGCAATGAGAAAGTGGAAAGTTTTGGGTCAAACAATTACGGATTAAAATTTGTGAAACGGATCAATATTTAAATTTGAATATGAGTAGATATTAACTTTGTAACCAAATTTTACACGAGTTCTTGTGTTTATATGAGGAGATGTTTTTATCTTGTTACACACGAGTGTATTTATGATTTAATGTTAGCTCATCAATGCTCGATATTTTGGTACGACTGGTAAGATTCGAGTCGGATGGTACAGTAATTATGGTTCTATGTCAAGATATTTTATTTTAATTGGTTTGTATGTGTATATACATTAGATGAAACATGTGTTGAACATAAACTAATAACGGTATACAAGTAAAACTTAAGTTGAATGAACAAAAAATATGTAGTCTTCAATATCTGTTTCCCCGCCTGATTGTTTTCGCTAAGATTCAGTTTTGGTGAGGAGTCATATCATGATACAAATAACATACTCCATGTGTTCTATAATTGTTGTCTTCTTCTTTTTTTTTGTCATTTCACAATTGTTACCTTATTTTAAAAAATGAAGTAATTTTATAATAAAAAATATCTCGTTTCTTGTGCGATAATTACTGTATGTATAAAATATAATCCTCTTTAATTTACGTGTCGAAAAGTTTTACAATAATTATGAGACGGATGAAGTATTAAATTTATACTTACTTTGTTCTTTCAACTTGTTCTCGTCCTTTTGTTGTTTTTTGTAAATTTCTTCTTATGTCATTTATGGGTATTATGTCACAAAAAAATTTCTATTGATTATTTCAATAACATTATTTATTTACATATTTTATTATTTATAATTATTATTAATTAATTTAATATTATACTATTGTCAATATTTTCTCCACTTATAATGTATTTCATCATTTTTTCATCATTTTTATTAAAATTTATGACGAAGATTTTTATGAATAAGTTTGAGAATGGAGGGAGTATAGTTTGCCAGGATGAATTGATGAATATAGTTTGACCGACGAATTTAAAAACCATGTCTATACATATACATGTACTTCAGCTATCACTAATATTGAATGGATTTCATAATTGCGTGAAAACATAATCCATTTCAATTTTTGTTAATAGTTAAAGAAGGCGCAGTGCATCTTATTCGTATGATGGGAAGTTCAGATCCGACGATTAAGATTTTAGTTGTTTGTCACAATAAGTTGCTAGACGGTTATGTGTAAAATAAGTGTAACACGTTTCTACAAAAGTTGAACAACTCCATTGTAAAACGTTAAGCAGAATATATCAATTTTACATTATGTTTTATATCTCATTTTCTCTTCCTTTCAAATATTTTTCTCTCTGCAAACTCTACATGGTATTAGAATCTGAAAAGGTTGATCTAAACAGATCTATAATACATGGAGAAAGAGATTTATGCTCTTGAATCAAATAATACATGGACTATTACTGATCTACCTTATGGAAAGACACCTGTTGGTTGTAAATGGGTTTACAAGGTAAAACTAAATGCTGATGGAGAATATGGAATTGATTATATTGAGGTTTTCTCTCCAATGACAAAGCTGGGCACAGTAAGATTTCTTATTGTCATAGCTACTGTCTATAATTGGCCTATTCATCATATTGATGTGAATAATACTTTTCTTCATAGTTTTCTTCATGGTGAGATTTACATGAAACCTCCACATGGCTACATTAAAGCCAAACCAGGACAAGTATGTAAATTGGTCAAGAGTCTTTATGGTCTCAAGCAAGCATCCAGTGAGTGGAATGCAGAATTTTGTGCTCATTTGTTCAAATTTGTCTTCATTCAATCACCTCAGGATTATTGCCTCTTCATCAAGGGTACGGGTTCCTCACTTCTTTGTCTTCTTGTCTATGTAGATGACATTCTCACTACCGGTTGTGATGAAAACCTTATTACAAAAGTGAAATCTTATTTGGATGCTGCCTTTAATATTAAAGATCTTGGTCTTGCTCACTATTTCTTAGGGATGCAAATTGCTCGTGGTAAATATGGGATTTCACTCAACTAGAGAAAATATATTCTTGATCTTGTTGATTCTGCAAGTCTTCTTGGCTGTCGTCCAACTGCAACTCTCTTTCCTCTAGGTCTTAATATTTCTAGTTCGGGTTCTTCCCCTCTAGATAATCCCGATTCATTCTGCAAATTGGTGGGTAAACTTCTTTATTTGAATCTTACTCAACCGGATATCGCTTATGTTGAAAGCGATTAAGTCAATTTGTCTCCAAGTCGCAAACATCATTGGGATGTTGCCTTACATGTTCTAAAATATTTGAAAGGATACCTCTCGCTTGGTTTTTTCTCCTTCAAATGGCTCCTCACTCTTTAAGGGATTTTGTGATGTAGATTGGGCTACATGTTCGGACTCGCATTGTTCTTTAATCGATTCTACATTTTCTTGGTGGTTGTCTGGTTTCTTGGGGTTGCAAGAAACAAACCATCGCTTTTTGTTTCTTCGGTTGATCTTGAATATCGAGCTCTCATTGCTACGATGCATGAGTTGCTTTGCTATCTTACCTTTGTGCTAATTTTGCGCTTCCTATCTCTCGCCCTATCCTCTATATTATGACAACCAAGCGGCAATCCATATTACCAAGAATCGTTTTTAATGAGCACACTAAACATTTCGATATTGATTGCCATTTGGTTCATGACCAATTCAAAGCGAGATTCTTAATGCCGCTTCATGTCTCAACTTCTATTCACTTACGTACATATTCGCCAAAGCTTTATGCGGACCTCATTTTGTTCTTATTGTCCAAGCTCGACCGATGGATATTCACCACGCCGACTTGTGGGGTGATAAAGATGGTGGAGTGCATCTTATTCGCATGCGATAGGAAGCTCGGATCCGACGGCTAAGATTTTAGTTGTTTGTTACAAAAGTTGTTAGATGATTATGTTTGTAAAATAAATTTAACACGTCAAACCGAACAACTCCATTGTAAAACATAAGCAAAATATATCAATTTTACATTCAATTTCATCTCTTCTTCTTTCTTTCAAATATTTTTCGCTCGCAAACTCAACAATCGCTGCTCTAACATTCTCCACAATTTTATTTTTATAAGAAAGCACCGCAACATTAAGCCGTCGTAACTAAAATTATTAGAAAACTATATTTGATGATTAGACAATTCTTACTATTATTAAGAAATATCATCGGTAAAATTTAATAATCTATTTAATAGTTGATCGATCTTAATTTCGTAAGGGGAATAAATGCGCAAGAACACCAAGGATTTACGTGGTTCGATCTATGAATAAGAT
This sequence comes from Salvia rosmarinus, assembly GCA_036937905.1. Classification (NCBI taxonomy): domain Eukaryota; kingdom Viridiplantae; phylum Streptophyta; class Magnoliopsida; order Lamiales; family Lamiaceae; genus Salvia; species Salvia rosmarinus. Next base: position 12,420,198 of record CM072819.1, on the reverse strand, counting down.
CTACGTCCACGGGGAGAGAGAGAGTATTCGTGTATTGAATGTGTAAGAAGCGATTACAAAGAGTGTGAATGAATCTATTTCGTCTAATCTATCCTCTATTTATACACAATGATAAAAGAGTTTGACTCCTAGTCGAAGTCTTTTCCTATTAGGGTACGAAGTCTTCTCCTATTATGATTTGAAGTCTTCTCCCATTAGGACTCTTTTAGATATGGCCGAGCCTTCTGCGTTCCCACTGGTTGATGGAAGTCTTCTTGGGCCGAACTTGTCCAGGCCGAGCTTGATGTCAGGGTTACTTGTATTGGGCCTGATGCTTGGGCACAGTAGTTGGGCGATCCTATCACAACCCCCCCCAAAAAGACGCAGAAGCGAGGTCGTGCTGATTTGGGGGTTGTTTATGACGTAGCGGGGTTCCAACGATATGTTGACATGCTTCTCTAGGCCTGACTTGGTGTGTGTCAATGCCTCTGATGTCGTATATCAAATGCTGTGTTGGCAGAGGCGTCCGCCGAAGACACGTGTGTTTAGCGTGTCTCTTGCCGAGGTGTTATGGCTTCACCTGACAAGGTGTTAGGCGATGTCTTCTGCTGGCTTCACCTGTCGAGGCGTTCAGCCGAGGTCTTCTGGCTGGCTTCACCTAAGGAGGCGTTCAGCCAAGGTCTTATGAATGGCTCACCTGTCGAGGCGTTCAGCCGAGGTCTTCTGACGGGCTTCACTGTCGGGCGCTCGTTTCACCCGACGGGCGTTAGGCTGAGGTCTTCTTGCGGCTTTTCTGCCGTTGTCGAGTACAGTACACGAGATACGCATTTAATACGCATTTAATGTGGCAGCGGTTGGATTCCCGATAAAGCGCATAATGGGTCTTTGATACGCCATATCTCATATCACTTTTGTCTTTCCACATTTCTAGAATTTCAAATCTCCTTGCGGTCTGAAAAGAGCGGTTATTTTTCGCCATTGACGATTTGAAGTTTCCTGCCATCTTCACTGATAAACAACAGTAAGTTATGGCTTCCTCTACTCCCAGTGAGTCGTCTGGTCGTCAAATTGTGTCCGTTCCTCCGTCTGATTCGTTAGTGTCTCTGCCTGTTTTTACCCGTATTCATATGCCTCTTTCTGAGTGTAGCCTGCGATTTCCCTCAGTGGGGGATTGCGGTAAAGTGTCTTCTTTTTCTTCAATCTTAAGCACTTCTGATATTAGGGATATCTGTTTTCAATATAGTATTCCTTCTGATATTGAGTTAGTTGCCCCCCGTCCGGAGGATAGGGCTTGTGCCCCTCCGGATGGTTTTGTTGCCGTGTATGAGGGCAACCCGCGTCGGTCTTCGCCTTCCTTACACTTATGTATACGTCGAGTTCCAAGAGATGTTTGGCATATCTCTTGCTCAACTCTCGCCAACTCATTCCGATATGATCGCCTAGGTGTCTATGCTATAGCATAATTTTCCTTTGACCTTGGGGCTTGTCCTTGCTTTTACAATCGAAGGCGGCTCGGGGTGGTATTATCTATCACCCGTAGGAAATTCAAAGCAAAGATTAAATCGAAGATCTCCAACCGCGTAAGAAGTTCTTCTTCCGTCTGCTTCGAGACATATGGAGTTTGCATGGCGATCCGATAAGATCGCCGATGTGATTGTCGACAAGGGCTTCGGTGACCTAGAGGCGCCGGACAAAATCGACCTTGTTGACGAGGTCTTCTCCGAGGCCGAGCTTGCAGCGGCGGGGCTTAGCCTTTATGATCCTGTCACCGAGGTGGAGTCGGTGAAGGGTGAGGCCCCTTCTTTTCTTTTCTCTTTCTTCCATTATTATATGTGTTGATGCTGACCTTTTGTATCCTGGCAGTGAACTTCATCAAAGAAAAGAAGAAAGGAAGGAGCCGATCCTACGCCGAGCAACCGCCTCGAACTTTGAAGGATGTCCAGACATTCCGAAGTGGCGGAGAGGCTTGAGGTCCCTTCACCGCAGCCCACTCAAGCGCATGAAGAAGTCAAGCATGCACCCCGAGTCCCGGTTCGCCGAGGCGAGTCGAGATCATCGGCTCGGCGGGCGCCTCGTCTCTTTCCCGAGGTAGTGTACTTGTTTTTATACTTTGTGTAGTGGTATAAAAATTATGTTCTTCTGACCTGATGTATATTGTATAGGGGGTCGAGGACGTGGCGGCTGAGGTATCCGACCTTATATCGGATTACTTGAAGGGCGCCGTTACGCAGTTTGACGGGGTGGCCCGGTATGCTCGGGAGGTGGAGGAGGAGAAGACCCTCCTCGTTCAAGAAATTTCCGAGGCCGAGGCTAAGATCCGGGACCTCGTCAAACAGCGGCGGATCGCGGCGGCCATTGAGGCGGCGGCGGCAGGGCGGTCGTGAGGCGGCCGTGGCGGAGGCGGCTAGGGCCCGGTCGGCGGAGGCAGCCGTGGCGGAGGTGGCGGCAAGGCTGGTCGGCGAGGCGGCCAGGCGCGGAGGCGGCAGGGCAGGCGGCGGAGGCCGAGGTTGCCTGATGAAGGCCGAGGTGGAACAGTTCGCCGTCGGGAGGCGGACATGGCGAGCTCGCGAGGAGAAACGCCGCGCCTGCGGAGAGGCTGTTCATGTCGGCGAAGCTTCTCGTGATGGTTTCGGACGCGGCCGAGGTGCTTAATAATGCGCCGTCTCGGATGCAATCAAGAGGTCGCCGAGACTACCCACCGGACAAAGCCAAGTATGGGTACGAGGAGATTGAGGATGATGTCCCGAGACGGCCTATTTTGATGTGCTTGTCCGCGGCCCGAAGGAGCTTCCGTCTGCGCAGAACCTCGCCTCCTCGCCGGTTCTTCCGTCCGCGGAGTCTGCTCGCTACCGTCCCGTGGATCGGATCCCGACCGACGCTTTATGTCCGATCATGCAAAGGGGTGGGGATGCAATGATGCTTCGGCGGCGCCGAGACTCGGTGGTTCCCAAGAGGCCGGTCGAACGGGCCAAGATAGGCGGAAGAGGCCGAGGCTATCCAGCTTCGGAGCGGATGTGGACATGGCCGAAGCTTCCGGAGGGTCGATTGATCCCCATCTTTTCACTCCTTTTTTTTTTTTTGAATGTAAATGTATATTGATTTTGCTAAGGCATGTTAATAAAATCACAAGTTTATATGAAAACACTTATCTTTTATTCGATTGTCGCCGAAATGCTTGATGCTTCTCCTTGGTTGAATCGAATCAAGACCGTCATGGGCTCTTGAGTTGAAAGAGGTCGAACTCTCCATATAAGGGGCAGCTTGGTCATGTCCAGTGAGTCTCGATGTCACATAGAGCCGCCAGAGAGCCGCGACGAGCTCCGTGCTCGCTTTTGGAATGGAGGAGGCGTTCGAGGTCGCCAGGAGAAGGCCAGGTGATAGCCGAGGAGCATGCCGAGTACGAGGAGGTTATCCACCGAAATGGTGGGATGACGATCCCGAAGTTGAAGCCAAGGTTGTCGAGGCCGCCGCCGTTGCGATGTACCGCGCGAATATGGTCGGACCTCACAGCACCACGAGAAGACGGTGAATTAAAAGGCTCGGAGCATATACAAAATCGCATCGCCGACAACCACAAATCGACGAAATGCTTCGACGGATGCAGAGGCCTCTTCTTCACGGAGCTTCGCGATAGAATAAATGAACCGAATTATGACGATCCGGGGCGGCGCCAAGAGAGGCGTGCTATTGCCCTGAACGACGTGGATCCTCAAGGGGTCGAAACCAGCGCCCTCGAGTGTCCGAGGTCGAGTTCGCAGAGCGGCATCTTCAAGCGACCGAGGTCGCTGGCGGGCCCGTAATGTAGACCGAGGACGGGTAGAGGTAGGATTAGTATAGATGAGTGTCAATCCCGATTTTCTGGGATTGGCTCGCTTTTCCCGATCCGCTTCGTCCTCGTAAAATGTAACATGTACATCTTTTATTTAATAAGAATGATTTCTTATTGACTTTGTATTGAACAAGAGTAATATACGAAGGTAGTTCGTCCTCGTAGAGAATTCCGCTCAAATAGACGAAGGAAATCGTTCCGTCACGGGGTAGGGTTCCTGCTTTTGCCGAGGTCGTCGGGAGGGTGGTCCCTTCATCTACATAGAAGGCGCTTGAAATAGACGAAGGTAATCGATCTCGTATGTAGGCATGGTTCTGTTTTTGCCCGAGGTCGTCGGAGGGTGGTCCCTTCATCTACATAGAGAACCGCTTCGAAATAGACGAAGGTAATCTGATCTCGTATGTAGGAATGGTTCTGTTTTTGCCGAGGTCGGGAGGGTGGTCCCTTCATCTACATAGAGAACGGCTTCAAATAAACGAAGGTAACTCGATCTCGTATGTAGAATGGTTCTGCTTTTTTGAGGTCGTCGGGAGGGTGGTCCCTTCATCTACATAGAGAACCGCTTGAAATAAACGAAGGTAACTCGATCTCGTATGTAGGAATGGTTCTGTTTTTGCCGAGGTCGTCGGGAGGGTGGTCCCTTCATCTACATAGAGAGAACTGTTTGAAATAAACGAAGTAATCGATCTCGTATGTAGGAATGGTTCTTTTTTGCGAGGTCGTCGGAGGGTGGTCCCTTCATCTACATAGAGAGAATCGCTTCAAATAAACGAAGGTAATCGATCTCGTATGTAGGCATTCTTCAAATTAAGATCGATCATCGGCGTCTGCGGGGCGAAATTTTGTGTTTCGATCAACCACCGCTTTACGTGGAAATAATCATGACCGGTACACCGAAGCCATTACGCATCTAGGACCGTCACGGCAACAACAACGCCGACGGCGAAGGAACGCCGAGCTCACTTCGGAAAGAGCCCAATCGAGAAGAAACCCCGAAGGACATATCCAAAGTCTCGACGAGCACGGACACCCCGCCTGCGGGGCAGTTACCATAGCGAAGGAAATCGCAGCAATAATCCGGAACATCCGGCTCATAAGTAAACCTCGACGACGCCGCCGGGATTTCTCGAGAAAATAAGGAGAGCTTTCTCGACTACCTCGGTGACACGTGGTCGGCCACGCCCCGAAGAACGGAACGAAGCCTCATCTAGATACGAGGCATCACAACGAGAGGTCGGGGCCCAAACCGACCGCCGCGCAAGAACGAGCAACGCGGAGAGGACGTCGTGATCGCCGCGAAGCCGGCCTCGATCGCTGAATGAATCCATCCAATGAACTCCGTCCCGATCTCCGCGGACGAGCGGCGCAGAGAAAAAGCATCGGGCCGCCGTGAAGTCGGTCCGAGTCACCTAAACGAGTTCGATCGTCGAACTCCGTCCCAATCACCGAGGACGGCTTCGATGGATACGGAAGATAGTCACCCGTTCTCAAATAGGATACTCAACACTTCTCCCGGATAAATACCGGTACCAAGCATCGCCCCTATGACGGTGAGGATCCACGTAACTTCCTCTCGCAGCCCAATACAACATGATCAACCAACGCCTCACCGGTTCATATGTAAACTCTTCCCGAGTTACTCGTCGACAACGCCCGCAGTGGTTCGACGATCTACCTCGGAAGCATCGCCCTATCGCGACCGATGGCGCCTTCCATCGAAGGTTCTTCCAAAAGCGGAGTCAAAACATCGCTCGACACCTCCTCACCATAAGGCAAAGCCGTAACGAGCCCATCGGTGACTTCATGACGAGGTTTAACAAGGAGTGTTTGAAGGTCAAGACGTGAACGACTGTTAGTCATCTCGGCCTTCCAAAACGGCATCTTGCCGGGCCTTATACCGAGAGATCGTCAATCTGAACCCCGTCTCGCGACAGTAGTGGCGATAGCCAACCGGTTCGCCAAAGCGGGCGAGGCCGACAAGAGAAAGCGCGGCGCACAAGCCGGACCCTCGAAAAAGGAAGAAGAGCGAAGGAAGGAAGATCGGAACCAAGGCCGTGGCGCCTTGGAAAGATTACATCGCCGATAAGGTCCGTGCTCGGTCCGCGTGACACCTCTGAGCGACCTCAATACACCCGCTGACGGCCGAGGCGTAAATCTCGCCTCCATATGAACCTGCTCGAGAAGCCTCGACCGATGACAAGAGGAAGAGGTGCCGACCCATGGATAAATCACCGCTCATTTCACGAGGATTACGCACGACATCAAGAGTGCAAAGAGCTCATGGGTGAAATAGAGATGCTAGTTCGTGATGGATCCTCAAGAAATACGAGGACAGAGTCGCCAAGCCGACCGAGTCAAAAGAAGAAAAGCAGAGGAAGAGGAAATTGCGCCTACAATAAAACGGGCGCAACACCGACGAGGAAGGAGACGACGAGCCCCAATATGACGGGTGATCTCCACTATTACGGGCTCCCCGTGAGTCACGAGTCCTCCCCAAGGCCGATGCTCAAGTCCTAAAACCGCGAACCTACCAACAAGAGGTTCGAAAGGACGAGGCGATCACCTTCTCCGAGGACGACCCGCACTGCGACAATACCCCACCGTGATGCGTTGGTAATCCGTAGTAGTCGCAAATAAGTTGGTAAAAGCGTTTACATTGACAATGGCGTCGGTCGGAGCATCCTTTTCAAGGAATGCTTTGACAAGCTAGGAGTGGAAGAAGCGCACCTCGCCTGACAGCATCACGCCAATTCAAGCTTCGTCCAGAAGAGACGCGCCGGAGGATAATCGAGCTACCGTCACGGTGGGAAAGCACCAACGACCTCAACCAAGGTGGTGCAGTTCAGAGTGAAGGCCCACTCGCCGATAACATCATCTTGGGCGAGATTGGCCGAATCATTGTAAGGCGGTATGCTCAACTTACCACCGACGATAAAGATACCCACCACGAGGGAACAGCCGTGATCCGAGGTGATCGGCAAGCCAACGAATGTATGCAAGTTGCCTTACGAGGTGCCGGACCTCGGTCCAAAGACCCAGTGCATAGCAATTAAGGAAACCCGAGGAGTTGGAGTCGAAGACATCGCCACTCCCGGCGGTCGGTGGAAGAGGTCGCATTGTACAAAGATGAGCCATTAAAGGTCGTCGAGTTGGTTTCACCACAAAGACCTAAAGTGAAGGATCGATCATCCAACTCCTAAGGAATTCCGGACGTGTTTGCTTGGTCTCCCCGACATGACCGAGTCTCGCCAAGTATCATCACCACCGCTCAACATCAACCCGAACATAAAGCCGCCTCGGCGTATAAAGAATCTTCGCAATTAACGGAACCAAGTCATTCATGACGAGGTGAATCATTGTTAAAAGCACGCATCGCTCGAGGTCAAATATCCGACCGGATAGCCAACCCGGTGATGGTGAGGAAAGGAGGAGGGATGACGAATGTGTATTGACTACACGCACCTCAATAAACATTGCCCAAAGGATTGCTATCCACCCCAACATCGACAAGAAGGTCGACGCGGCTGGTCGGATACGAAGTCTTCGCTTTCTTGGACTTATATAAGGATATCACCAAGTCCTAATGGACGACGAAGACGCTGCCAAGACAACCTTCATTACCGACTTTGAGTCTTTGCATATAAAAGATGCCATTCGCCTTAAAATGCAGGGCTACCTATCAAAGGATGGTGGACAAAATATTTCACCCTACATAGGTCGAATGTGGAGGTATCGTGAGCGACATCGTCGTCAAGAGCAAGGAAGAAGCCGCATGCGTTGCCGACCTCCGGATCGTTCTCGGCCTTCTTCAAAAATCAACCTAAAGTCAATCCCCGTAAATGCACGCTTTGCGATCCGGTGCGGAAAGTTCTTAGGGTGTTGGGTTTCCTGAAGGGCTAAAAGCAAACCCGCCCAAGGTCCAAACCATTTTAGAAATGAAGATGCCAAAGACCTCCATGACGTACACAAGCTAACAGTCAGATAGCCAAGATCGAGCCGCTTTCTTTCAAAAGTCGCGGATAAGCACTACCCTTCTTCAAGATACTCAAAAGCCCGAAATTCTCATGGGATGATGTACATAAGTCCGCTTTGAAGATCTCAAGAGCTACTCACCAAACTCCCACTCTATCCGTCCCGAAGAGGAGAGGTCCTTTTCTACCTTGCCGCCTCGGACGAGTCTATAAGTGCGATCTTGAGTACGGGAAGAAGGACGTCAACTCGGTATATTTTATCACCGAGCACTAAAGGCCTTAAACGAGGTATCACCGGAGAAGCTTGCCTTTAGCGTTGGTAAATGCCATGAGAGACTACGTCCATACTTCCATGCACATCGCATACAAGTCCTCACCGACTACCCACTTGGCAAGTATTGACGAAACCCAAGCCTCGTGGAGAATCGCGAAATGGCAATCGAACCGGGCGAGCACGATATATCCTTCGCCCGCCAGGCCATCAAGGGTCAAGCCCTAGCGGATTTCCTTGCCGAGGCAAATTTCGTCGAGAAACCGAAGCCCACTGAGTCCGTATCAGACAATGCCGAAGCCGAACCAATGGATGAAACACCAAAGGAAAGGCCGGCAACTCGTTGACGGGCTTGGGAAAACGGGTAGCGGGCAGAATCTTACTCCAGGCCGGACGACCGAGATCACCTACTCACTTCGGTTCACATTCAAAAATACGAACAACGAAGCGGAGTATGAAGCACTGATCGCAGGACTTCGCCTCGCTCAAAGTCTCGAGATACGAGCCGTGCAAGTTCACAGCGACTCTCAAGTCATCGTGAGCCAAATGTTGGGAAAATACGAGGCAAAAAGCGACAGAATGAAGAAGTATCTTGAAAAAGCAAAAAGCCTGCAACGGACTTTCTCACACTTCCAGATAGTTCGCATCCCAAGGGAGCAAAATAGCCGAGCTGACATCTTAAGTAAATTGGCCTCGTCATCAACGAGCCCGCCAGTAGAGGAAGTCCGAAGCAGAAGCATAGACGATGCCGATAACGGGGCCGAGGTCAACGTAGTCTCGGATGAAGAACCCAATTGGATGACTCCCATTCGAGAGTACACGGAGAAGGCGAGCGCCCACGACAAGTTGGAAGCTAGGAGGATCTGAACAAATCTGCGATATACAATTGAGCGAGAGTCCTATACGAAAGTCATATCTCCACCTCTCTTAAGGTGCTTGGGTCCGAACCGAGCTAATTACGTTCTACGAGAAATACACGAAGGATCGTGCGGAAGCCACATCGGACCCGAGCCTTGTCAAAGAAAGTCATGCGATGGGGATACTATTGGCGAACAATGTTCCAAGACTCGATGGACCTCGTAAAAAGTGTCCAAGTGTCAAATCCATGGAACGCATCAAGGCTACCACAGACCGACCTCGCCTCCATACAGAGCCCTCGGCCATTTATGCAATGGGGATCGACATTGTGGGCCCTTTGTAAAGCACCGGGACGACCCAATTTTTAATTGTTGCGATCGACTACTTCACGAAGTGGGTGGAAGTCGAGCCCTGGCGAAAATCACAAGCAAGAACGCCTCAACTTCGCGGAAGAACATAGTGTGTCGCTTTGGCATCCTCATATCCTCCTTTCGGATAACGGAACACAATTCACGGATAAGACATTCAAAGATTGGTGTCAAGAACTTGGATCCAACAAAGTTCACCTCGGTGGCCCATCCTCAAGCAAATGGTCGACCGGTTACCAACAAGACCATCGTAAAGTGGTCTAAAACTCGTCTCGACCGAGCTAAAGGCCTCGGGTGGAAAATTTACCACAGTCTTATGGTCTTACCGAACAACACCCGGACCTCGAACGGAGAAACACCCTACAGTTTGGTGTATGGAACCAAGCGATGATCCTGCAGAGATCGGAGTACCGAGTCCCCGTGCAAATGACTTCTCACCAAGCAAATGGAGAAAATCTACGAGTGATCTGACCTACTCGAAGAAAGAGAGACCTCGCCACATCAGGAAGCTCGGTACAAGCAACAAGTAGCTCGGTATTACAACCGGTGTGTTAAAACCCGACAATTCCAGTGGGCGACCTCGTACTCGAAATAATGAAGTCAAGAAAGCCGCAGCTGGCAAGCTGGAAGCCACATGGGAAGGACCTTACCGGTCGACGAAGTCCTCGGCAAAGGGCCTATAAGCTCGCTCAATTGTCCGGTGAGCAATTACCCAACGATGACACATCATTCATCCAAGAGATATTATGCATAAGTGTCAAGGGTCGGGTCTTGTTCGATCGTATCTTTAAAGTCCTGTTTAGAGTCCGAGTCTTATTTGGTGGTCGCGTCATCTTTATCAATAAAATATTATTTTCGAGTTCTACTTGTCACTAATGCATAATTAATCTGCACTTTATCCTCTACGGAGGACTAATTCCCAGACGGCGCCAAGTGATCGATCTTAATTTCGTAAGGGAATAAATGCAAGAACACCAAGGATTTACGTGGTTCGATCTATGAATAAGATCTCGTCCACGGGAGAGAGAGTATTCGTGTATTGAATGTGTAAGCGATTACAAAGAGTGTGAATGAATCTATTTCGCCTAATCTAAATTTATTTATACACAATGATAAAAGAGTTTGACTCTAGTCAAGTCTTTTCCTATTAGAATGCAAGTCTTCTCCTATTATGATTTGAAGTCTTCTCCATTAGGACTCTTTTAGATATGGTAGGCCTTCTGCGTTCCACCTGGTTGATGGAAGTCTTCTTGGGCGAACTTGTCCAAGCCGAAACGATGTCGGGGTTCTTGTATTGGGTGCGATCTTGGGCGCCCCAGTTGGTACCGTATCCTATCAATAGTAAAGAGATCACCATACTTTGTGGCACGACTTATGGTCAAAAGTAATCTAATTTTTAACAAATGGAAATAAAACTTATATTTCATTAAATTTTATAAAATGGTACGCGAACGAATTTATTATAGTAAATGTTGCATATCTATTAGTTTATGTTCCCCTTTTCTATATCAGAATACATAACAAAATAAGAAAAGAAGAAACGAAAAAAATGCATAACATCCAGTTACCATAAATTAGTTCCCGCAGTTTTTTTTTTTTTGAAATTTCCGTGGAAAGATATAAACTTTTTGTATTTTTTGAAGTTCAGATCAATTTTTGAACTCAAATCGAGTTAATTTTAATTATTGTAACACAAAATTTCATACTTAATTCAATAAATTCTAAGTTGCATATAAATAGATATAATTTGGATCAAAAAACAATTGTGTGAGTTTGATATTGTTCTTTTGATTTTTTCCTTCAATTTGGACATTTGAACAATTTTTGAAGGTTCTTCAAGGTTTTGGAGAAAATGTGACTCCTTAATCTCATTGAATTTGAAGTTTGAATTTGATAACATCGATCTGAAGAACTTTAAATCTTGTTTTCAAGACGAATGTTAGATTTGAATTGATTTGTTTAAGAATACGCTTAGAACGTGTAAGAATTTCTTGATGTTCTTCAAGTCATGATTTACATAATAGTCCCATGCCATGGCCGAGTGACCAGCGCGTGCGCGACAGGCGCAATAAACTTGGAGGTGGTGGGACCCTCACCCACGTTATGCTCTTTTCCTTCTTTGTTTCTCAATTTTTATTCTTTATGTTTTATTTTTGAATCACTTTTTTTCTATTCTTTTGTTTCAGATTTTCATTTCTTTATTTTTGTTCTTTATTTTCATTCTTTAATATTTTATTAAATTCAAGACTGCATGTTGTAACAATATTTCTTCCAATATAAGTTTGAATTTCTAGTGTTACTTTTTAGCATAATAGTTTTAACAATTTTTAATTCTAACATATTATTTAAAATATTAATTTATTAACATAAAATTAAATTTTAGTTAAATTAAATATAAATACAATATATATATATATATATATATATATATATATATATATATATATATAGGATCAAATAATCGACCCAGAGATATAGTATGTAGTCTCAATCTCATCCATCCATCCTATTAATCGTGTGGTGAGATTCGCACCGATTTTAAAAGTTTTACACGTTAATTTGTGTTAGTAAGGGTAGATTAGTAATTTGATTTGTTATGTGATTTGAAAATAAACCACGATATAGTTGAATCGAACTATCGATTCAATGAACACAAACACGCATTCACTGAACACAAACATACATATGAGTTTCAATTTTAATGCATACCAGAACGCACTCCCAGTTCGTCATACAAGCATCCAAATACCGCTGCTTGCACACCAGAGCCCGCTAGCGCACACCCAGCGTCCGCTCGCACGCACCCAACGCCGATTGGGTGCGATGCAATGTTATGTTGTTTTAAATGCAGTATTTAGTTGTTTTAAATGCAGTGGTATGTTATTTCATATGGATTATTTATGTTTTGTTGTGGCTCTTCCCAAACCTAGTGTCGACGCCACCTACCCTACCCCTACCTTGACGACGACACCCAAATACCTTACCCACCTCTCGACACGCACTCAAATACGGTTGGGTGCAATGCATTGTCATGTTATTTTAAATACAGTGTCATGTTGTTTTGAATGCAGTGTCATGTTATTAAGAAAGCAGCGCCCCAAATCCAGTACCCAGAGACCCCAACGTCATGACTCCCTACCTAGCCGGTGGGCACCAGGCGCCATTGGTGCCTTCCCATTTTGCCGCTGAACGAAAAATGGGTTTCCACGTGTCGAATTTTGGTGCGTCCACGTGTTCAAAATGTATGGTCTAGATTGAGTATTACATACTATCTGGGGACCGGGTACTACGAACACCCAACCCTATATATATATATATATATATAAGATAAAATGTATAAAAATAGTAAGATGTTATGACAATATGAGTTTTATGATCTACGAATAATAAAATTTTGGAAAGTATAATACTTAAGAAAAATTAGATTGAGAAAGATGCGTAGATGATGATGCTAAGGTGGTTGGGCAGAAATTGGATGCTAATCTAACCCCAAATTCATAGGTTGATCCGAATAGACCGACAATTCGATAGGGTTTTGGTCGATTATTTCTAACCCCAAAAAAATATCAACTCGAATAGCCTGAATCGATTAGCCCGACAATCAGTGCGGATTGGCTCGAAAGTAACCCGAACGTGCTGACCATAATTCGAGTGGGTTTCTCGATTAACTGAAATTTTCTTCGTTATATGGTGTTCAAACTTTATTATTTGTTTTTGAAAGTTAGTATAATAAGATTTTTTAAAATAAATATTAGTGGAATGTATTTTGGTTTAATATACGAAAAGTTATACTTATTTTATTTCTTTATCTTTTTACTCCAATGCTTTATCTAAAATATTTGTTATAAATATATCTCTATCAAGAAAAAATGTATATATAATTTATTTATTTTCTCTTAAATTTTCTGGTCCAATGAATTAGATTAAACCTGACAATATATGATTATAATTGAATATTTTTAATTCGAAAAAAATATCAACTTGAGTAGATTGAGTCAAATAACTTGATAACCCAAATGTATTGAATCGATTGATATCAAGGGTGCTCTAATCAGTAGTTAACTACTACAAATTATTTTACACGAACCCAACATTTTCCCATTTCTCGCTCTACATCTCACACCCTCTCTCTCTCGAATTCACACACTCCGGGTAGTATAGTAGCTGTATCACAACTTGCTGCGCTGTACCGTTGCGGATAGCGACAAGCAAACTAACTGACACTCTGCCGCCGTCGAATCTGACGAGCGCCTGAGTCTGCTTCGCGTGCGCGGCAAGCGGTGCTGCCTCAGATGAGTAGATCGCTAGCCGCCGTTGTCCTACTGACAGTGGCGCTGGTCGCCGCCGCGGCATCGGAGGATTCGAAGTTGGTCGAGGAGGGAGACGTTGCCGCTGCCGCCTTCGGCAATGCGACCGCCACTGAGCTCCGTGGGAATAAGACCAGGCCAAAGGAGGACACATTTGCCGATATGATCGATCGCGCGCTCGAGAAGGAATTCACGGAGAATGAAGATCATAATGAAGGTTTTGTTATATCTTAGTTATTGTGCGCTTTTGGCTAGGTTGATTTTCGGTTTTTTGAATTTATTCGGATTTTGTTTTTTGGTGATACGTGTTTCATTAGGTTAACATTGGGCTTCGGTTTTTGGTTTGGTTTTTCAATGAGAAATGAGGGATATATTTGAAGCGAATTGCCCATTATCATTTTTTTAGCATATATACTCTTCAACAGTTTACCAAGTAAAGTTTGGTTTCTAGAAGTTTTATGAGCTTTATAGGAAAGGTTTCTGAAGTTCTTCTGTTGGCTGAGATGGCAGTTATTGTTGATTTTCATCAATTTACGGATCCAACAAGACTCAGTGTTGAGCTAAAGTTTTGTTTATGTTTACCATCTTAAATCATTTTGAAAATTAGCTAGAATTTTATTTGTTGTTCTGCTGTACATTGGGACAGCTCAACTACTTGTTGTAAGTTTGTATGATTAATGTGATTGTGGATCTTAGTTGATACTTTCTGAAATTGAACTTGATTTAAACTGGCAGCAAACGATGCTGGTAGCTTCAACAACAGTGTGACTGAGCAACAGGTTTGCATGTTGCAACTCCAGCTCTTTGAATAGTGCTTTTGTCTGATTATTATAACATGTTTTACACATTAAAGAGATGTATGGACTTAATTGCAGTCTATGAAAAATGTCACTTAACTTGGAGGGTTCAATTGGATTTTGCAACATGTACTGGGAATTTGGAAATGCTTCTCATCAATTGTTTTGTATTCTGTTGGAGAAAGTACTTTGTGAAAAGAATGTTTGCTAAAATAACAAGCGCTGGAATTCCACAATAAGCTGGAAAAAGTTAGCTAATCTCTTGTCTCAGTATGGGTTGAAAGCTTAAGCTCTCTGTGTTGGATAGTAGCTTCAAGTATTCTTGGATGTCTTCTTTATGAACTGGATCACTCTGCCTTTAGTTCTTCCAGAACAGGAATGACTTAATGGTTTCTGGAGTTGGGATTAAGCTCTTATCATGATATATACATTATATTCTGGGGATTAATTCATTGAACTAGTCAGAGGGGAGGTATAGGCATCGAAATCTGTGATATGTAATAAATTTAGGGATACTGTAGCTGGGAGGCCCTTTGCTTAGCTTTTTATGTTAGTTTCATTGTCTTCTGAAATTATATTCCTTGAACACAGGTCCTTGGTATGATCGTTAACTTAATTACACATGCATATGCTAGACCAGAGGAAATGAAGACTAATAATGACTAGCTTTTGTTGAACTTATCAGTAGCCAAACCTTGGTCATTACTGGAAACAAAGTTTTAAAATAGACATTCATGATGAATGTAAACTGGCATGGTGACAGGGTTTGAATTGCAAAAGAATCTTGCTGTTTTTGCTTTATCTCTTACTTTATCTCATTATCAGGCTGTTTTGGAAACAGTAGCTAGAGTCAAACCAAAGAAGAATGAAACAAAAGAGGAAAAGTATGTCTGTACCATTCTTGCACAATTGATTTTTCACCTAATATATTTCCTTTTAATTTATATGCATTATCCTCTTGTAATTATAGATCCTTTAAATTTAATCAAGTTTTCAATCTGGACAATGACAATGGAGCTGAAGAGACCCCAACATTAATCGATAGAAAGGTAAAACAATGTTATTGCTCTTTTAGTTCCATAGTGACACTACTTTCTTAATGTTTCTCTAGTAGCATTGTTATCTCCAACTCCAAGAGAGTGAAAGGAAAAAGTTAAAATTAAACAGACAGATCGGAAGTTAAGTAAACCAGAAACAATCTTACCACTCAGTGTGTAAATGAACATTATTTATCTATGTTCAGGATAATGTATTTATCATATCAAATTTCAAATCCAAGTACCCTGTGCTGCAGTTAGACTTGAGGTACAGTAACAATTTTGATAAGTTTTTCCAATCTCATCTTATTGGGTTCTAGATTATCTGATGACGCAATGATCTGGCAGGCTCATATCAGACCTGGTTGTCGTCATTGTCTCTGCAACTTGTGGTGGAATTGCTTTTGCTTGTGCTGGACAACCGGTCTGATCTTGGACCTTGGCTCATCTGTCTATGCTCACTCTGTTCAACTATTATATTTCCTAATTTCATGACACTTTGCAGGTGCTTACTGGATACTTATTAGCAGGATCACTTGTTGGACCTGGAGGTCTAAATGTCATCAGTGAAATGGTGCAAGTATGTAACTATACAAAATCAACTCTTGAAAGTTAAATCTCATAGTTTGCATTTTAGATGCCTTTGCAGGGTGACTTCCTTCTAGAGTTGTTTTTTTCTTTTTAATTTATGGCTTACCCATAAATGAGTTTGCTCCGCTCCCAAGTTAACGGGTTTTGTGACTTCATGATCATATTATTATCCTCTTTTGAAAGTTGAAATTGGAGTCTCCTTAAAATTTTCTGATATCTTTTTTTTTTAATAAAGAAAACTTCCTGATATCTTAAGTCCACGCTTTTCATGCTGAGATTATTTGACTATTGGATGCTTTTGCATTCTATTCTTTCAGCTTTGGGGTATGGTTTTAATGAAACGCTACAAGGGTAAATTTGTGAGTTTAATTTGAACATCAGCATTGGGGTATGGTTTCAATGAAACCCTACAAGAGTAAATTTGTGAGTGTAATTTGAAGAGAAGTTTGCATAGCACAGCCACTTTTAGTTCGGGAACACTACAAGTGATATTAAAGCATTTAATTTGTGCATACCTTTGACCAGAAACACTATCAATCGGCCATTTAACACTGTTAATATCTAGCTCCAGGTCTTTTATTACAAATGATTAATTAATGGCCTGATGAGGCATTCAAATGATTTACCTGATTGGCTCTTTGTTTAGTGAACTGTACTGTTTTCTGTTCATTCATAATGAGTTTATCGTTACTTGTCATTTGGCGATATCTTTGGGACCACTCATTTTCAATCCGATGTAACTTATCCTTACAGGTTGAGACAGTGGCTCAGTTTGGTGTAATTTTCCTTCTGTTTGCCCTGGGCCTGGAGTTCTCCACAACGAAGGTTAGCTGCTTTTATAGGCTGCTTTAAAATGACAGAGTATTGTTCTTTTCCCTTTGTATTTAGATATGAAGCAATTAGATGTTTTACGCTAATGACACATTCAACATTACAGCTACGAGTTGTTCGTGCAGTTGCTATTCTTGGTGGGTTGCTTCAAATTCTCTTTTTCATGTGCCTATGTGGAATTATAGCCTCGGTATGTTCTTCAGAGAGGTTTTAGTTGCTGTATCTGTTACTGCTTGCCAAAAGTTTATTGATTAAGTTGATAATTGATCATCAAAAGTCTATTTGTTTGCACTTGAAGCCATTCCTATTCTACAATTTGAAATCAGTAATTTTCATGTCATTATCCAGGCATGTGGTGGCAGAGCTTCTGAGGGTGTATTTGTTGGTGCTTTTCTGTCAATGTCATCTACAGCAGTGGTAAGCTCAGTGCATCAATTACTTGGTTAAACAACGTGCTAGTATAATTTCTTTGAATGTAGACATGTAAGCTTGCTACCTTGCTCTGGGTGGAATAGCATTTCTCCTCTCCAAGTCCATAGACTTTCTTTTCTTATTCATGACTTCCTTGATTAGGTTTACAAGTTCTTGACGGAGAAAAATAGTACGAACGCCTTCATGGTCAAGTGATTATTGGCACACTGATCTTACAGGTATCATGACTATGTTTCCTTTTACTGCATAGCCCTCTTATTAATGTCCCACAAATCAGCTTTCTTCAAAGCCCTTCAAAGATATAACCTTCCTGTTATGTTTCCTTGATGACTCTAATCTTGAATAATGAATTTCAATTTTCATTGTCCGGCATAACAGTTGAAGGCTTCCATTCTACAACTCTAATTACAGCCAAAAATTCATGTTCTTTTTTAAATTAACATTCTTGTCTGCAAGGCTTGATGTGTTTTAAATAAAAATCTACAACTTTGGTGTCAGGACTGTGCTGTGGGATTGCTATTTGCTATGCTTCCAGTTCTCGGTGGAACTTCTGGTGTAATGCAGGGGGTAATATCCATGACTAAATCGTAAGATCAATCCTGCTCTTTTCTTGCACTGGATATCTTGAAAGACTTGCTTTTTTCAGACTAACTAGCATGTCTAATTTAAAAGGACATTTCTAATCAGCAGTTAGAAAGTTGAATTAGGAAAAGGAAAAGAACTCTGACTAATCCTGTTTGGTTTAATCAAAGAAAGAAATAATGCATATTCTACAGGGGAAGAACATATTCCTGTTTATATTTGGAGAACCTTTTCTGACTTTCAGGATAAGTAGTTTCAGTTTGACTAGTGAGATTAGCAGAAAAAAGATGTCGACATATTTAGAGGATAGTTCTTATTTCCATGACTGTTCCTAGGAGAATGTTTAATTTCAGATCTCAGCCCTGCTCGTTCTTGAAAAGTTTCCTGAAAACTGTGCCCATTGAGCACTCTGTGACGCTGGTCCTGCTACCTTTTCCTTGCATAAATTCAGTTTTTGCATATTTGATTGACCACTGTATTATCTATGGTCAAGGAAGCTGGTATTGGTAGCAATCAAACAGTATTGCTGAGACTTAATATAATGAGGGGAAATTGGGTTTGACAATTTGTAGAAGTAGGGCACTCGTATGGAGCTCTCTTTTTGCGTCATAATAGCTATTGGCTCTTCATATAGTGATTCAAGAAAGTCTTTCTGCAGATGGGATTTAGGTGCATCGTATTTTATTTCTCTGGTCAGTGTTCAAGCAGTTATCTTTGAACTAAGTATTTTGAATAATGATAAAATGCGAGCTATTCCTTCCTTTTATCTCTTTCATACATAGGGTCATGTGTATGCTTGAGAATGCAATACAGTGACTTGGGAATTGACATTCTTCTGTTAAAAAGAAAAAGACATTCTTCTTTACTTTGGAACTGCAATAATTTTAAGCTTTTAGACATCATACTGATAAATATAATCCATTAGCCAGGTTGATGGTGTTGATTGCGTTCTTGGCAGCTCTAACAATATTGTCCCGGACATGTGTGCCTTGGTTCTTGAAACTCATGATAAGTTTGTCATCACAGGTAAAGTCAAGTGTTCCAATATTTTCGTTAGAGTTGAGATGTTTTTCATCCACCAAGACAAGTTGTGTAGCACAAATATGTACAAGCTGCATCAATTGGTCAAAACTATTATAAGTTACTTGTCTCCTTTCGCAGACCAATGAACTTTATCAACTGGCGTCAGTTGCATTTTGCCTTCTTGTCGCTTGGGTTAGTTACCTTGATGCTTTTTTCTAACTGTAGCCGTGTTCGCTTATCTTGTCCTTGATTGTTAATTTGTCATGTAACCTCTAAGTTGATGGATCCTATATTCTTCTTATGTATTTCAGTGTAGTGACAAGCTTGGTCTCAGTTTAGAATTGGGTTCATTTGCTGCGGGAGTAATGATAGCTACAACAGATCTTGGTCAGCATACCCTTGAACAAGTATGATTAATTTTCACTTTTCTTGAATTACTGGACAAAACTACTACACGCTCGTCTGTGTTCTGACTGTGTGGCCTGATATTTCTTCCACAAATATTTATGCTTATGTAAATAGGAAGAAAATTTGTGATTGTTGTATACTTCTACATCATAATTATTGTAATCAATTGCTTATGGCTGCATTTGATTTGAGACATCTTTTTTTATTCAGGTTGAGCCTATTCGCAACATGTTTGCTGCTCTTTTCTTGGCTAGCATTGGCATGCTGATCCATGTTCATTTTCTATGGAATCATGTTGATATCTTGCTCGCTTCAGTTATACTGGTCGTCATTGTGAAAACAGTAGTAATTTCTGCTGTTGTCAAGGGATTCGGCTACAACAACAAAACTTCGCTTCTTGTAAGTTGCCTCCTTATTTAAAAAAAATGAATTTGTTCTACACGTACTACTCATCAATAGCAGTAACCTTGGTCCTTGAGCCATGTAGGTCGGTATGTCTTTGGCACAAATAGGGGAATTTGCTTTTGTACTTCTTAGTCGTGCCTCAAATCTGCATCTTGTTGAGGTATTCTCATGCTGCAGTTTATGATGATGTTTACTGTGTAATTTCCATATTGCCACATTGATATTTATTAGATGTTCTGGTCTTTCTTTCTTTTGTCATTCAGGGGAAAGTGTACCTGCTGCTTCTCGGAACAACAGCACTCAGTTTGGTAATAATAATCCTCCTGCTTGATTTAGTTCATTGATTGTATATGTATTCAGCATTACGGGCTCTTACTTGAGATTGCAAGACGGCCAACTGCTTTAGTTAGGTATAGCCGTGCCTCCCTATTTCATGTGGAAACCACTTCTCTGCAATGTTGGTGAAGGGAAGCTATATATATAGAGAGAGAGAGTAAGGTTCAAATAAGAACCAATTTTAACGTGAGAACTAAGAACTACGAAAATTCTTTACGAACAAAATAAATATGCTATGAAAGTTAATGAATACGCTGCGAAAGTTAATGAATCCAATAATTCGGAATTTTCACCAGGGTTCGAATCCCATGAGGCGAAAATTCTATTTTTTATTCATTAACTTTCAGCGTATTCATTAACTTTCATAGCATATTCATTCTCATGTTCGATGGATCAATGAGAACCACATCTTTTTGCGAACTCTGCGAACCATGCATAAGGCGTTGAATATGATGCAAAAAGCGGTATAAAGTTGTGCATAACGAAAACTTTCTAAAATTATTTTGTTGTGCAACAATTTTAGAAAGTTTTGGTTATGCACAACTTTATACCGCTTTGTGCATCATATTCAACGTCTTATATATGTTCTCAAGTTCTCAAAAGATGAGTTCTCATGGATCCAACCCCTATATATATATATAGATTGGATCGATGAGAACTCATCTTTATGAGAACTTGAGAACTATGCACAACGTATAAAGTTGATGAATAAAACCTATAAAGTTGTGCATAACAAAACATTCTAAAATTGTTGTACAACAAAATAATTTTAGAAAGTTTTAGTTATGCACAACTTTATACCGCTTTGTGCATCATCTTCAACGTCTTATGTATGGTTCGCGAGTTCGCAAAAAGATGTGGTTCTCATTTGATCCATCCTATATAAAGTTGTGCATAACGAAAACTTTCTAAAATTATTTTGTTGGATAACAATTTTAGAATGTTTTCGTTATGCTCAACTTTATAGGTTTTATTCATCAATTTTATACGTTTGTGCATAGTTCTCAAGTTCTCAAAAAAGATGAGTTCTCACTGGATCCAACCCCTATATATATATATATATATATATGGGGTTGGATACAGTTAGAATTCATATTTTCTAAGAACTTGAGAACTATGCACGGACGTATAAAGTCGATGAACAAAATCTATAAAGTTTTGCACAACAAAAACATTCTAAAAATGTTTCACAACAAAATAATATTTTAGAAAGTTTTTGTTGTGCACAACTTTATATTGTTCTGTGCATCATCTTTACACGTCTTATGCAGAGTTCACAAAAAAGATGTAGCTCTCGTTTGATCCATTCCCTATATATATATATATTGGGGGAGAGGGGGTGTATGTTATAATGGCCTATTTCAGACTTTATTTGTATCTGTAATGTAAGGACTTGTTCACCGTGTACTGATGGTTATACATCTGTGTCCATTATTGTCATGTCTGCAACATGGTCAGGATACTAATACGGGTCCCAACATATTACAGATGGTTAATGACAAATATATTTCTGCAGGTAACTACTCCATTGCTATTCAAGCTTATACCAGCAGTCGTGCACCTTGGCATCTTGTTACGCTGGTTTTCCCTGAAGGCCAAGTCGAGGTAATAATGAAGAACCTCCCCTGCCCTCGTCTCCCTTTCCTTTCTTGCTTCTGATGACATACTCAGGCTTTAAAAGATGTCCGTTGTTTCTGGCTATGTTCGTTTCTTATTTTTCTCGTAACATGAAATTTGGCTCCAGCTCGGACTCAAAGGAGACATTCTCGGTCAGACAGTAGTAAGCAGAGAATTGCCTTGATATCTAAGGATCTCTTGATACATGAAGGATGAAAACTGTAACAGTTCCACATTTGACCTCCGAAAAATTCTCAGATAGCATATGATATGCCCAAACAAAGTGGAGGATCTGTCGCCTCTGTGTTCTAACAGCATGCCCGTGTGATGTGATATCTCATATACATACATCTCTAACCAAAGTCTTGAAAGACAGCTATACGCTCGCTTCGGACACCAACCATAGGAAGTAATCTAACTGCTAGTGTTGCTAACTATCCTACGTATCCTAGGTAATGCTCCTCATTTTCAGTGTTTTTTTCTCCCCATATTCTTCGTATTCTTCTTCCTCTTCCATGTAAAATAGTTTGAGCAATTCAACTTAATTGTTCGTTTTTGGCCTCTGTTTTTCGCTAAGCACTTATTTGTATCTTTTCTTTTTCCGTATATCTTTAACTGTATTGCTTGATATGTATTACCTGCATTGATTTGAACGGACAAAAAAATGCTTGTCCAACAAGGAAGTTGATAAAGGAACTTTCTTCTTTTGGGATCTATTATTTTTTATTATCATATTTTTAGTGTGTGTGAAGACCATTTCACCGTGAGATGGGTTAAAATCCAGATTCAATGATATTTGTTATTACAAATACCAATAAATATACAAATATGCACTTGAGATATGGTTTTAGATTCAGATTTTGATTCTAATCATATTTAGAATTGTCTCACAAGCTTTTGCGTATACCCTATTTGATTGGGATTGCATTACATACTAACAGAAACTATAGCGGGAATACATCTTCTCCCCGACTTTTGCCGTTCTACTTGTTTATCGTACTCAAAAGTATGTTTTTGTAAAATAGTATTAGTTGGGATAAAAACTAAGCAATCTAATCAACAGTTGTTAACTTATATTTGGAACTATTGATCAATTATCAACCCAAATTTTAAGAAATGCTGTAAACCTTAGTTATGATAAAAATCAATTATAACTAATAGTTGATCAAATTTTAATTGACTGCGACACCTAGAAGTGTATAAACGACTCGTTTATTTGAGGTTCGTCCTAACTAATAAGGCGGTGTCGATTGAGAAGCTACCGCAACAATTCTAGTGCAAGCTTTTGCATCATTTTATGTACGATACGAGGCACAAGTAGGAAACAATATAGTTTCATCTAACAACAAAAAAGAAACTATGAATTTTGTTGGTCCAATCAAATCTATTAGATCTTGGTCAAGATCCACAACAAATATTATCTTTAATTAAATGTATCGGAGGTGATCAAGAAGGTGTATAATGCCGTTAAGAATATGCTTTGCATGAATTGTGTGATGGGCAATGAAAAAGGCCTGCCAAACAAGTTTGGAGGAGATTCTCCGGGGAGAGATTTCGATGCTCAAGTTAGAGTTTGCACGGAAGTGTTAAACGCATGAAAATTGCGTGTAAGAGTGCCTTAGCTTGTAAGTATAAGAGTTTGTGAGATTGTATGCCTTTTATGTTGCATGGGTGCAGGGTATTTATAAAGGATTTACCGAGGTTGGTGCTTGAGATGTGGGCGTGTCTTTGGTAGTGGAGTTGATCATTTCGAATTCATACTCCTGGATTTGCGCAACATGGGTAGTTAATCCCGTATTGGACGAGTTCGTGTATATGAGTGTGTTCAGTTAGTCGAGGGATGAGTGTCGGGGGGTGCTCTGGCTCCAGAGATTAGGGATGATAATGGGTCGGATCTGGACCGGATCTGGCTAGGTCCAGATCCAGATCCTTTTTTTTTTGCTTTGGTCCGGATCCGGTCCAGATCCATTGAGTCTAAAAAAATTAGATCCAGGTCCAGATCCATAAGATCCACATGGTCCAAGGTCTAGATCCAGATCCATATGTTTTCGCTTCTAAAATAAATTCTAAATCAACTATAATTCACAGTAACATCATAATAATTTAAATACACAATAATACTATAATAATTATTTAGAATTTCTACAATTATCACTATATTGGAAGACGTTAGTTACAAATTTACTTTAAAGTAGAAAACAACAAACATCTCGATCGTCGGTGGTATAAGTGGTGCGATCCGCCGTTAATGTCGATTGATACATAATTGAGAGAATTTGAAATGAAATTGGGAGCATATTTATTTTGGGAGAATTTGAAAAGGGAAATTAAAGAGTTTTAAGTTGGGGTTAAGTATTTAATTATAATAAAAATAATATATATATATATAAATGGATCATGGTTGGATCTGGACCGGATCCGGTCTCAAAATTAAATCTCGGATCAGGATCAGAAATATAGGAGTAGGATCAGGATCCGGTCAGGATCCATCGGTCCATTTTTAGGATCAGGATCGCGAAAATTGATCTGGATCGTTGGATCCGGACCGGATCCGGATCCATTGCCATTTCTACCAGAGATGACTTCGACCTCACATCTGACTTATTCGAGATCTAGCATAGATATTTCTGTTGGGCTAGATAATTGGCTTTTAACTTGCGTCACGAGTTGGGTTTGGAGAATATTGGTTTATATTGGTATATTTTACCCATGTCAAAATAACGAAATGGGCTGTAACTATCTAATTTACTGACCCCTTCAAATTTGGCATATTAAAAGTAAATGTCTTCTTCAACTCGCTGGATTTTCTTCTCTCTTTTTCAACTGCGGACGTCAGCATATGAAACTAGCTCTTATAATTTTATCCGTGTTTTTATTGTATTTGGATCCGGTATAGGAGTTCTAGGGTTTTGATGGACTTCTTATCATTGATTACACCACTGGACTTTATACTATCGATAAAAATGTTTCACAATTAAAAAAGTGATTCCATAAATTAAGTTTCAAGTGATTCCAAATTCGTGTTCAATAGATTAATTCAGAGTGCACATTTGACCTTTGGAGCAACTATTCAATTATGATCCTAAAAAAATATTATAGTACGTACAAAAAAGGTGGCACTAGCCAATTAGATTAGTTGGACCTACCACTCATCTCCATATTGCAACCATATCTTTGAATCTTGATGATGTCCACTCCCAAACTTTTAATTTATCACTTCCAACTTGTAGTATTATTTTGGGAGTTGATGCTAATGATGCGGAATATAATGGTGACACTCTCTTATTTAATTATTAGTCCACACTGACACTGTTTTGCTTATTACTAGCATTCTTGTATCTATAGTTAGACTTGAACTAAAAGATCGATGTTGATGAGATTTAAATTGATAGTATTTAAATTATAATTCTACTCATTCTGCCGATTACGTGATGGGTACAAACCGCTAATATATAATTATTTTGTACGTGCGTGTGCGCAAATTGCAAAGAAGAGATATATTATTGAAGAGATTTGTGCATGCAATTTCTGAACCGATTGTGATGGATAATTGAGATGACAACAAAATAAGCGTTCAAAGCTCAAGGAGCATATATATATATGAGGTTCAAAGAATCCAAAACTAAATGTCAAAAATGGTTACGAGGTTTTAGTTCTTGCGATGAAATTTGAAAGCAAACAAAATACCAACCAAAAGAAGAGGGCAAATTACTCTTTGCCTTTAAACCTCAAAAAATGATCGACAATTTGAATTCTTTTTTAATGGGAGATGTAGACTTGTCAAAACTGACCTATTCCGACCCGATTCCGAGTTTAATTGGATCATACTTTTTAAATTTGATAGAATTTCAAGCCTACAAAAATTTCGACCTACCCCCATAATTTGATAGTTACATGAATTCTAATTTTGCATAAACATAGAGTTTATGTATGTAATACATAGTAATTGCGGATTCCCTTCTCAAACAAACAAAAGGAAAAAAATGAACTTCTCTGTTGCCCTCCAATAGAGTAAATTCTAGGATTTAATATTCGTACAATTTTTTTCGGCAGGAATTTAGGTATATATGAGGCTTTACATTATTTTTGCAGTAACATATAGTGACCAAAAAATATATAAAAAATACAATAAAAAGGGCAAATTGATTTCCAATATAAAAATTATGATATTTGTGGGTTTTGTTTGGCGTATGTGAGCGTGTGAATCAAGAAAGGCGTTAGATTAGGACAAATTCATTACAAACGGTTTTCATTTTCCAACAAAGTTAATATACGTCACATGTAATACTTAATAGGAATGTCAATTACTGGATTTTATCCTGATCGATTCGAAATCATTCAAAAATTCATTAAATTTTAAAACAGCAGTTCTGGTTTTGATTCCGATTCTAGACCCGCTTTAGACCCGAACCGTTTAAATCCATAGTTTGATGATCCGATCCGATCCGATCCGGATCTGATTCTGATTCCAGAACAAAAACCAATACTTATTTATTGGTTCTGGTCCGAATAAAACTCGTCTATTGACGAGCTTAAGTTTAAATAGGCTTGTCAATGAGCTAGTTTTATCCATATCAATTCAAAATCACTCATGACATATTAAATTATAAAGCAACGGTTTCGATTCTAGTTCTGCTTCTTGTTCGGTTCTGGTCCGGTTCTGATTCCAGACTCACTCAGATCCGGATCGTTTAAAACTCATAGTTGATGGTCCTGGTCAAGTTCGGATCCAGTGTTTAATGGATCAGATTTAAAACCAAAATTATTATTTATTTATTGATTCTGATCCAAATAAAACTCACCAATTGATATTCTAATACTTAATATCTCAGTTCACGTCCTTTTATTAGATGGCGACAAATCGGATTCCTTCACTACGAGAATTCACCTCTTTTAACCACATGAAGACATTGGTATTTTGTCAGTGCATCAATCCTTTCAAAACTTCATAAACAATTAACTATTCATTACTTCAAGAGTAAGTCTACCTTTTTCTTTTCTATTTACATATCTTATTATTTGAATATTTATCTATCAATCTTTGTTTTATTCATTCATTCAATAAATTAATTTATCAATTTCCTCTCTTTTTTAATATATAGTCTATAGGACATGGAGGTTTCTGGAAGTAGTTATATTATTTAATTAAATCACAAGTAATAGCTTTACTGTCTCCTTTTGTTATACAAATATTTAGGTGTAATGTGTAGACACTAGCTGTATGGTCAAACTAGCTACATCAACCATGGTATATAGATTTATTATTTCAGTAAATCTTTGTGGCCACATTGTGGCCGGCCACACACCTTTTTTCCACATATTCTGAAAAATATTAAATTATTAAATTTAAATTTAAGTTTAAAATTTTCATTCGATAAGTGCAAAATTATAATTCCATAAGATGATTTTAATATAAAATTAATTTTTTAATAGATCAAAAATTAAATAAATGAGTTTTTCATTTAATAAAGTTGATTGTGGCCGGCCACAATGTGGCCGAATAGCATCACTCTTATTATTTTATTTATGATTCCTATAATCCCTAATACCGAAGTCTTGTAATTTAATTCATGCATGATTTCAGTGTTATTTAATCTGAATTTATTCAGAGATCATGCTGGTAATTAATGGTTATAAGTGTTTTCTCTTACTTGATCAACTTCCTAGGACCGAACACTGATAAACCTTTTCCACGTAAATGAGATTATAAATTATCATATCGAAGTCTGGATTAAGTTCGATTTAGTAATATATTAATAAATTCAAATAAACATAATCTTCTCTTGGAAGTCCCCTTGGCTCAAGAGACATTAATTAATTAATTAAATATAGCAGGCCAAATTGTTCTACAAATTGTAGGTCAAATTTTAATCTCCCTACTATCATGAAATTTCAATGCCATCTCACGTGCATTATTGACTACTACTGATAGTAAAGAGTATATTCTGCTGAATTCAAGGACGTACTTGATCACCATTCAAAGATAATTTACAAATTCATTGCAAATAATTAAGGCGATAGATTATTTGGAAGAGAAGAAAAAAACGTAAACCATGAATTTTGTTTTAGTTGAAATATTATCATCATCAATAAATATTAATTCTAAAATATTCTTGGCCCACCTCGCGGGCATATATATATATATAAACGGTCTTCATAGATAAGAATAAGAACCAATAGTCATTCTTAGATTCAATAAAGTCGAACGACTCATAATTATTTAATGATAAAAATAATCAAATTCTTAATTTTTTGCTATTTGGAGATCCTTATCCCGAAAATCTTTCATATTACATTCTTTGTTGTTCATGTAATCGTAGTTCTTGTATATGCTATCACATTCCAATTTATTGTTATATTCATGCAATTCAT
Organism: Salvia rosmarinus; assembly: GCA_036937905.1. Classification (NCBI taxonomy): domain Eukaryota; kingdom Viridiplantae; phylum Streptophyta; class Magnoliopsida; order Lamiales; family Lamiaceae; genus Salvia; species Salvia rosmarinus. The sequence goes on along the minus strand of CM072819.1, from coordinate 12,392,184 downwards.
ATTGTTGTGCATGTAATCGTAGTGATTGTGCATGTAGGAACAATTATCGTAAATAAATATATAAAATCCATTGATTATAAGGTTGAAACATTTACCATTAAAATATGAAGATAATAAATGATTTATAATTAATCTTGACCGTTATATTATAAAAAATAAATACACCATATTAGTTCCTAAAAAAGGTTTGCTTCCAGTAGTACCTGGTCCTTAGGTAGTATATAGTACTCAATCTAAATCACATATTTTGAACATGTGGACGCATCATAATTTGACACGTGGTAATCATTTTTTTTTTTAAATTCGCAAGGAACAAAATGGGGACACAATTCAATCTTATTCTTCTTCGTTTTTTTTAATGACAGCGACAGACAGACAACAGCAATGCGAAATACAACTAAAATAGAGTATTCTTGTCAAAACAAGTTCATACTTATAATAAAACATAAATCTGCATGTGTGGCCAATAAGCATTGGGGGTGCGCAAGTGCACTGGACGCGCGAGCGCTCGTTGTGCTTCGACGTGCCACGAAACATACTCATGCATATAACCAAATAAGTTCATGCATATAACAAAACATAAGTCTGCATGTTGGTCAAAGGGCATTGGTAGTGCACGAGCGTGCGCTGAGGAGGGATGCACGAGCATGCACTGGGCGTATGTTTCCAATATGTATTAAAATCAAAATTCACATGCATGTTTGTATTAATTTATATGCATAAATTTGTTCATTATATGCATGATTTGTTTTTCTAGTATCACATAACAATCGAATTACTAATATACCTTTATTGTAGCGAAATCAATAAGATCAATGTGATGAATGGATGAAATCGAGTACTATATACTACATAAGTTTTGGGGTACTATATGATCTCAATTCTATCTATCTATATAGGAGAGTTAACGTAAAAAAAAAATCCTAAATCTACGAACCATAAAAATTTGATGTATTCATTGTCAAAGTTGATGCATTCATCTTGAAAGGTACTGCATCCCAAAAAATGAAGTTTTCACCCTGATTCGAATCACATGAGGGATGAAAAATCTATTTTTTAGGTGCAGTAACTTTCCACACAGATGTATCAACTCTCACAGCTAATGCATCAAATTTGTGGTTCTCCGTTTGTAAGATAAAAATGATTCTTATTTGAACATCACACAATACTCTCTCTCTATATATATATAGGAGGAGATTTAATGTAAAAAATTATTATTATCCTAAAATCTACTAACTAAAAAAATTTGATACATTCTTTGTGAAAGTTAATACATCTATGGAAAATATACCGCACTCAAAAAACAGAATTTGCACCCTGGTTCGAATCACGAGGAGAAAAAAATCTACTTTTAAGTATAATAATTTTCTTGATGAATACATTAACTTTCATAATAAATGCATAAAAATTTAGTTTTATATATGGATCCACGGCCATGAATCAGTACTCAGCCAATCCACTGCAGCAACGAGTGCTACTCACGGAGGCGGCGGCTAGTGGAATTTTGCAGCGGCCGGTGACATTGTGCAGCGGGGGCTAGTACAGCGACGTTGGCGACTTCACTGGCTAGTACCAGGCTAATACAAATATCAATGCTCCGAATTAGCACGTAATTGAGTCAAGAAAAAAGAATTCATTTGATTTTTCCCCTATGTAATATAGTAATAATTATATATTTAATTTAAACATTGATGAATTTGGGGTTAATTAAAGTGGGGCCATGTGTGGCGAATCCTGCAAAGTGGAGTGATAGATCACGCAGGCAGTTTGTTAACTTTTCTCACATGATTTACGAATCTATTGCCAACCCCTTTTCAACGATGGCGACTACACCCTTTCTTCTTTTGGCAACTTGTCTTTTATTTTTTAATTTTTTAATCACAAATTTTATTTCATTCTGTTTCTTTTTTTTTTAATTCTTATTGCACATTTTCACCATTTTGTCATTTTCCCTATCCAAAGATGTGACCCCTCTATGAATTTATAGATTTTCTAGTTACTTTAAAATGTATTTATTGATTTTTGTTTCACAATAGACGACAATACTAAGTGATCGAGCTACTAATTATTGAAAGTGATTATACCAATTATGAAATACTCGATTAGAATTATCAAACGAACGTTGACGGGATTGTTTATAGATAAAACACGAATTTAATTTTTTTTCCTTTTAATAAAAGACATGCATGGTTCTAAAATATATTTTTCAAACATGTATTTTTATGTTGAAAAATGTGAAGTAGAGACATTTAAGATATGAAGTTAATAATCTCTAGTTCATATTAATTGCACCAATGAAAGACGTAGATAAATAATATGTGATGATTATATGTATTATATTATTGTGTCTTTTTATAATAATAATCACAAATTATTCAAAGATTAATGGTTCAAATTAATTTTTAATTAATACATGGAGAATAATTCTTATTTGATCTCCTCACACAAATAATATCGAAATTGATAACTAGATAATTTCATTGATTATCTGGGACAATAATATACATCATGTATTAAAGAAAAGATAACAAGATTCTCTAATTGCCTCTCGTTAGATACAATGACATATGCTTAATTTACTAATGAAATTGGGTGGATGTTGTACTTTATCAAACTTATGAAATGGAAAAGAAACAAGGGAAGATAACAAACTCGAATATGGTCTATAATCATAAATAAAAATAACAATAATATGGTCTAATCAGAATTAAATTAATAGTAATAAATATGAATTAATGTTACGTGCCAAATTTTATTTTATTTTTTCTCTTCAAAGTGTTAAACAATCAGAATCTTAAATTGCTTTAATCAGAATCTTCAATTGCTTTATCTAATTGGTCCATTCTTTTGATCAAATGAAAAGAAATGCTTTCATGAAAAGAATGAAACAATAACTCTAGAAAAAAGTGACAAATACTATTATTTAAACAAAAAATATACTCATGAGTCCCTGCAACTTGCAAATATCATCACTTAGCTAGACATATATAAAATAATATTTCCTTTAGGTGGTGTTTACTTTGCAAGATTAGCATTTTAAAGGATTGACTATTTGATGGATTAAATGTGTGATAAGATAATTTTTACCTATCAATCCCTTGTTTACTACAAAGGATTAGTGAAGGATTAAGATTGGGATAAATAATTCTCCATTTATTTGGAGGATTATTTCAATCCTACCTATATTGGTTGGATTAATATTAATGAAGAATAATTCAAAGGATAAAAATAATCCCGGGCTTTGGGATATCCTCAAATATTAATCTTTAAAAGTAAACACTTGATTAGGTTTGATTAATTTTATCTATCCAACATAATCATGTAAAGTAAACACCACTTAGGTGGTGTTTACTTTTCATGATTAGCATTTTGAAGGATTGACTATTTGATGAATTAAATGTGTGATAAGATAATTTTTATCTATCAATCATTTGTTTACTACAAAGGATTAATGAAGGATTAAAATTGAGATAAATAATTCTCCCTTTATTTGGAGGATTATTTCAATCCTACCTATATTGGTTGGATTAAAATTAATCAAGAACAATTCAAATGATTAAAATAATCCCGGACTTAGGGATATCCTTAAATATTAATCCTTAAAAGTAAACACTTGATTAAGTTGGATTAATTTTATCTATCCAACCTAATCATGCAAAGTAAACACCACCTTAGTATACTAATCTAATCTAACCTATTTGTTCAAATTCTTTATTTGCTAAAAATGAGAAGCCATTGCCCTAAAGTTAAGTTTAGACCCAGATGGCTTGTCTTATTGCAAAAACTAAGGTAGCCCAACAAATAAAATTTCATACATATTTCTTGAGTTCTACCATACATGTTTATATATATGTATATACACACACGTAAAGACAATATTTTTTTCGATATGATCTATTGAACGATCTGATTAGTGGTATAGATGATTTCATGACTAGTTAAAGATAAAGACAATATTTTAGAATTAATTACCATAATTAACATACTCTAAGTTGAGCCGACAGTATATACAGTAGGATTAAGTATATAAAAAAATATATGAATTCCAGAGTTGACATAGATTATGTATGTGTTTGTGTGTAAACATATATTATTCTTTTCCAGTTATAGTCATGACATACAAGATGCACCCATTATATTTGCTCATTTTAATATTGTAGTATTCCCTTTCTTGGAAAAAATTTCAACTGACAAAATAGTTTTATAATTCACAAGGGCAAATCCGTCCATCCACCACCCTCTCCACTCTTCAAAAGTAAACCCTACCCCCCAACAATATAAGGTTACTTAATGTTCCTCCAAAGTCCAAACCATAATTTTTGGATTCAAGACTTGAAGAATCATTTCTTTGAATCAAGAATTCCCAAAATGGATGGATAAATCCAAAATAAAAATAAAAATAAAAAATTAAACTCCCTATTTTCCACGTCAACACACCGTCTTCTCAAAAGCTCCACATATATATACACACAAACACCCCCTAAAAACCGCCTCCTCTTCTCTCTCAAATCAACAGATTTCGTGAACCCCTTCTCTCTCTCTCTCTCTAGCTTCAGCCATCAATGGACGACAACAAGGGGGAAATCCCGACAGGGATGACGGCGGAGGAGTACGCGCAGCTGGAGAACGTGATCCGCACGTACCACACGTTCGACGCATTGCCGAATACATGCACATCGCTGATCACGCAGCGCATCGACGCGCCGGCGGAGGCGGTGTGGCCTCTCGTCCGCCGCTTCGACAATCCCCAGCGCTACAAGCACTTCATCAAGAGCTGCCGTCTCACCGGCGATGGCGGCGTCGGCTCCATCCGCGAGGTCACCGTCGTCTCCGGCCTCCCCGCTTCCACCTCGACTGAGCGCCTCGAGATCCTCGACGACCGCCACCACATCATCAGCTTCCGCGTCGTCGGCGGCGAGCACCGCCTCAACAATTACCGCTCCGTCACCTCCGTCAACGAATTCACGGCCTCCGACGGTAAAACCTACACGATCGTGCTTGAATCGTACATCGTCGACATACCGGAGGGAAACACCGGCGAGGACACGAAGATGTTCACCGATACGGTGGTGAAGCTCAATCTCCAGAAGCTCGGCGTGGTGGCGATCGCGTCGATGCATGGCGGCTGCGACTGAATTCGATTTTAATTTTGCGGCAGCGGCGGTGAATGCGGCGAGGTAACGAATAATGGAGGTGGTTAGATGTGTATTTGTTTTAAATAAGCTATTTATATTATATGTAATATTATTGATTATTTTTAAATATTTTTATTAATTAGTGGCTAGAATTGAAAAACTAAAGGGTTTTTCGTTCGTATGATGCAAGTTCGGAGGAATTTAAGAGTTATATATTTGTGCATAGTTGGACTCGATTTGTTTGGTGCGATATTATATAGTTGTTGTCATTTCCAATGCTGGTTTTTGGTGTTGACATTTTACTTTCAATGAATGATTGGCTCATCATCTTAATTGACCTTATTCATAGATATCATTTCATGTGGTGAATCTCACTTAGATTTTACTATTTACATCATATTGTTCTAAATCTGATAGCTCTTAATCAATTGAACTAAATCTATATGATTACTATTTATATGTGTGTGTCTGATAGGGGAAGGAAGTAAATTGATATAAGTTGCAATTGATAATGTTGAATGGCTTCTTGAGTAATAGATGACAAGCAACTTCGGAAAAAAAAATTATAATATGCACACATTCTATTCTTAGTCTCTGTGTGTGAATTTGCATATTTGTCGTGTTAACACTTTGAAGCATTTTTTAAAAGTTAAAATATACCGATGAAAATACATGGGATTACAACTAATTAGAGTTTATTAATTTTTAATTAGAATTTATTAATATTAATTATAGTTAATTAATTTTTATTAGTATAGTCTTCATTCATGGGAATGGCTTCACAAGAGACCACATCTTTTCGATGGAAGTAATGCGCATCCGCTACGGAAATGTGGACTGCATAAATTCTCGTTATTGCATATAAATTCTCGTTATTTCTATACAATTTTTTTTTTTTTTGGTATCATGGGAACCGGCCGTAAACTTAGGTTCGACTGGGTAAACCCCACGTTCTGTGCTGATAGCGCAAAACCACACAGACGTAAACTACACTTGGAAAACCAGGGTGTGACGGTCAACCCTATAGAGGTTGAACCTGTGACCTCTCTACACACGTGACCCACCTAACCATTAAATTTGTCACAGGGACGTTCTATACAATATTTCTTGTTCTTTGCATTTGTGGGGTTGGTTGATTTCATTCAATCTTCAATGAATGATTGGTTGGTCCATGCTCCCATCGATGTTTTCCAATTCTTGACCCTTGTGTTTTCACTGAGTATTTTTTTTACTTAATTTTTAAGTTATATTCCCTCCATTCTTTTTAAAATATTCTATTAATATTTTTTTTTGTTTTTAATAAGTGTCATAGTTCGTAATTTGAGAGTAAAATTATGATATATTTCTTATTTACCAATATTTAATACTCTTGGAATATGATAATTGGTTATATGAATGTATTTATCATGATAATTAATGAGGTTACAAATATAAATTTACCTATTTTATTGGTTTATGGAATTTGACGACAGATGACACTTAAAAAAGAATGGAGAAATTATTTGTGAATCTTGAATTTATCATTTTAGGGAAGGGCGAAATTTGGTGGCTCCATATTAAATAATTGCTACCTCAAAACAATATCCAATGACATTGAACTCGATCGCTCGTCATAGGCATTAATTAGATGGACATATATCTAAGCAAATAATGCCGTCTGCATAGGCTTTTATGTTTATTGTGTAGGTATTCGTACGAGAAATCCGTGAATTTAAAGAAAAAGAAACATATCCTTATCTTTACATTTATGACATATTAATGTTACATATATATACAAATTAGTGTATCTCCTTTATCACTATATAAGCTGTATATATATGTGGCTCATCAAGAATTGGGTTTTCCCTTTTCAGCAGTATATCCATGAATTCATTACCTTTCACATATATGTGTGTGTGAGAGAGAGAGAGAGGTTTGTAAGAATGGATAGAAGTAGGTGAGCAACTTCCATTAAAGCTATTATTGGCTGTGGCTGCAAAAAGATGTCAACCCCATAATTCGGTGGGATGGACAGCTTTTGTATCTTGAGAAACTTGTCAAATTTCTGCCTTTGGACAAATCTCTCTCTCTCTCTCTCTCTCTCTCTCTCTCTCTCTCTCTCTCATGTTATGTGATCTATGGTATTCAATTTATATGTAACCTTATATATGTTGGTGTTGGATTTCATATCCGTAATATAAAATATAATGAACATTTTTTAGAGAAAAGGAAATAATTAATATGGAAATTGAGAATTGATGAATCTGTTTATGGGGAGGTAGGGCTGCAGTGGGTTGCTATCATGAAGAGATGATTCCTAATAATAATGTAGTATTGACGATCCAAATTATTGGTATTCTTGAATTGCTCCTCTTAATTGTATTTGTAAATATACCTAGTTCAATTAAATTTATGTCTTTTTATTTCTTATTTCAGACATAAATTATAAAAAGGGTACTTGGTGTTAAAAAAATGTCGATGCTTTATTTACACACAATCGTGTGTGTACGATTGTATGTATTAATGCATGCATAATCATGTGAAATACATTGGGTGATGAGAAGTTAGATGGCACATGAAATAAAATTAGTAAAGTTTTTTTTAAATAAATGATAAATCTAATATAAGTAGATATGTGAGATTTATGTAAGGCGATAAAAACACCAAGGCTTTTACGTGGTTCGATCGTTAATGAGATCTACGTCCACGGAGGAGTGATTCCTCAATACTTTCACTATGATTGATACGGTGAGTGTAGTTACAGCTCTTAGCATTCGAGATAGTTGCCAACCTTTTACCTTCGATCTAACTCCTATTTATACATATTTGGGGACTCTGGCGTGCCCATTCCTCCATTGGCGGGACTCTTCCTGGCGCGTGGGGCTCTTCCTCTCGCAGTAGGGATCTTCGCCTTCGTGCGCCACGTGGAGGTGGCGCCGACTTCGAGTTCTAGGAGTCGATTAGGGTTTGCCTTGGGCTTAACCGTGTGGGCCCGCTACTAATGTCAGGCCCAACTCGTATGGGCTGTCGGTGGGCTTGAGTCATTGGGCCATATCCCATCATAGCCACCGAATAGTCGGGAATAGCCATGCCGAAAGGTGAAGTGAAGAATGCGCGTTCTTGGGGTAGGATGTTGCTCGGCTAATGCTTTCTCGAAGGTTTCTTGATCTCTTTGGTGTCAGGATTTGATCGGTTCGCTTGGATTGAACCGGGTAGACGGCCTGGCGTTACGGGCATCTTGCGCCGCTTGTTGGGGCCGAGCCGAGTCGCCGGTCGTTTTTAACGTAGATGTCTTTGCGAAAGGAAGTCAAGTCCGACACGGATAGGGACCCACATGCAGGTTACACCGAGGTCCGATCCGGGCGGCACTTTTCCGGAGGATCACGCAGGTCCGACACAGGGGCGGACTGGATAGAGATATTATGCCGGATGATCTTGAGGTCCGTCTGAGTGACACCGCCTCACAGGGATGCCGAGGTGTGACCTTACCGGTGCAACTTCGGAGGATGCCGAGGTCCGACACGGGGCGGACACGGATAGAGATATCATCTTGGATGATACCGAGGTCCGTCTGAGTGACACCGCCTCACGGGGATGCCGAGGTGTGGCCTTACCGGTGCCGACTTCTGGAGGACGCCGAGGTCCGATCTGAGGCGCCACCTTCTTGGATGTGGAAGCGGACGATGTCCGAGGTCCGAGCCGCATGAGGTCAACGTAATCATCACACGATCTGACTGGCGGTCTGTCTTACCGTAGACTACGTCATACGCGCCAGGCGGCAGTTGGGCGATCGAACCGCGTGCGCGCGTGAACTCCACATCCAATCACAGGTAGGCACGTGTGGAAGTTGAAACGGCCGTTTTAGGCGCCCATTCACTTTATAAATAGCCCCGCTTGAGGAAACTGTTCACTTTCTTCTCCTCTTCGCTCCAGAGCAAAAGAAAACGGACCAAATTTTCAGAGTTTTCAGAAATCTGTTTCCGATCTTGAAGCAGCGAGAGCCCTTCTTTAAAAAGTAAGTATGACTTCTACATCTTCTTCCTCTCCGGGTTCTTCTTCCACCCTCCCTCTCGATGAAGTTATTGAGATTAGGGATTTTATGTGCCATACCTTGGGGGGTAGATCTCTGAGTGTTAGCGCGAGAGTGCCGGAAATACCCTCTGCTTGGGATGGGTATAAGGCTAGGGACGTTAAATCGTCTCTGACCGTCGCCGATGTAATGAGGGTAGGAAGGGAGTGCTATCTGCCGTGAGGCTGGTGGTGCCTGTCGGGGCCCCGTGACCGAGCTTTGGCTCCGCCGGGGGTTTTTTTGACGGTGTCACGTAGATGCCACGAGGGTGGTCTTAGATTTCCTCTAGCTCCCATTTTTTGCACATTCGGAATATTTCCAAATTCTCATCCGCTGGTTTACCCCAAATTCTATTAGGTCGGTAGTTGAGATGGGGCTTTCTTGTTATGGCCTAGCCGAGGAGTTCTCATTTGAAGTCTTGATCGATTTTTCAACAAGTATCTGAAGAAAGTGTACTATTTTTTTCGCCTCGGCACCATTTAAGGTGTTGACCAACCTTTCGCGTTTCATGGCAAAGCAAATACTTATTTTTATGGGTGATGGGCACCGAGCTACAAGTGGGGTTGGGTAAATTTCGAGATATAAAATTGAAACCCTCGGCTACATAGAGGAGCAACTCAACATGCTCGGTGAGGTTTCGTAAAATTTACCGAGGGCGACCTTAACGCTGGGTTGAGCATACAGGTCCGGACTCTGGTCGGGTCCGAGATGGGTGAGGCACCCTTTCTCTTGTTTTGTACATCCGATCTCGCCAGTTGATGCGATTTTCTTTTGTTGTGCGATGAAGCCGGCGTTGCGGGAGGAGGTCTTCCCCGCCAAGCGCGAGCCTCCGAAGAAGAAGGCGGCGGCGGACTCGCCAAGCACCAAGAAGGTTGACGATATCGGTCAACCGATGATGGACCTTTGTCGGGTCGAGTCCGGTTCGAGAAGCGATTCGAGCCCTCATCGAGCATGTGGTGCGGGCTCCACTCGGCCGCACCCTCCCACGGTATAAAAGCCCTTCCATACCTGGTTTTACATGCTCCGTGATATGTGTTAACTTTATTGTGTTTAGGAAACGAGCTCGATGATCGGGGACCTGCAACGTATCGCTGGGTACATCTCCGAGAGCTCTGCTCGATGTGGGATGCTAGAACGGGAGCTCGCTGCTGCGAGCAGATCACGGAGGCCGCTGCTGCAGGTGAGGCGGAGGCCGAGGCTAGGGCTCTGCCGAGGCCGCCTCAAAAGAAGGCCCGGCGCGGAGGCGCTCGGGAGAGCTAGAGGAGGCGCGAGGAGGTCGCCGGCGAAGAAGGAGCTCGCCGATGGGAGGAGTGCCTTTCTGGCAGGTCAGGGGCCAATGTTGAGGGCCTTCACCGCAAGCTCATCGAGTCGGAGAGCTTCTCGGGCTTTATCGCCGAACTTGCCGCCGTGCTCAAGCCGAAGGTGGTGTCAGATCACCCGGGGAAGGCGGCGGCCGCCATGCCTGACTTCGACAAGGTCAAGCATGGCTGGACCGAGGTCGATCTCCGAGAGCCGAACAAGGCTACGCCCGGGTGATCTCGGGGTTGGCTCCTTCCGGTCTTTGGAGGCCCCAGCGTCTAGTCGATCCTTCGATGGTAGAGGTCGTCGTCCGGTCTGAGGAAGATGAAGATCCCGAGCTCCGAGGGCTACTTGCCGAGTGCGGGCCAGGCCGAGGAGGAGGAGGAGGAGGCGGTCTTGGAGCTCCCGATCGAAGGGACCAACCGCAGCAGACGGCGGCGGCGGGGGACGGTGAGGCGGTGAACGGCCCGAGTCGGTGGACCCATTGTAATAGGTTGATCTGCGGGATCACTAGGATCTTGTGCTTGTAAAATTTCCACTTTTGAACAATAAACAAAAATTTCCTTTTTGAAATGCGTATTGTCTTATTTATTTGTAGACTGTCTCTCAATATTTCGGACTTGATCATGACTTGTTGACCAAACTAAAAGAAGTCCGAGGTGTTTTGGTCGAAAAGGACGAAGAAGTGATGTTACGGAGGAGCGATCCGCGAATCGACCTAGGTTGTGGCGGCATGGATATCGGCTCGGTATCATCGCGATCCGAAGAAGAAGGCTGCAAGAGGCCGATCATGGTGGCTCGCCTCCCGGTCGAAACGAGACTCTTAAGTCGAGATCGTGCATCTCGAAGTCCGGGCGGACTTATCCGCCGCGTCGTTCATGGACGTTTGATGCGGTGTGAAGAGGCTTGAGCTAGCCCGAGAAGGCTGGCGCAGCCTCCGAAGAGCATGCGAATCTGACGGTGATTCGCCGATCGGCGATGCGACCATCTCCGAAGTTGATGAGCGGGTTCGAGCACGCTCGGCGGGGGATGGTCTTGAGGACGAGGAGGGCGAATAGTAAAACTTCATGATTGCCTCGACTCCCTCGTGAAGTACCTCGAGATCTATGAGATCTTCCGGAAACATCGTCGCCTGCCGAAGCGACCCAGACCGCCGACCCACGTGTCGGGTCGAAGAACCCGATGATGGGGCGGTTATCTTGACCACGCCGGTCTTGAGGCTACTTGGTCCGCCGCCCAGTGCGTCTCGTGGCGGTCCGGAGCTCGGAGAAAGAGGGCGTCGAGTCCGCCGGGGTCGAGCGATTAGGAAGCACCCGAGGTCGGGTCGTGAGGCGCGGCGGCGACCTCGGCCCTGGAGCTTCTTCCTCGGTCGAACACTCGAGCTGCACCGAGTGTCCTGGGCGCGCCTCGGGGATGCTGGGGTCCCCATTTCAGGACGGGGTGCCTCCGAGGACGTACCGAGCACACCGGGAGCGGGTCATTGGGGTGCTGGCCTCGTTGGCTGGGTTGAAGGCACCGAGTTCGTTCCAGGAGTTCATCGCCGATCTGGAGATTTTGTGCAGGGCTGGTGTAGCTTCAGAAAGTCGTGGCAGAGTGGAGCTCGGAAGCCCGAATAAGGTTGTATATAGCTTAGGACTTTGTATATAGTCGTAAATGTATTTAGACTCGTTCCGAAGTGTATATTTTCCCCCTTGAGAGGTACAAACATAGCTTAGGACTTCGTTTTGGTCGTAAATGTATTTAGGCGTATCTGATGTATATCTTCCCAAATAAAGGGGCATAATTTGACGAGATCCGATCTGGATGTCTTGCATGTAGATATTCCAACTTAATGAGTAATCTGTATGCGTGCATGTAGACGTTCAATTTAATAAGTAGTCTGTATGCCTTGCACTGAGACGTTCAATTTAATGAGTAATCTACGAGTGCGGCGCGCGCTTAGTGAGTACCCTACTTAGTGGGTTTTTCATCTTCGTAAGGGCGTCCCCTTGTGAAGGTTTAGATGTGGTATATCCGAAAGGATGTTCACATAGATATGAGACGAAGTGAAATATTCATTAGAAAAACAAATGTTTTATCGAATATGTAATCAACATCGTATTTTGGCAAAACAATAAAGGGACTAACATGGTGCCGATCTGAAATCGAAGCTATGTAAAGTACCTCCTTAAATGAGTGATATGCGAGGTTCGGTGGATAAGTGCACCAGATAGGTGAGCTAGCTTGTAAGCCCATTTGCCGAGGTCCTCGTGAACGCGGTATGAGCCTTCCATGTCGGATCCAACATTGTTAAGACACTCGGCTCTCTTGGCTTCATTATTTCGTGGGGCGAGGTCGCCTACTTGAAGTGCGGAGGCTTTGACCCTTTGTTGTAATGCACCGCGCGACCGGCCCTCAGACTTGGCTTCGTTTATGAAGGCGAGCTCGCGTTCTCCTCGAGAGCATCAAGGTTGTACGCAGTCTTCCTCGTTCCCGGCACGGTCGAAGTGGAGAGTGCGAGGGCTTGGTGCGCCGATCTCGGCCGGTATGACGCCTCGGTCCCGTAGACCAAACCGAAAGGGTTTCTCTCCGCGAAGTCCGAGGTGTCGCTCAGTAGGACCCGAGGACTTGGGGAGATTTTCACCAATCACCCTTAGCTCGGTCTAGCCTCTTCTTCAATCCTTGTACAATCGTGCGGTTCGTCACCTCGGTCGACCATTCGCTTGCGGGTGTGCGATCGAGGTGAACGTTGTTCGATCCGGAGCTCCTCACACCATTTCTTGAAATTTACGTCCACGAACCGGTGCCGTTGTCCGAGATCGAAATGTGCGGTATGTCGAGCGACGGACTATGTTCTTCCACACGAATGTCGAATCTTCCGGCTCGTGAGGCTCGAAAGTGGCTCGGCCTCGACCCATTTGTGAAGTAATCTACAGCGACGACTAAGTATCGGCGACACGGTGCTTTCGTCGAAAGGGCCAACGATGTCGATCCCCATCGCATGAAAGGCCACGGGCTCTGCGGTCGCTTTCGGATCGATGCAGGGTAGCTTTTGGTGTGGAGTGCGGTGGCGCCGGATATTTTGACGAGCTCGGCCGAATCTTGGACGAGGGTGGGCCAGTAATATCCCGACCTCAACGTCTTCTTTGAGAGAGCTCGCGACCCGATGTGGCTTCCGCAAGACCCCCCGTGAATCTCATTGAGCACGTAGTCGGCTTCTTCTGGCCCGAGGCATCTCAGAAGGGGTTGAAGGTAGGACTTCCCGTAGAGAGCGCCCTCGTGTACGAGGTACTTTTGGGATTTCGCCATTATCTTTTGGCTTGAGCCGATCTTGAGGCGATGGGCCATCTTCCGTGTAGCCTTTATGGGAGACATCGATTCGGTTCTATCTCGGTGATGATGCCGATGTGGGACTCGCGATGCTCTGGAATGAACCTCCTCTCTTGGTGGACTTGTTGATGACGCACTAACTTCTTTGAGGGCGTCGGCTCGGCCGTTTTCCTCGTGGGATTCGATGAACACTTGAAGTACCGAATGAGGTCGATATCTCCTTTGCTTCTCAAGGTATTGCTTCATTCGATCCTCCTTGGCCTCGTATCGCTTAAGACACGGTTTACCACGACACAGGAATCTCAGAAGATCTGGATCTTGTCCACTTTCAATTCCTTTGCGGTAGTCAGGAGATCGGTAACCGTACTCCACCTCGTTGTTCGTGGTCGGGAAGGTAAATCGGGCGTGGGTCACTTCACTGTTTGTCGGGCGAGGAGGAGGATGCACTCCATTGCCCGTCTTGCATGAAGGTCTGTCCATGTACATCTGCCGCGCGATCATCGGTGGTCGAGGACGATTCCTCCGCGTGGGCGGGCGTTGGGCGACCTCGTTGGTAGATCCGACCTCGGTGGTTGGCCTCCACCGGAAGTCGTGAGCTTGCCCTTTATGGCGGCTGGGGGAGTACGAGATGTCGTGTTCGCGAGCTCCAGTGCCCACTTGCTATCGTCCGGATGATTACGGCTCGATAAGACTTGTCTCAAAGGTAAGTCGGTTAGTACGGATGGAATGAGCTTGGAAGTAGGGTCGGGCGTCGCTTGGCGTTCACCAAGGCCGTGCTACCTTTTGGTGGTATACCTTGTCTCCGGTCCTTTGAGAGCTCGGTGATGAAGTAGATGGGGAGTTGTCGTCCGACCTCATCCTGCACCAACACCGCTACTGATTGCCTCATCGGAGGTGGCAAGTACAAAGAGGAGCTCGCCTTCTTCGAGGCGGTCGAGTGGGCGGTCGGCGAGATACTCTTTCGGTGCGTGAAGGTGACACGGTGTTCCTCACCGCCAGCGAAGTCCGGAGCTCTCCTCAAGATCTTGAAGAAGGAAGTCGCTTCTCGGCCGAGATAAGAATCTGAGAGGCGGCTAGACACCCGATGAGTTTGTGGATCTCCGGATGGTCTTGGCACTTGCATGTCAAGCCTTTGTTTTCACCTCGATGGGATTTGCCTTGAGACCTTCTTGAGAAACCCAAAGATCCTAGGAATTTTCCGTCTTCACCATGAATGTACACTTGAGGGATTGAGTTTGAGGTTGGCCGACCGAGGATCCGGAGAATAGTTACGAGGTAGTCGGCGCGACTCTCCGTTTTGACTCTTGACCGGATGTCATCGACGTAGACCTCGACGATCCGCCCGATGTGATCCTTGAATATGGCGTCCACCATTCTTTGATAGGTAGCCCGACTTTTTAGGCGAATGGCATCTTCCCAGATGCAAAGACACCAAGTCGGTGATGAATCTTTGTCTTTGGGCGTCCTCCGGGCTCATTAGGACTTGGTGGTACCTTTGTATAGATCTAGGAAGTTCAAGGTCTCATGGTCCACCGCCCTCCACCTTCTTGTCGATGTCGGGAGGGTAGCGATCTTTGAGCGATGTTTGTTGAGGTCGGTGTAATCGACACATGCGTCATCCTCCGGCTTCGAACCACGATCGGATTAGCCATCCGGTCGGGTACTGACTTCGAACAAGATCTTGGCCTTCGAGTTGAGTCACCTCGTCTCTTATGACTGGTTGCTCTGCGCAAACACCCTCTTCTTTGTCGAGCGGTTTTGTGGCGGGTCGATGTTGAAGCGATGAGTTATGAGCTCGGGTGACACTCCGACCATGTCGAGTGGGGACCACGCGAACACATCCTGTATTCCTTCGTGGCTGCACGACACTGCAGCGAGATGTCGGTTGGGCCTGGTGATACGATCCTCGGCTGATGCGAAGGATCTATCGACACGCTGACGGAAGAGCGAACAAGATGGAATATCCCAAAACCTCTCGAATCTAACCTCGAGTGATATAGGTCAAGATTTCGCCTATACCCCAACTAGATAGTTGACGCAGCAACTCGGGGACGATGAATGACACACGAGCGAGGGATGATCGTCTCGTCGATCGTCGATAATTGAATTCCTTGGCAAACACAAGAAAATTCAAGAGCTAATGAAGAGAGAATAAAACTCACATTTATTGATCAATCAAAAGTGAATATTTTCGTATGCTTACAAGCCTTTATATAGGATGAAAATGAAGTCTAATCCTTATCAAAGAAGGACTCTAATCAAAGTAGAACTCTAATTTACAAAAGAAGTTTTAATAGACTAGGACTCTAGATAATCAAGCCTAAAAATCTGCGAAAATCTTGATACAAAACGTGGCCCATATGCCACATAATAATTAAATTCACATAACTTGGGTGCATCATTCCTTCTCTTGAAAAGGATTTGTCCTCAAATCAAGTAATCACCTATATCAAGCGGACTCACCCACTTCAATTCACTAGCCCTGCAAGATACCAAATGTGGGAATCGACCTTATATCCATTTCGGGATAAGCCTCCATGGGCGATGTGGACGATCATCCCCACCCCCATAAGACCCGATCGCCTCGATCGGCGATCTGCGAACCACATGAGACACCGACCCAACGGAAGGTCACTCGATACCAAATGATACGATCCTCGCTGATGCGAAGGATCTATCGACCTGTGACGGAAGAGCGAACAAGATGGAATATCCCAAAACCTCGAATCTAACCACAAGTGATATAGGTCAAGATTTCGCCTATACCCCAACTAGATAGTTGACGCACAACTCGGGGACGATGAATGACACCTAGCGAGGGATGGTGTCTCGTCGATCGTCGATAATTGAATTCCTTGGCAAACACAAGAAAATTCAAGAGCTAATGAAGAGAATAAAACTCACATTTATTGATCAATCAAAAGTGAATATTTTCGATGCTTACAAGCCTTTATATAGGTGAAAATGAAGTCTAATCCTTATCAAAGAAGGACTCTAATCAAAGTAGAACTCTAATTTACAAAAGAAGTTTTAATAGACTAGGACTCTAGATAATCAAGCCTAAAATATCTGCGAAAATCTTGATACAAAAACGTGGCCCATATGCCACATAATAATTAAATTCACATAACTTGGGTCTGCATCACCTGGGCGCCGACCTTGACAACTTTGGAGGGGTCGTCGTCGTATAACTGGAGGTCTTCGGTCAGTTCGTCCCGAGGTGGCAGCCTCTGAGGATTCTGTAATTGCTATTCCTGGGGTAAGGCTACATCTTGGGTTGAGACTCGTAGGCACTCTTTAGCCGCCGTTTGGTCACCCTAGATGCTTAGTACTCCCACCGGGGTGGGTATCTTGATGGTGAGGTGGTATACCGAGCAGACGGCCTTGGTGGCATAGAGCCAGTCTCTCCCCAGGATGATGTTGTACGGGGACGGAGCTCGGACGAGGAAAAATTGAATGGCCTTGGTGACCGACCTGGGAGCTCGTCCTACGATAACAGGAAGGTAATGATACCCTCGGGTTGAACCGCCTCTGAGTGAAGCTCCATGGCCGGGAGGGAGCGGGATGTACCAATTCCTCCGACCTCGAGTTTATCCGACATACTCACGGAAGATAATCTTGACGGAGGCACCGATGTCGATGTAGACCGGTGGGCGTTCTTGTTGCCCACCACGGCTTGTATTGTGATGGCGTCTTGGTGGGGCATGATTTTGGGCACCGTCATCTTTGGAGAACACGATGTCCTCGCCATCCGGAGTCGCTTGTTCTTGACTCCTCGGGGCCGACCTCGAGCTTCATTCTTTAACAACGACCTCGTCGTTCCTACGGGAGCCCGGTAATAGCATAGACCTGCTCCATAGCGTTGGGACCTTCGTCCTCGTCATCTTGGGGCTGGGTCACCGTCAAGGTCGGCCCGCAGTTGTTGCCACCGTTGTTCTTCCCTCTGCGCTTTTGTTCCCCGGTCGAGCTCGGCGAGGTATTTCTTGAGGCTCCTTCTTTGATGAGCTCGTCAATGCGAGCCAGTTCACGCAATCCTCGGTATCGTGACCATACCCCCGGTGATAGTCACAATATTCCTCCGTTGACCTCTTCTTGGATCCTCCTTTCATAGGAGGGGGCTTTGGGAAGAGCTCGGCGTGGAGCTCGAATATCTCCGCTCTCGATTTGAGCAGATGAGGTGCTTTGCCGCCAGGGGCTGGCCGAGGCCCGAGCCTGGACTCCAGAGGCCCTTCCAGATTCTCTCGAAGGCACTTCGGCGTTCAACGCCGCGGCCTCGGTCATCCGGCTTCTTTCTTTCAGTCATTGCTTGTCCTGTGTCTCCTCTTCTTTCGTCCGATTCGTCTCTTTAAAGTTGTCTACCAGTTCAAAGGCGACTAGCCGTCTCAAACTTCTCACGGTGATCTCCTTGTTCGGTCGCGGGTGGGATCCGTTCTTGAGCGTTGATGATATAGAGATCGTTGCTCTCATCGATTTTGAGAGACTCCTTGATGAACCTCGAAGCGAAGTTCGACATCGTCTCGTCCGCCTTGGCGGATCGTGAGCAGGTCGGACGAAGGCTCTTTGGGGTGGCATTTTCGATAAACGCCACTTAAACCGATCCATGAGATCACAGGCGGTGTATACTATTTTGGCGGGCGAGGTGAACCGGCGTCGGGCGTTGGAGATCGGCACCTCGGGGAAGATCTTGCACATATGGAAATCTTCCATCCCTTGATTCGCCATGTTAGTGGTGTAGGCGAAAAGGAAGTCGGAGGGTTCCCCGAGGCCATCGTAGGCGGCGATGTTAGGTGCCCTATACCGGCGGGGCAGGCGTGTCGAGTCTCTCTAGAAAGGAGAGATGATCATTCCGCTCGGTCGAACCCCGGGCGATCGTTGCCATCTCTCCTTGGAGGGGTGAGAGACCGATAACGGCGTCTATCGTCTCTCCGAGGGGGAGTTCTCGCTCGCCTTTCTTCTCTCCCTGCTCGCTCGGCCCTCGGGGAGGCATGCCGAGGTGGAGAGCGACCGTGGGTGGCGGGTGGTGAATGGTTGCGACCCCTTGGCGGGTGATTGACTCTGGCGGCGGATTGGTGTGCACGCGTTCTCGGCTATTGTGCGAGGTGGCGTTAACCGTCTCGATGGGGTGGCGACCTCGGGCGCCCGTATTCACCGATTCGGGCACTCGGGAGGTGCTCGCCTCATTTGTCCTCCGTGGAGAAGCTTTGGAATTAGCGAGTTGGCGTTGAGGAATTGGTCACAGCTCGGCGAGGGCCTCGTGGGACGAACGAACTGCTTGTTCGTCCTCGTTGAGGTCGGCATCTCCCTACGTTGGGGAGGCGGTCCCGAGGTGTGTAAAACGTTTTCCATGTTGCCCTCGGTGTGTGACCGCTTGGCGTCTGCGATCTCTTCTGGTGGCGAGTGACCACTGGTTGTCCTCGGCGAGGTTGTTGCCAACATCGGCGGCGGTTATGCGTGTTTTGCCATTAAGTTTTGTAGAAAGCGAAACTTTTTGTTCGTAGTGCTTCCCAGACGGCGCCAATGATAAATCTAATATAAGTAGATATGTGAGATTTATGTAAGGCGATAAAGAACACGAGGCTTTTACGTGGTTCGATCGTTAATGAGATCTCGTCCACGGAGGAGTGATTCCTCAATACTTTCACTATGATTCGAGTACGGTGAGTGTAGTTACGAGCTCTTAGCATTGAGATAGTTGCCAACCTTTTACCTTCGATCTAACTCCTATTTATACATATTTGGGGACTCTAAAGGCGTGCCCATTCCTCCATTAGCGGGACTCTTCCTGCGCGTAGGGCTCTTCCTCTCTTTGTAGGGATGCTTCGCCTTCGTGCGCTACGTGGAGGGTGGCGCCTGACTCGAGTTCTGGGGGCTGATTAGGGTTTGCCTTGGACTTAACCGCGTGGGCCCGCTACTAATGTCAGGCCCAGCTCGTATGGGCCTGTCAGTGGGCTTGAGCTGTTGGGCCATATCCCAGTCAAAGATGATTTTGGCCTATACCTATTAAACTCAAACAATATCCCCTATACTGAAGTTGGATTCTATTAATTTTTCCTTAATTTTGGTTTATTTGCTAATCCTTTTTAGTAGACGCTCATGCAATGTCGTAAATATATGTCGCGGCAATCAGGCAAGTGGAATAAAAGATGGTCAATTTAAAATAAAGGATTTCGTCATAAGAAAAAAGGAACACCTACTGCTGCTACTTCCTTCAGATGGTTTATATTTTATCTTATTTTATAAGCCTGAAATTTGCTACCAATAGTATCTATTCTTATTAGTTTCTCTAATTTTAATTCAAATAAGTAACAATTTCGACATCTGACTTGTAAATCAAGAAAATACTAAAAAGAATATAAGGCTACTTTATTCGGACTTTTGTAATAATTTTCAAGAACAGGAAACCAAATGCTGAGTTACAATAAAATCTGACATTTAATATTTTATACTCATACGAATCTAACTGGCTTAAATAGGCCCAGAAAACAAACTACGGCCTGTTACATTATTGGGTCCACGATTTTGGGCCGTTTGAGTCACTGAGACGATGTTTTTTGGACTTATTTTTTATCGACCGATAATGTTTTTTAGTAGTTTAAAATTTGATTTATCGAAGATGACTTATTTTTGGCAAAAATTTGTATATAAAGAGGTACGGTACATTCGTCCTAATTATGATTTATTAATTTCTAACTGAAGTTCATCAGTCTCAACTAGGATTTATTAATCTCAAATTAAAAAATACTTAAAAATAAATGAATAATTAATTATTTAAATAAATAAAATAGTTGGGGCCTGCCGCACTATGCGACCGGCCGCAGCCAAGACCAACTCCTTATTTTTTTATCAACCTACAATAATTTTGAACTTTTCATAATATTTTAGCAGTTTAAAATTTGATTTATTGGAAGATGCTTTATTTTCCTCGATACCCGCAGTCTTTAACTGGATGTTGCAATACAAAACGTGTTTATCCCACGACCGTAGTTGTGTTACTTCACCAACTCGATTATTCTACGAGAATTATTGTAGATGATTTGAAAAAAGTCTAGTTATATGAGATGGATTTTGCAAAGGGGTTTGGGTTTGGGCTCTCCATATATAAGAAACTTGGAGACCAATTTGAGCTATGGCAATAAAATTTCTATAAATTAATATTCGATAAAATAACAAATTCTCAAAAAGAAAATATGACGAGTTGTTGTTGCTTCACTTTGTCTTGTTTGACTAATTCTAGTAATGTTGTATCGTTTTCGACTTCATCTCGATAACTACAATTTTCTCTAAACTTTGGACCGGTGAATAGTTATTATTTGGCTATTGTAAACCTTTATCCACATTGTGTTTTACGTATTTGATTACTCTTGGAATTTAACATACATGAATATAATTAATTTGAATATATTAGAATATTATATACGATTTTGTTTGCACATATTAACTTTATCTTAATTACACATGTTGTATTCGAAAATGCACTCTTTAAATCAATAGATTTAAAAGAATTCATAATCCCAAAATTATTCATTTATAAAATTTTTTACTATACTTATGTAAAATATATTTTTAACAATGAAAAAAAATATCTATTTGTCATGTGTTTTGTGCAATCTGGTATATGGGGACTTGATGATTTGCATATCTCACTTAAAAAGGGAATAATTTTCCTATTGTTATTTACAGCCATAGGAAAATCAATTCAATATATTTATTTAGAGAAGTGATTTTAAGGATGTTTGGTGAAGTTAGGCACAAACAATTGGAACAGTACATCTATATTTTCTTCTGTGTGTGATCTTTAACAAATTTCATGTAGGGCCAACATTGAGGTGCCAAATAAAGATTCCGGATGTAATAATAATACTATTTCCCAAATAATGGTGCATAAACTTTCGAAATTTCAACATAATCCCTTCAAATTCTCATACTATTTTCTTTCGAGGGATTTGAGGTTAGGCAACAAATTCAAATCGACTATCTAAAGCAGGCATGATAAGTAGGGGCATAGGCAGAAAAAGTTTTTAGTGATAGTTGAATTTTCTAAATTTCCAGACAAGTCGATGGTGGCTTTTGTAAGATAGTATAATAGCTTTTTC
Source organism: Salvia rosmarinus (assembly GCA_036937905.1). Classification (NCBI taxonomy): domain Eukaryota; kingdom Viridiplantae; phylum Streptophyta; class Magnoliopsida; order Lamiales; family Lamiaceae; genus Salvia; species Salvia rosmarinus. The sequence goes on along the minus strand of CM072819.1, from coordinate 12,370,300 downwards.
AATGTGTGTCATGTTTAATTATATGAGATAATAAAATTGGGCCGTTGGGAGAAAAAATCAAATAAAAATCTTGATTAGTATGCATCACACTAAGGGACAAAGTTCCCATTTATTGATAGAAGAAAAATATTTTATCAATTGAATTGTGTATTATTATTGGTTAATTGAAATTATCAACATCTCTAAGGCATTATATTATCCTAAAATGTTGCAGTTTTTTGTCGCTTTATGGCTCAAAAAATATCAATTAACTATTTCAATGAAAACAACTATTAGTATTTCTCCTTCAATTTATCTTAACAGATAATCTATGTCTCTCCAATAATGAATACCTAACTTTAGACTTTGATTCAAAACTTAATGATTGAAAATTATCTAAACGAAATTCTAGTACTCTTATTTAACTTAATGATTGAAAATTATCTAAACGAAATTCTAGTACTCTTATTTGTTTTGATTTCAAAACCTTTTCTACATATTTTTACATTAATTGAAAGGTTATCCCCTTTTCTTCTTCATGCGTGTAATTTAAACTACACCTTTAAATAGATAATACTATCTTTGTCTCATTTAAAATTTCTCATTTTTTCTTTTTGGGTTATCCCAAATATCTCATTCCATTTTAAGAAATAATTATCCCTTCAAAAAGTATAGGCCCTATCCACTTTTTAACGCTTTAACTACTATACTGTCACGACCCAACTACCTAATCAGGTAATTAGGCCGTGACTCGGGATTAAGAAGAAAATTTAACGACAACGGGTTCAAACATTTGTCGAAAGAAAAGATGATAACAACTTTCTTTATGAATGAATCTAACATTTACGGTTTAATAAGGTAAAATATAAAGTAGGTTTCCAGAATATTTTGTCAACAAGAAGGATTTATCAACAATTTAAAAACAAGGAATGATAATGATTCAACCGAATGATATTGAATCCAACGAAAACCATTCTGAACATTCAAGGAATCCTTGTTCACCGAACATTGGACATGATCACTTTATCATATCAGAACATATAAGCAGGTAAGATCAAAGCTCGGCAACGAAATGTGGCTGAGAATTATGTATGAAGACATAACTCTCTGGGCAACAAAACATGTCAATAACAATAAAACAACCTTAATATGAATCATTATTTAGAGAAGCTCCTTCGCACAACATTCGATTCCAGCATTCTCTCCAGCTCAACCTGCATATTTAGAAATATATGCAGGGCGTGAGTACAAAAATGCACTCAGTGGGTATACGCCAAAAACATAAAGATAACTTTGCCCTTAGGGCTATAAACTTGATTTGCCAAAATATGTACTTTCATAAATAAATACTTACTTGCTTTCATATCATCATAATATTATATGCATATGCATGTATCATGTTTGCATGCAACTTTCTTCTCTCCTTCCCATATCCACGGATTCTTTCTGCTTGTTGAGAAGTAGGCCTCCTTCTCAAACACCTTTATATCACATACCCGAGTTGGACCCGAAGGTTCTCAACTACGGTCATACCCGACGTCGGTAAATTCTTTCTTTCTTTTTCTTTCTTTCTTTCCCGTGGATAGGTAGTGCATTATGCTTATGCTCATGCTCAAAATTTTGGCAAGTCAATCAACTTTGCAACTTTGCAAGCAATGCATATCATATCATTTGAAAATATATATAAAAGCATAAGCATACTTTATAGAAAATACTTATACCCACCTGGATGTTCCTTAGAGCTAAGGAACTAATTCCCAATTCCATTTCTCTCTTTTTCCATATTAAACGGCATAAATGCCTAACAAGAAACAAACACGAACATTAATCATCTTAGTCGTCGACACGACCATATCTTCTCGATATCAAATCTAAGACGCTATGGTCTATCAAAACTTGGGTCATTGCATCCTCTAGCATCTTATTAACAAACAATTTCTATCGAAATTTCGGTAATAACGTTTATAAACGCATCGCCAAATCAACACCGGATCAACCAAACATAGCCCAAACTCCATCAATTCATCACCATATGTCTCAATATGCATAGGAAACTCAACGACAAGCTTCAATCATCTCATCTTAGCCAATAACCGAAAATCCCTTAAAGCGTCACTTAAGGTCTAACGTCAAAATTCACGTGAGACGTCATCTAACACCAACGAACCTATATACATGCTCAACTATAATCAAAGATCATCATTTTATCAATAAAACATAAAGATCAAAGCTTTGGCTTTGAAAACAAATTTCACGACAAACTAAAATTTTACCGTTTTGAATACGTCGTCGGAAAAATCCGAATAAATCATTTTAGGCTTTATTCATATCATAGAATCTAAATATGAAGTCAAAATGATCAAATAAAATCAAAAATCCAACAATATATGCCTTAGGGTTTTCGCCATTTGGGAGTTTTAATATAGTTTCGATTTCAAACGTTTTCTTGTTCCAATCATGTTTATATCAATCCAATAACACATATATGAAGTAAATTCAATCATAACAACATCATAAATTTAAAATCAAGGGCTGCCTTTTCAAAATTTCATGAAACTTCAATTAAATAATATATGCTTTACAATTTCAACGTTAAACAATACGTGAGCGTCGAATCTATCATAATATCCATAAATAATCAACAAAACATAATCGATCATAATTCTTTAAAAATGAATGAAAATCTGAATTCAACATATAAGCATGTTTTTAAAAATTTTAAACCGTAGATGTGTTCTCGGTACGAGATTATACCTCTATTCGAAGACCGATCGGAAATTCAACGGTCGGATCTTCCTATCTTTTTCTCAAGAATTTCTAAAATATGTGTGTTCTTGTGTGTGTTGGAGACGTGAGGTTGAGGGAGAGAATGAAGAAGAATCATGTTTGAAAGTATATATTTTGTAATTAATGAGTAAGGGTAAAATAGTAATTTCACATTATCAATTAATTTTTCTTTTATTTTTCCAAAACAAAATGGTGCCAACACACCATATTCTAGAGATTTATATAAAGTAATCTCCCTAAATTTATCCTAAATTTTCGGATTTAATAATATTAATAATAATAAATATATATTTTCATGTAATTTTCCAAAATATGCTAGAAAATTCCATAATTAATTCCCAAAAATTCCAATATTGAATGTTATTTTCTTAATACCTTAAACTAATCACTTTCATCAATATAAAGTTCCAAAATTATAAAATATATAATAGGAACTCACTTTATAAAAATAGAGATTTAATTCTATTTTATGCAAATAATGGAATTAATATTCCATTTATTCTTAAATCCTTCAAAATTACTTTCTAAAATTTTCCATCATCAAATATCATTAAAATATAATAATTAAAATATTTTGGCCTTAAAACCATTTTAAATATTTTGCTCTTAAACCGAGCTTAATCGTGAAGCAACCGTCGCACAAAACGTAGATTTTGAAATTCTCAATTTTCGAAATCAAAACTTATTGAGCATGTACCTATCATCTTAAGACCCTTGGAATCTAGGTCTTCTTATCCTAAATAAGATCTGAGAATCTTATCTCAGATTCTGCCTCGATTCTATCGTCTCAACTTGAAGCTTAACACAAAAGCTTCTAACTTAGAAAAATCTTTCTTAAGGATGCAATGCCCTTCTTATTAAGCTCTTAATCACGAGCTAATCTCTGTTATAGAAATACGGGGTATTACATTCTCACCCCCTTACAAAAATTTCGTCCTCGAAATTTTGTACGTCAGCAAAAGTTCAGAGCACTTCTTCCTCATCTGATCTTTAACTTCCATGTCGTTTCTTCGAAATCATCATGTTTCCATGTCAATTTAAGATTCATTCTGACTTTCTTTCATAGCTTAAATCTCGTTCACGAACATTTACTCTCTTGATGTGTCATGTGTTTTGGATTAAACACATAGCTTTGTAACTGTAGCATATAGAATACATCGCGAATATTTTCGAACTCGGATAAAATGCTTATCCGTAGGCGACTAGCCAATCTTTCTTGAATCTCGTACAGTTCGATACATCTCGATAACTTCTTGGATTCTTGTCTTTACTTGTCGTACAATTACGACCATCTCTTTAATAGCTTCTGGTCCAAGCACTTTCTTCTTCAAATACGTTTTAAAATAAAACGACGATCTACACTTGCTATCGTAAAAGACTTCATAGAGCGTCATATAAATCGTCGTTCTGATCTTGTCTTCTAACGTTTGGATGGTCCATTTAAATTGACCATCTATTGCAGATAAACTCGTCCAACACGAAATATAAACTTGTAGTCTCTGTTCGAGATGATTGAGACGAGCACATCATGTAAATGTACTATCTCTCGACGTACACTTAAGTTAACTTGTCGACCGTGCGTGATAGAGATCGAGAATAACATAAGCGTATTTCGTGAGTCGATCGATTGTCACCCACGCTTGATTTGGGTAACTAACACATATGTCCTCTCATTTTTCAACTTTATAAAGAGCATCACAAATTGATCTCAGAGAATTCATGATCATATATTGCGACAATCTTCTTTCTTTACTTCATGCTCGCAAACTAAATCTCTTTTTGTTTACAAAATTTTGAGGTAGATACTTTTCGTAAAATTCTTCTTTGAATTATTCCCGCGTAAAATTCTCTATTTATCTGGAAAAAAAACTTTCTGACGTATTCTTCATCAAGACTACCGATCCTTCAACATTAACGATATATATATGAGATGCTCTTGTTCAGAGTTCTTCAAAACGTAAAACTCGTTCAACGAAGCGAACTTATTCTTTAACATTAGCTGGGTTATCCACTTCATGAAAGGATAAAAGATCTTGACGCAGAAAGATTCTGAAATTCTATAATCGGTTTAAGAAGAGAAGGTACAAGTAAGTTTTGAAAAGAACTGTGCTTTCTTATTCTTCCTCTTCAGAATAATGAATAAGAATTTCTTTTTCTGGGTGATGTACTGCATTGCAAACGAATGCCAAAATGCAGCATATTTTGCTTATCCAGAATCAGGAAAAAGGTTTTCAATTGACATACAGGCTCATATCGCAAAGATCTTCAAAATTGCTTATCATAAAGTTATGATGTGAAATAAAATAGCTGGATAGTAAAATGATCGTATAGATATCAAGGAAAGGAATTTGTATCTCTAAGGGTTTTTACAAAATAGGGAAAACTTTGTCATCTGGCTATGCTTTGATATCTCTGGCAATCACATCCGATACGATCTATGACTATCGCCTTCCATTCGTCCCCAAAAAGGTTATCACGAAAACAATTGACCAATGTTTAGGGTTGTAGGCATGTCTTGTGCCAACAACTGCTACCACTGGGTTCATACTCAAAATTTCGAGACACTTGGGTCTCGATAAACTAACTTGATTCTTTTCTTAATTTCCAAAGGAAAAGTCTTGGAAACATAATGAAATAAAATGAATCGAATCGATGTAGGAATCTCAAGAGGTGCGAAAGGTGATCGCTTTAATCTAAATCAATAAGGGCAATTTCAATATTGATTTAAGAGTAATCAAATTGTACAAGATCTATATTAGATTCAAGCATAACTAGCTGAGCATTTGATAAGGAAGACACTATTTTAGAATAAGGTGCTAGTATCATGCTCAGGCGTAAAAGAATCAACATTTATGAGTTCAAGGTTTTAACCATCATTATCATCAAATGGAGAAAGAAAATTTTTCAACCAACTGAAGTTGATGAATAACTGAGATAGATTTAGTAATAGGAAAAAATGAATCAGTAGGAGGGGGTTCGAGTATACGAAATATAGAAATTTGATGGTAACTAGGAGTCTGGGAAATCAGCTTAATTAAAATAACAAAACCAGACTCAATATAGTCAATGGCAACAGCAACAACCCAATCTTGTCACTCTTTAGGCAATAAAAAAAATCTCGATACGTCTTGCTCAAACGTCTCTTTCCACAATCGAAGGAATCAAACAAGAAATTCGTCCAGGTATCTTGCTCATCGATGCATATAGATGGAAATTCTCTTTGATCATTGTCGATGAATATAAGCGAACAACGACAAACGTCATGGCGACAACGAGATAACAATATCAGGACGACGATTAATAAGTCGTACTCTTTCGAACTAACTGCACGATCTTCGTCATCCTAATAAGAATACTCGAGCTTTTCCAGAAACATACTCGTTTTGCTTTACCTTCTTTTCTCAAATTTCTTCTAACTCTAGCTCATTGAGCAATAACTCCTTTCAATCATACATTGTTATATAGCAATTCATTTAATGAGACATATACTCAATCATCATCTATCATAATCATAAGCATAAGCTTTTACCTGGTGAGCTAGAGATGACGGAATCGAATCTTGAGCTCCTCTACGAACAACCGACTCTTTAACTCATATTCTCAAATCGAATCAAACAACTAATTCCATAAACTCATATCCTCAAGATAGAGTCAAACAATGACTCCATAACTCAAATTCTCAAACAAAGTCAACTCAAAAGAATTTTATACTCAAGGTGCAAAGCGCACAAAACTCACATGGGTTTAAAAGTTCGAGATTCAAACTGGCTCAATGTGCAAAAGTTCACAAGGATTCATAGGCTCGAATTTCAAAGCGGGCACAACCGCACAAAGTTCTCAAGGATTCACATGCTCAGAATTCAAAATTGTGCACAAACTGCACAAATTTACCAAGGCTCACAGGTTCGGAATTCAAAACTGCTCTGATACCATTCTGTCACGACCCAACTACCTAATCAGGTAATTAGGCCGTGACTCGGGATTAAGAAGAAAATTTAACGACAACGGGTTCAAACATTTGTCGAAAGAAAAGATGATAACAACTTTCTTTATGAATGAATCTAACATTTACGGTTTAATAAGGTAAAATATAAAGTAGGTTTCCAGAATATTTTGTCAACAAGAAGGATTTATCAACAATTTAAAAACAAGGAATGATAATGATTCAACCGAATGATATTGAATCCAACGAAAACCATTCTGAACATTCAAGGAATCCTTGTTCACCGAACATTGGACATGATCACTTTATCATATCAGAACATATAAGCAGGTAAGATCAAAGCTCGGCAACGAATGTGGTGAGAATTATGTATGAAGACATAACTCTCGGGCAACAAAACATGTCGATAACAATAAAACAACCTTAATATGAATCATTATTTAGAAGCTCCTTCATACGACATTCGATTCCAAAGATTCTCCACCAACCTGCATATTTAGAAATATATGCGGGCGTGAGTCTAAAAAATGCACTCGGTGGGTATCGCCAAAACATAAAGATAACTTTGCCCTTGGGGCTATAAACTTGATTTGCCAAAATATGTACTTTCATAAATAAATACTTACTTGCTTTCATATCATCATAATATTATATGCATATGCATGTATCATGTTTGCATGCAACTTTCTTCTCTCTTCCCATATCCACGGATTCTTTACGCTTGTTGAGAAGTAGGCCTCTCTCAAACACCTTTATATCACATACCCGAGTTGGACCCGAAGGTTCTCAACTACGGTCATACCCGACGTCGGTAAATTCTTTCTTTCTTTTCTTTCTTTCTTTCTTTCTTTCCCGTGGATGGGTAGTGCGTTATGCTTATGCTCATGCTCAAAATTTTGGCAAGTCAATCAACTTTGCAACTTTGCAAGCAATGCATATCATATCATTTGAAAATATATATAAAGCATAAGCATACTTTATAGAAAATACTTATACCCACTGGATGTTCCTTAGAGCTAAGGAACTAATTCCCAATTCCATTTCTCTTTTTCCATATTAAACGGCATAAATGCCTAACAAGAAACAAACACGAACATTAATCATCTTAGTCGTCGACACGACCATATCTTCTCGATATCAAATCTAAGACGCTATGGTCTATCAAAACTTGGGTCATTGCATCCTCTAGCATCTTATTAACAAACAATTTCTATCGAAATTTCGGCAGCGTAACGTTTATAAAACTTATCGCCAAATCAACACCAGATCAACCAAACATAGCCCAAACTCCATCAATTCATCACCATATGTCTCAATATGCATAGGAAACTCAACGACAAGCTTCAATCATCTCATCTTAGCCAATAACCGAAAATCCCCTTAAAACGTCACTTAAGGTCTAACGTCAAAAATTCACGTGAGACGTCATCTAACACCAACGAACCTATATACATGCTCAACTATAATCAAAGATCATCATTTTATCAATAAAACATAAAGATCAAAGCTTTGGCTTTGAAAACAAATTTTCGCCGACAAACTAAAATTTTACCGTTTTGAATACGTCGTGGAAAATCCGAATAAATCATTTTAGGCTTTATTCATATCATAGAATCTAAATATGAAGTCAAAATGATCAAATAAAATCAAAAATCCAACAATATATGCCTTAGGGTTTTCGGCCATTTGGGAGTTTTAATATAGTTTCGATTTCAAACGTTTTTCTTGTTCCAATCATGTTTATATCAATCCAATAACACATATATGAAGTAAATTCAATCATAACAACATCATAAATTTAAAATCAAGGGCTGCCCTTTTCAAAAATTTCATGAAACTTCAATTAAATAATATATGCTTTACAATTTCAACGTTAAACAATACGTAGACGTCGAATCTATCATAATATCCATAAATAATCAACAAAACATAATCGATCATAATTCTTTAAAAATGAATGAAAATCTGAATTCAACATATAAGCATGTTTTTAAAAATTTTAAACCGTAGATGTGTTCTCGGTACGAGATTATACCTCTATTCGAAGACCGATCGGAAATTCAACGGTCGGATCTTCCTATCTTTTTCTCAAGAATTTCTAAAATATGTGTGTTCTTGTGTGTGTTGGAGACGTGAGGTTGAGGGAGAGAATGAAGAAGAATCATGTTTGAAAGTATATATTTTGTAATTAATGAGTAAGGGTAAAATAGTAATTTCACATTATCAATTAATTTTTCTTTTATTTTTCCAAAACAAAATGGTGCCAACACACCATATTCTAGAGATTTATATAAAGTAATCTCCTAAATTTATCCTAAATTTTCGGATTTAATAATATTAATAATAATAAATATATATTTTCATGTAATTTTCCAAAATATGCTAGAAAATTCCATAATTAATTCCCAAAATTCCAATATTGAATGTTATTTTCTTAATACCTTAAACTAATCACTTTCATCAATATAAAGTTCCAAAATTATAAAATATATAATAGGAACTCACTTTATAAAAATAGAGATTTAATTTATTTTATGCAAATAATGGAATTAATATTCCATTTATTCTTAAATCCTTCAAAATCACTTTCTAAAATTTTCCATCATCAAATATCATTAAAATATAATAATTAAAAATATTTTTGGCCTTAAAACCATTTTAAATATTTTGCTCTTAAACCGAGCTTAATCGTGAAGCCGACGTCACAAAAACGTAGATTTTGAAATTCTCAATTTTAAAAATCAAAACTTATTGAGCATGTACCTATCATCTTAAGACCCTTGGAATCTAGGTCTTCTTATCCTAAATAAGATCGAGAATCTTATCTCGATTCTCGCCTCGATTCTATCGTCTCAACTTGAAGCTTAACACAAAAGCTTCTAACTTAGAATTTTTTTTAAGGATGCAATGCCCTTCTTATTAAGCTCTTAATCACGAGCTAATCTCTGTTATAGAAATACGGGGTATTACATATACATTTCTCCTAAATACCCGTGCCAAAAAGAAATTAGACACTTTAAATGAGAATGAGGGAATAAGATTTTCTATCAATCCATAGAATATTATTGTATCGTATTTCAATGATAACTTAATTGTGTCAGTATCAGTGACACACGTAGATATATAATGTGAGAAGCTAGAGTTGAAAATTTTAAATTATAAAAGTTATTAAATTGAAAATTTCTAAAAAATCAAAATTATAAGACTAAAAAAAGTTAGATGTTGTAGTGGCCGGTTTTCGTATAGTCTAGTTATTCGATCCAATCACGCATAAAAGCCCAATTAAATATCGATAAGTTAATGCCAACGGGGTTTCATGGAGCCCGCTTCTAGGCCCATGAGCAAAGCTAATTCAGTCAACCGAATCAAGCTCTAATCAACATACCAGCTTGGGAAAAAGCTATGTAAGATCATGTGATATCTCTTCCTTAAAGACCTGGATAATCAAGGCTGGCAAATAGGGTAGATAGAAACCTTAGTTGTCATCCAACCTCCCTATAAATACAAAATGACTAGGACAGACATGCATACAATCATTCACGTTCACATCCATCTTCACACTCTTGCACGATCTCTGCACTGTCTCCCGTTTTCCTTCTATGCCTCCACGTTTTCATCTCTCTACGACTCCCGTTGACCAACTAGCTCGACTAGCCAGTCTGACCAGGCATGCTCTACTCTTTTATCTCACTTATATGAATTAATTACTTATGATTTATTTATGATTTTTCATCGATTATCTCTTATCTTGACCGACACTCTCACCAGTGCTCTTAAGAGGTCTATAACATTTTATTTGGTCTCAGACTACTAATGCCTTCCATACATGAAGTACTTGAAATCTTCTTCCATAATTATTGAATCTATCTCTAACAGACGTGGAGTACTTAAACTTCGTCCCTGATTAATATATTTATGAAAAAATGAGTTAATTACCAATTAATGTATGAAATTTTATTTATTTTGAAATTTTAACATTATTTTCATAATATTGTAATAATATCATCATCTTTTAATCTGTTAAAAAATTAATACATCCTATTTTTCTCATCATCGAAGAGTTGACAAGGCCTCACAGCAGTCAATGTCACACAAGTGCATCCACGCGACCTCAATATTATTGATTATGTTAGTATTACACTCAAAGCACCAACTTTTCGGTAGCAAAAAAATAATTGAAAATGTTAATTTTGCATCAAACTTAAATGCGGTGGTAATTGACAATCAAGGTATAAATTTTGCAATACATACGTATCACTATTGTATTATTTGATGAACATTTATTTGATCGAATTCAATACGACTTTTTTTTTTGAAAAATCTCCTCTTAGGCTAATATTAATATTGTAATTTTATTCAGTCGAAATGTAATTTAATTTTCAATCTTCACATTTAGGGTGGGATGCGTACATCATGTCACATGAGTAAAATCTCTCTCTCTCTCTCTCTTACAACTCTGCAATCTGAAACGCGTAGCCCAAAAACCGTACAAGAAACGAACACCGAAAAACAGAGCAGAAAAAATAAAGAAAAAGTGATGAAAATAGAGATGGATGGACCTGGTATAGTAGTAAATGTAATTGCATCTGCATGCACGCATATAAGATTTTCCCAATATTGCTTGCATCATCATTGCACACACACACTGTTTCTGTCTCTCTCCTCTATTCATTCCACTTGCCCTAACCAAAAGCCTCTTGCCCCCTTCCCCCTCTCATTTCTCCATCACATTATTATTTCGCTGTCCCGATATAGTTATAAAACTCCACACCTTTTCTTCCCCCATCAAGAAATGCCATTTCATCACAGAGAATCTACAGATTTTTTTTCGTTTGTGATGACTATCATTGCTGGTGGATGGGGATAACGAGAGGTGGTGAAGTGGACAAGAGAGCTTCTGTGTTTATTATTTGTGTGTGTGAGAGAGATAAATAAGAGAGAGATGAGAGAGAGGAAATGGGCCCTCAAAAAGCTGCAGCAGAAATGAGTGAAACTGCAACATCAAGCAGAATGCTCCTTTTCTCTCCCTCTCTCTTTGAATTATTACGTTTTTTTAAGGCAAAATATTGAATAATAAATAGGTCCATTTATTGCCATGTAAACCACCCTACTAACCTCTCCCTATTTCTTTCTGCACCAACTTTTGCCCTGCTTTTGATGGGGGCTAAGCTTTGCTTCATAATGCCATGCACTTTAAAAATTCTGTGTTTTGTTGCTGCAAATCAAACAAACCATTGGTTAATAACTCTCTCTCTCTCTCTTAAAAGAAGAGTTCTTGTAAGAAAGAGAGAGATTTGTTGTAGAGATCGTGAACGATTCTTGATTTCTGTCTGAGCCACTCTGAAATCCCTCAGTTTCTTGGGCTTTGAAATTTTCTTGGATGAAATGAAAGCCCACTTCTCTTTTTAACAGAAAAAGAAAAGAAGAAAAAACAGCTCACTTTATGCATTTGGTTTTGGCCTTTTATTCCTTGTTGTCTTGTTTTTTCGGAATGGTGGTGGGGTTTAGTACATGCGAGCTTGTTTTCTTGCAAGAATTTTCACAACCTTATTCCTTGTAGTAAAATTTCAGAGAGAGAGAGAGAGAAACAGTTTTTTTGTTTGTTTTTTTATTAGTACACTGTTTAGAAGAAAGGTAACCAATGATTTCCTACATATGGTTTCTGATCAGTAAAGACCAAACCTCACTTTCTTTATCTTTTAGCTGTTTATCAATTTGTTCCCTCTAAAAGTAATTTTCTTTTTTCAATTCTTGCATTTTGGGGAAACTGCATTTCACCTGAGATCATTTCTTCATTGCAAAATACTCCTCCTTCGAGGATAACAAGGTTTCTTTTTGTTGTTGTTTTTTAATGTCTCTTTTCTTACAGTAAAATATTTGTTAGTGGAACTTATATTATTGTTAATGTGTAGGTCTTGTTTTATGCTATGAGTTTTAAACACTATGATCTAATCGCTTTCAGAAGAAATTTATTATGTTTTTCCCTTGTGTTTAGATGATGATGTTTTTGGAAGAATTATTGTTTTGATATGATTGAGCAAAAGAAATGAAGAAGTTACTTTTCTTGTGTAGAATTTGCATGTATACATATAGAGTGAAATATATCTACTTGCAAGTTGCAACTCCATTGCTAGTGTTCACAAGAGACCTTCTATTACAATCTCCTAGTTTTACACGTCGAAATGAAATGAAATATGAGATTGAAACACACCTCACAACACCGTGCTGCATTTCTATTCCCAATCTTGTTATGTTGTTCTCTTTGAGAAATGGAGACAGTCCTATTTTTAGTCTTGTTTGTTTATGTATGTTTATTTGGACCATAAATTTAAAACTATTAATACTATATCAACCATGGTGTCTACATCTTCAGGTTAAGGGTTGGGTTGTGGTGAAAACCAATCTTATGAATATGCAAACAGACGCTGCAAATGGGCCACATTGCCCCGTTGCAGATGGGAGCTCGTCGCGCTCGGCCTTAGCCTCCCTCGGTTACTCCGATCTAGTGGAGCGGCACATCCAAAACCAGGTGACAGCAGGATTTCCCCTGCCTCCTCCTCCCTTCGGGGACGACACGATCATCTTAGGCCACAGCCAGATGTCGTGCAACGATGCAGTAGACGAGTATTGGAGCACTCCTACTGCATCTTACACCTTCGAATCCCCCAAAACCGGTGTGGATTCGATGTTTGAGGCCACCAACTGCTGCTTCGAAGGGATACCCTTCAATGCTACCACGAGATGGGACTTCAACAGAGGCGTTGTGTCGAGCCCCGACCTTCAAGAAAGCTCGATCATGATGAACGAGTGGATGTCGGGCAACCTGGGCCCTCCCGGTTCACCAAGGAGCTGTCTTTGAGCTTTACAACGTCTGAGCTCAGCTCTTCGGGCGCGAGCAGCTACTCGTCTTTGCACAAGAGGCACGTCGGATCAGACAACACGTCGTGCAGCAGCAACAACTTTTCGTTGAACTTCACTTCTTGCAAGGCCCTCCCCGTTGCAACGCTGCTGTCCGGATCCCGTTTCTTCCGGGCAATGCAGGAGATCCTCGCCGAATTCGCCTCCGACGCCCTCGGTCGTATGAGCTTCTCGGATCACCGCCACGGACTCAAGCCAAGCAGCCATACATTCAACATCATCTCATGTGAAATTGAATCCAAGAAAAAGCACCTCATGTCTTTACTGCAAGTGGTAAATTACTTTATCTGCTTCAACTGTTCATGATTTCATTTCATGATCTGTTTCTTACCATCACGCCACGTTTGAATTTAGGTCGATGATCAATACAACCGATGCTTGGACGAGATCTACACGGTCATCTCAGCATTCCACGCCGTGACCGAACTGGACCCTAATCTGCACGCCCGGTTTGCCCTCCCACGATAACCGCCATGTACAGGAACCTGAGGAGAGGATCAGCAGCCACATCCTCGCGATGGGAGCTGCACCACACGTTGAGGAGGAGACAAGGAGGATAAATCTTTCGAGTCATCCTTCATACAGAAGCAGTGGGCGCTCCAGCAGCTGAAGAAGAGGATCACCAGCTCTGGAGGCCTCAGAGAGGCCTCCCGAGAGATCCGTCTCTGTGTTGAGGGCATGGATGTTCCAGAATTTCCTACACCCGTAAGCTGCTGCCTTCTTCGCCCTCTTCGTCTCCCACACTACAAAATCATCACCTAATAAATTTCAAATTTTCAGGTATCCAAAAGATGCAGAGAAGCACTTGCTAGCATTGGAAAGTGGTTTGACGAGGAGCCAGGTGCATAAAAATGAGAATTTCATAAAAAAATATTTTGACTGATTTTGTTTAGGGTTTGATGATATGTATATACAAATCAAACAGGTTTCGAATTGGTTTATAAATGCACGGGTTCGACTATGGAAGCCAATGATAGAGGAAATGTATGCAGAGATGAACAGAAGGAAGGCTCCCAGGAGCCAAGAAGAAGGCAATGGTTGCCATAGGAAACTTCTGCGCTTCGAGAGCAGAAGATTTACAGTGGATTAATATCGACGATGTAATGTAAATACTGCAAACTGCCACTATGATTTTAAGCCATTTTACATCCAAATTGTACATGTTCCAGCTTCGGGTCCAGTGTTTTGGTATGTACCAACGAACTAAGTTGTGGAATCTCAAATAATATTCAATTTCTAGATGAGATGTTCATTCAATATGATATCATCGACGTATCATGATAAGAATAAGAACGGCAGATTGCATAAGCATATGCATAATTTGTAAGTGATTATCATACTTACTAGCTTGGCAAACAATTTAATATTTTTATATGGAGTGTGATCCAAATGGATAAAAGCTCATTCTCATGAAAATCATTATAACAGACAAAGAATATGCCAAGAATAAATACAAGGATGTGGTACAAATTGAATTATAACACTTGAATTAATATTCTCTACCTCAATAATTTATTATTGGAGTGATGTACACGAATAGCTCACTAAATTCTTTTCTAGAGTTACAAGTGGGGAAAAAAAACTTATAAAAATTTCATCCCTTTCCTCCTGTATATATCTTCTTTCCTTTACCTATTTCTCTGCTAACATTATGCTAATTATTTGTATATAGCCTTTTATCTACAAACCTCCTATGACTTCCTCTCCTGCTATGGTTTTCTTTCGACCAAGTGCTAGCTCCTTACCTTCGTCTTTCCTTACATAGTTTACAAAAACACTGACAAGTCTATGTGTTCATCCCTTCATGCTTGTCCCTGGATTCTCGTCTTTATTGGCTTCAACTTCAACCCCATGCTTTGGGTGAGAAAAGCTCGGGTGAGATGCTAGTCGGGCTCAACGGACTTCTTGGACTTATGCTCAAATGGGACGGCCTAAAGAAGCCATAACCCATGAGAAAGTATTCCAACGGAATCAGCATGGCATCGGGCTGTTCTTCTGTGACCATCGAGCCACATGCTTGAACCTGCCAGAAATCAGAGGATCGGTGGTGCTGTGAGAGGTGAACATGGTAATAACTATGTTCGGTACAACATCAGCTAGCTTACCTCAACCAAGGCGCTGAATCTTCTATCTAGCTTTGAAGTCATGTGAAGAGCTTCGTAGTGGAAAGGAGAGTATTCGCCAACAAAAATTAAGGATCGACACTGCAATCTCCTCAAACTATTGCTGATGTCTGGCCTCCTGTAAGGCAGCAGATGATAAGGTTAAACTCTGTTTTCGATTTTCAAAGTCTTGACCACTATAGTTTCTTTTGTAATTGGATAATGGTTGAGGAAATTACCCGTTAATAGCTTCAAGGAAACGCAGTATGTTAGGACTCTGCCTTGAACCCAACAACTGCAAACGTTAAAAACTTGATTATAGTAGACTTAGAAATGCTAAATCATGATGATCTGAGAAAAAGCGAGGAACTAACTCTTCTGCAAGACTGGACAATATCTGATTCGGGTACATCAACACCACCATGAATTTCCTGTTGCACCATTGAAAATATTCATTGCTCATCAATTCTACAACTTTAGTATATATTTCAAACAAAATAAATACCAGACAGACCTTGCTGAAGTATCTCATGAGCAACAGCTCCTTCACTATGCCACACATACCGCAAATGTACAGCAAATTGGACATCACCTTCAAACAGTAAGCCATTCTTGTGAAACTTGTAATTTCTTTTTACGTTTTCCAAATTGAGTCCCAAATGTTCTAGCATAGTTAGAACGTGAGAGAACAATGAGAAACAAAAAAAGTAGCAAACCTTGTTACATAACCACTCTGTCCAAGAAGGTGATTGGCATAGAGGGGAAACAAGAATAAGACCCATAACACGTTGTGAGTGTTTGAGCTGAAATAAAGCAGCACGTGATTTTGCTGGCCAAGATGAGTGAACAGATATGTGGATGCAACTGGAGAAAGGAGAACGACTTACAGCAAAAAGGGTAAGAATATAAGCTCCAGCTGTTACACCCAGGCACATAACCGCATTGAGCCTGGAGGTAGATTGAGTGTGAGTTAGCTCGAATTCTATGTATATTGACGAACATATTATCAAGTATTTGATACTCATGATAGGAATAGAATCAGTAGGTATAGAGATTATGCATGCATAAAACTAGTTAGAGGAAAAAAGAGGCAGGTAAATTAGTATTCCCTCTGTCTCACCGGATATGGCTCATCTCTTTTCGGCACGGTTATTTAGGAGAAGCGTACAAAGTGGTTAAATGGATAAAAGTAGATAGGGTCCACATCTTTTGAAGAGTTAATTATTTCTTAAAAAGGAAATGTGCCAAGTTGGGTGGGACAACCTGAAAAGGAATACGAGCCAAGTTTGGTGGGACGGAGGGAGTACTACACACTAGAATTACCCAAAATAGTCGAGGATTTCAGCAATCTGATCGGCTAATTCATCAACAGTCAGTGAGGGTTCATAAGGGCCAGCTACAGCAGCTCCTAACTGCAATAACTCTTGACAGAAGTGCCAGGTAAGACACAGCAAAACTGAATGTAGACAGTGTTAATGAAGCTGAACTACTTCATAAGTAACTACAATAAATGATCAAGGAATTATGACACCGACCTCATGACCTGGAGGACTGATGTGGTAGATACAGAAGTTGTGGAGGAGGAGAGAAAATGCTTCTGGACAAAAGAACAATCCTTGGAAACAGGACATATCTGTTTCGTGGTATGCAGACAAAGAAGTCACATGTCAACTGCAATTCATACAAGTACTACAGTAAAATAACACTTCATCTTAGAGAACATTCTTCAAGATGAATAATTTATATTTAATTAAAAAAACCAAGATTTAAAAGGCTAATTCAATAGCATCTTGCTTTCACACTTAGTAGAATAACATTTCTAAAGCATCATGTAAAAATTTAAAGCTCAAAAGTAGGTCAAGTGAATTGATATTACACCAAAATTTTGTTATTTGGGATATTGTTAAGGAAACATTAGCAGGATTCAGATCATCAACAGAAGTATTCACAAGACAGCAGAAATTTGGTCGAAAATCAAAAATAAAGTTTGTGAGAGTTCAGTTTAGTTTCCTTACAGTTTAAAGCCAAATCAGGATAAGTAACAAGAGCTGGTTTGTCCTGGTCTCCAAAAACTGCAACAGAGATAAAACCATGACCCGTCTTGATAATATGCTCCTGTAAACCAATATGAAAAAAGCGAGTTTGTCAAGATCGGCACCTAATCTCCAAAATATGCCAAGTAGAGCAAAATATTCCACCAGCTAATTCAATCTAAGAAATTCTGATTCCACTTGCTTTACAAGAATCTTTTTCTTGCTTATTTAGACAGTGTAACTTGAGTAAAACAAGAATTCTCTCTGAGATTGCTCAATTGCGAAGAATTCCAGCTAGCTAACCAACGACTTTAGAAAAGGTTAAGGAGATTCAGTAAGAATCTATTCATGCACCTCAAAGCAAAGAAATACGCCAAAGTATATGATTCTCTCTCTAAATTTATTCAGCTCTAAGATGAAAAATCGATAATTCAAGCATATTTTGCGGATTAAGTATACAATCTTCAGAAATTGAGTAGATATGAAAGTTATGACATACTGTTTACATTTGAAACTTGTTAAGTTCAGATTGAGAATCTGAACTACAAATTGTAACATGTAAGCATACTTGAAATCAAAGGAAGCTGGTTCAATAAAAGAAATTTCCTTCTTTTTTTTCTTTCCGTTTCTTTTTCTTTACTCGTATCTTATGCCTCAAAAACACATGATCATAAGCGATCCATATGCAAATGGAGATGAAGGCGATGAAATAAGAGAATGAAAGAGAAAACATCAAATGTGAAATTCACTTGTCAAAACAAGTAAAGCTGCTACATGAGATTATGCTATAAAAACTGAACTTTTATTTCCGAAAATGTGATCCTCGCTCAATCTAATATATCAATGCTACGGCAATTTTGCCGAAACAAGCTCCTTCTCCACAAAAAGTCCTCGAGAAACGAGAAACTGAAGCACTCTTTTAGAAAAATTGCACAAAAATGGACTTCCTATTCAAAATCCTCCAAATTCTGCAAATCACGCATTGCTGCTGAAAATTCAGGTCAAGAATCTACTTCAGCTAATATTTCCGCACTCACGCATAACTTGTAACAAAAACAGATATGTACACAAAAAACTCAGCTGAATACGCATACAATATACATATAACATGTATGTATATCTATGTATGTGCGTGTGTATGCATAATGCGAGCGGCAGTTTGACTTTGACCTTTCCGGCGAAGGGAATGGACTCCATATCGACGGAGACGGAATCGCTGGAGTCCGCCATTGCGCTTCCTTTCCTACGAATTATCTCTCTCTCTCTCTCTCTTTAATTATTTAATCTTCCTCTCTCCAGCTGCAGACGCGTTCGATTTGGTATCCGCAGCTTAAGTACCAATCCACGTCTCCTCTCCCCCTCTTTCTTCTCCCTACATATTATATAATAATGTAATGTACATATGCAAATGTATGTTATATGTATAGGTGTATGTATGCAATGGTGAGTTGAGTCCAACGTTAACTGAGTCACCGACGCTTCTGCGTTTGGGCTTTGAATTGGAAGCGGAGTGGGCCCAGAGCCGATGACACAATAGGATTTTAACTAGAGTTAGAGGCCGACACATATCGCTTGTGAAATGACACAAATGTCTTCGTCACTCCTCACTGGAATTCCCTATTTTCTTTTCTTCTTTTTTTTCCTGCGTTTTCTCTTTGTCTTTTTTGTGGTGATTAGCTTTTGCTCACGATCTATTCCATGAGCAAAAGAATATTAAAAATTTAAATGAAATTGCATTTTACGAAAATCTCCTCGGACATATAGTAATTGTATATATGTATGATGTAATGTTGATGGATAAAATATTAAGTATTTCACAACTTTCAAGGATTTTAGGTGCTTTTAGCCTTTTACGGTGCAATTCATAAAGATCAATAACAACCTAATCTACTAAGTATCAGAATTTATATTCTAATTTAAGATATAGCGAAATGTCATTATTCAGAATCAACGAAATTTATAAACAATAAAAAAGAAAAAGAAAAAGAAAAATCTGGCCCTGTTAATCACAAAATAAATTCATGCATAGTTGCTATAGATTGAGGAAATATATATGTGATTAAAATACTATTAAATCATGTTTGACCCCCATTTTGAAAATGAAAATGAAAATCTGTAGTGCAGTATTTATGATGGGGATCACCAACAATTAATACATGCATGTACAAAATCCAGAGTCTAGAGATCTATAATTATTAGTGGTAAGGTCACATTAAAGAGTTTATTATTGTTTACTTTTTAATAATACGAGAGCAGCGTACTTGAAATTTGAATATTAAATTTCATGTTTTGTGCATAGAAAAGTAAAATATTTTAATTCGGAAGCTGCAGCTGATAATCTTTTTAAAACTAGGAAAATATACTTAAACTAGATGAAACATTTTAAAATTGGAGAGGACTTAATATACACCAAATAGTTGACTAATCATTACAAACAATATGACTATATATAGGGATGTCAATGGGTGGGTTTTATCCGGATCGATCCGGAACCGTTCAAAACCTATTAAATCTTAAAGCATCGATTCTGGTTCCGATTCCGGTTCCAGACCCGCTTTAAATCCAGACCGTTTAGATCCATAGTTTGATGATCCGATCCGATCCGGATCTAGTTACATTTCGAACCGTAACCAATACTTATTTATTGATTACGGTCCGGTAAAACCCGTCTATTTAAATAGAACTTCAATGAGCTAGTTTTATCCATATCGATTCAAAATCACTCATAACACATTAAATTATAAAGCAACGGTTTCGGTTCTAGTTCTGATTCTTATCCGTTTTTTTGATCGGTTCTGGTTCTAGGCCCGTTAAGATCCGGACTGCTTAAGACCCATCGTTAATAGTCCGGGTTCGATCCGGATCCAGTGTCTAATGGGTCGGTTCCAGAACTAAAACCATTACTTATTTATTAATTCTGGTTCGGATAAAACACACCCATTAACATCCCTAACTATATATGCTTCAATTGTTGTATTTTTACTCAATCCCTCTTAGTTTTATATTTTGCGTGGGCAATTGGTATATAAGCAATAAGAATCTCGATGATATTTAATGTCGTGTATCTCATTATATGGATTTTTAAAAAAAGGTGTGAATTCGCGATTCAATATCGTTTGTATGTTGATTTTTCGCCTCTTCGGTCATCTCTATATACAATGTGTGTTATATAGGTTCTCTGCTTGTTTTAATCCTTTCATCATACAAACAATGGCTCAAGTGACATTTATTTAATCAAAACTCATATGGGATGTGTAGCATAATATTCTCTACGATATATACATATATATATAGATATATATATAAAATATTGTTGGTATAAATTAAGATATGGTCAATTGCATGCACAAACATCAATTTCAAATTGAGTTGAGTGTCTTTCTCTTACATTAACCTCTTTAAGGCTATTTTCCACATTAGTTTAAATCATGTTTGGTGGCATGTAGCAGGAATTCATACCAAAAACCATCACTTCTTATTTCATTTGTTTCTCGTACCAAAATAGGCACACAATAAATCATATAATTAATCTTTTCGTTATTTTTCTTTTTTAGCAACAAAAACGATCGCAAATTGTCACATTTTGCTATCCCTAAAGGACTGCTTAGCCCGAGTTGTGACTAGTGATGGGGATTAAAAATGGGATAGAAAATGGTCTTTGGGTCGTTCATACATCTTGAATAAAATACTTGCTTTTATTGATATCAAAATACCTCGAAAATTGAAGTGGAATAACTTATATATTAGAATCAGTCAGTAAGACGCTACATATCGTAGTTGTTGAAACATAACATTTGCTTCTTTTTCACTGCCCGATCCGTAGTTCCTCGCTTGACCTTCATCGTAATACTATCACAATAAGATTCTAAATTCGGAGGAAGATCTTGTTATGGAAGGTAATTTATTTTAAGTTTTCGAATTTTTGCATTCTGATAAATCTAGTATATGAGATTTATAAAAACAGTAAAGAACACCAGAGATTTTTACGTGGTTCGATCAAGAATGAGATCTCGTCCACGGAGGAGATGATCCTCAAGATGTTTACTATAATTTGATTACGACAAGTATCTCTCAAAACTCTAGTATTCATGAATTTGCTAACCCTTTTACCTTCAATCTAACTCCTATTTATACACTGGCGTAAATCATATCCCACGAACCCCTTGATTGGCGGACCATAACTCTCCCATAACCGACCATGATCTCCACCATTATTACCCATGATTCTGCCGTTACCTCATTCACCGTTACCCATAATTAGGGTTTAGGAATCGTCATTTAGGTGTAACCGAGTAGAGCAACGTTGGGTCAAGGCGAGCTCGTTTGGGGCCCGAGAGATCGGGCCATATCCTGTTGTTGGGCCTTCCTGCTGTTGGGCACGAGAGGTTGGGCCATATCCTATCATAGCCACAGAAAGTCGAGGAATAGCCTTACCGAGGGTGAAGCGGAGGCGTGCTTTGCCGAGGTGGAATATTGCTTGGCTGAAGTTTTTGCTGAAGGTTTGTTATTCGCTGTATGACCTAAAATACTTCTGTTGATCCGAGGTGGTCATATCCGACCTGATATACTTCTGCTGATCCGAGGTGGACATATCCGACCTGGAATATTTCTGCTGATCCGAGGTGGACATGGGAGTAGTCCGATGTCCGAACTCAAATTATTAGCTGAAGTCGAAATCCGACGTTTATGAAGGTCAAGATCCGACCTGAATTACCTCTGGTATTAGGGCATGGGCGTAGTCCGATGTCCGAACTCGTAGTAATCATCACGCGATCAGACTGACGGTCTATTTTCCAGAGGTCGTCATACGCGCCAAAGTGTAGTTGGGCACTTGAAAAGCGTCGCGTCTTTCACACAACCAATCGTAAATAGCACGTGTAATAAGCGAAGCGGCAGATTTTTGGCGCCATTTATCCTATAAATAGGTCTAAAAGAGGCAACTGCTCATTTCTCCTTCGACGTTTGAATCCGAGAATACAACCTTAGAAATCCCCAATTCCTCTTTCACACTTTGTTGAAGAAATCGAAATCCCGCTCGGAAAAAGTAAGTATGTATTCTTCACCTTCTCACCCTCTTCTCGCTCGATAACTCGGTTCGACTTGGTTCGGTCGTCAAGACCACAATATAAGGGATTATATATGCCATAACCGCTAGGTAAATCCATAGGACTTAGTTCTGGGTTTCACCGATGTCGTCGATATGGGATGGCCTCAAGATTGGTGGGCGAGATCAACCTTGACAATGGAGGAGCTTACGGTGGTCGCCGAGAAATACCACATCCCGGAGGATGTATGGTTGTGTTGCAAAACCCAATGATAGGCGATGGCCCTAGGAGGATTCATCACCATTTTGTAGATAGCTTAATAGCCGGGCTTAGATTTCCTTTTGCCCCATTTTCCTTAGCTTTGAGGTATTTTCGGATCCTATATGCCAACTGACCTCCAATTCTATTAGGTCGGCGGTGGGGCTAGGGTTGGCCTGTCATAGTATAGGCGAGGGGTTCTCTTTCGAAGTCTTGATGCGTTTTTTTAGCATCAAGTCTATAAGTGGAGTATATTACCTGTCACCTCGCCTGAAGTTTAAAATTGCTTCCCCGTCGAAGGTATCCCATTGGCAAAATAGATACTTCTTTTTGGGTGAGGGGTATCCGAGTGCGAGTGGGGCCTCGGGTCGATAAGGGCGTGAAAATTAATCCCCAGGCCTATGGAGAGTTGTTGAGCGATATGGGTGAGATCCTGTCGATCAACTATCTGAGGATGATTTGAGCGATCTTTGGTGAGTGTCATGGGTCGAAGCTCCGTGTCGGGTCGATTTGGGTGAGGGCAACCTTCATCTTTATTTCCCTCGTTTGATTTTCTTTGTGCTAATGAAATTCTCATGTTGAATGCGGTGAAGGTTGACCCGACCGGAGAAGTCGATGTGCCGATCTCGCGCGCCTGCTTCCTCCTCGATCGAAGGGCCCCGAGGAAGAAGGCAAGGCAGGCGAGTCCACCCAACGGCCGTGGTGGTGGGCATACTGAAGACACAGTGGCCGGACCTCGAGGCGACCTCGGGGCCGACGTTGGAGATGGAGGTCCATGGTCGGCCTCGGCCGAGGTGCGGCTTCAAACCACATCCTTATCCTTCCCAAAGGTATACACCGCACCCTTCTCCTCGTAAGTTTGTAGTTACTTGTTGCTAATTGTTCCATATTTAGGATGCGGCCTCGATGGCGGGTGAGATGCACCGCATGGCGGGCTTATCGTTGATGGCGCCGCAATCTGAAGCCGTGGAGAGAGGTAGCCATCTGCAGACGGGCGAGTCAGCGGTGAATCCGCCTGGATGCTTCGGGCGGATGTCGAACTGCCAAGGCGAAGCCGAAACCGCCTAAGTGGCAAAGATGGCGGCGAGTGCCCTCAAGAAGGAGGACCGGGCACTTGCGGTGGCCGTCTTGAAGTGGAGGCGCCCAGAGGAGGTGCCGAGGTGAAAGGAGGCGGCCACAGATCAGCGCCTTCTTGGCGGCGGACCTATCTTGAGGGCGCGCGCCGGGCGAGCTTATCGAGTCGAGAGTTTTCCTCTTTCATCTCCGACCGGCTGCTTTGTGATGAGGCCGCGGTGATCTGTGTTCACCTAGAAGTTGGCGGCGAGCGACCAGATTTGACAAGGCCCAACACGGTTGGGTTGAGGTCGACCACCGAGGTATGCAAGAATTACGCCGCATAATCGGCTGGGCGACCTCGCTTTCTGTGGTGGATGCCTTGGCGTCTTCGCCTCACTCCCTACGGCGGAGGCCGTAACTCGATCAAGGAAGATGAAGGCGTGGAGCTTCAAGCCTTCCTTGCCGAGTTAAGGATGGCTTAAGGCGGCGGTCAGCTCGGACGTCCTTCCAGCAGATCGGCATCCAAAGGAAGCGGCGAGCGAGCAGCCAAACAGAGGTCGAGGGTCGGCAATCGGCTAATGAGCACGAGGTCGGTGGACCCATTGTAATAGGATGATTTGTCGGGATCGATAGGACCCGTGTTGAACAAACTTCCATTTGAATAATAATAGATATATCTTGTTGAAAGGCGCTCGTCATTGTCTTTATTCTAGCGTTTTCACCTCGATGCCGGATTTGGATCATGAGCTGCTAACAAAGCGAAAGAAGTCCGAGGTGCTCTGCGAGAGAAGGATGAAGAGGTGACACCTTTGGAGAGTCGATCTGCCGAGTGACTCGGTATTGGCCAAGATGGATGTCGACTCGGCATCGTTAGCGACTGAAACAAAAATTGCATGAAGGCGATCATGAGGTAGCTCGCCTCCTTCTGAAAATGAGGCGTTAAAGTTAAGGATTACACGTCTCAAGTCCGGGGGATTATCTGCAGATGTGATCCACGGACGGTCGATGCATCATGCGAGCAGACGAGTGACAACAGAGAAGCTAGCTCGGATCTCGGAAGAGCACGAAGAGTATGAAAAGGTCATCCGCCGGACTGGGGGAACAATTATATCTGAAGCCGACGATCGAGTTCAAAGCTTGTTGGCGGAAGGCATGGTATTGAGGGATGAGGAGGGTCCAAACAGCAAGAATTTTAAAAGCTGCCTCGACTCCATCCTTAAATACATGCAGATGTACGAGATCGTCCGCAAACGACGCATGCCTCCACCTCGCCGTGCATCTACAGTGAGCAACGCTGTGCCCATAATTGAAGAGCCTGAAGAGGAGGACGGTTACGCTGATCACGCCGAGGTGCTCCGTCTAATGGGCCCATTCGACATCGGGCGCATAGAGGACAAGCCGGCGGTTCGGAGGAGGGCGCGCGCTGTCAATCGGCGTGGAAGGGCTGAAGCTCGGGGACAAGGGCATAATCACGGTCGGCGTCGGTTCACGGGGTCCGAATCGGCTCGGCGCAGATTGAACTCCCTGTGTCGAAATCCGCCCGCCGAGTCAAACTACTTCGAACAGGCCGAGGTGGCTACCTCGTAGATTGGGTGGAAGGCATGAGTTTATTCCGGTATCCATCGTCGACACAGGGACTTAGTTCAAAATTATCTCGGCTTTGGTGAGTCTCGGCGGAGCTCGGAAACCGAATGAGCATACATAGTGTAGGACTTTGTGCGTAAGTATAAATGTATTTAGACTGTTTTGAAGTGTCGTTTTCCTCTTGAGAGGTATAAACATAGCTTAGGACTTAGTTTGGTCATAAATGTATTTATCTTGTATACTTTGCCATGATTTGGTGAGATCGATTTTGGATGTCTTATACATGTAGATTTTCAACTTAATGAGTAATCTGTATGTTTGCATGTAGACTTTCAAACTAGTGAGTAGTCTGTATGCGTTGCCTTTGAGACGTTCAATTCAATGAGTAATCTACGAGTGCGGTGCGCTAGTAAGTACCCTACTTAGTGGGTTTTTATCTTCGTGAGGCGTCCCCTCGTGAAGGTTAAATCGTTATATCGAATAGATGTTCGCATATGAAATAAGCGAAGTGAAATGAAATATTCATTGGAAAAATAAATATTTTATTCAACACACGCACTTGGCAAGGCAAGTAAGAGACTAACATGAAGCGGATCTGAAATCAAAACTATGTAAAGCACCTCCTTAAATGAGAAATATGCCGGGTTAGGGGATAAGCGCATCGGATAAGTGAGATAACATAAGCCCCTTACGAGGTTCTCGTGAACACGGTATGGGCCTTCCCATGTTGGATCCAACTTGTGAAGACCCTCGACTCTCTTGGCTTCATTATTGCGTGGGGCGAGGTCGCCTACTTGGAATCGCGGAAGTTTGACCCTTTTGTTGTAATGCACCGCGACACGGGCTTTATACTTGGCTTCGTTTATGAAGGCTAGCTCATGCTTCTCTTGAGGCGTCGAGGTTTGCTCGCAAGTCTTCCTCGTTTCCGGCTGATCGAAGTGAAGAGTCGTGGACTTGCACGCGATCTCGGTAGTATAGCGGCCTCGGTACCATAGACCGGTGAAGGGGTTTCCCGTCGACGTCCGAGGTGTGGTCTGTGGGACGAGAGGACTTGAGGAGATTTTCAGCCCGATCGCTTTAGCTCGGTCCAGCCTCTTCTTCAATCCTTGTACGATCGTGCGGTTCGTCACCTCGGTCTGGCCATTCGCTTGCGGGTGTGCGACCGAGGTGAAGCGTTGATCGATCTGAAGCTCTTCGCACCACTCCTTGAAGTTTTTGTCAACGAATTGGGTGCCATTGTCCGAGACCAGAATGTGCGGTATGCCGAAGCGGCAGACTATATTTTTCCACACGAAAGTCTGAATCCTCCTGCTCGTGAGGCTCGACAGTGGCTCGGCCTCGACCCATTTTGTGAAGTAGTCTATGGCTACGACTAAGTATCGAAGCTGACCTGGTGCTCGGTCGAACGGACCAACAATATCGATCCCCCACTGCATGAAAGGCCATGGACTCTGCGGTCGCTTAGATCGATCGAGGCAACTTTTGGACCGTGGGTGAATCGGCGCCGGGCACTTTGCGAGCTCGGCGAATCTTGCACTAGGGTGGGCTAATAATATCCCGACCTCGGTCTTCTTGAAAGAGCTCGCGACCGATGTGGCTTCCACAAGACCCTCGGTGAATTCGTTGAGCACATAGTTGGCTTCTTACGCCCGAGGCATCTCGGGAGGGTTGAAGGTAAGACTTCCGGTAAGCGCCTCATGTATGAGATACTTGCAGGATTTTGCCATCATCTTTTGGCTTGAGCCGATCCGAAGGTAGCGCCGTATTCGGTAGGCCTTGGAGACATCGATTCGGCTCTATCTCGGTGATGATGCCGGCGTGGGATTCATTATGCTTGAAGCGGATCTCACTCCTTTGGTGGATTTGTTGACGACGCAGCTAGCTTCTTTGAGGGCGTCGGCCATTGCTTTTCCCTCGGGGAATTCGGTGGATCTTGAAGTACACGAGCGAGGTCAACATCTCCTTTGCCTTTTCGAGGTATTGTTTCATTCGGTCCTCCTTGCCTCGTATTTGCTAACACCGGTTCACGACAACACAGGAATCGTAGAAGATTTGGATCTCATCCACCTCGGCTCCTAGCTAGCGGTCCCGGAGATTAGGGCTTCATACTCCACCTCGTTGTTGGTGGTCGGGAAGGTAAACCGGGTGCGTGGGTGACTTCGCTTATCTGGGCCGAGAAGAAGAATGCAGCTCATTGCCCGTTTGCATGAGGCTCCATCCACGTACATCCGCCGGCAACCATCGGTGGGTGAGGTCCGATTCCTCCATGCGAGGAGCTGGGATGACCGAGGTGGGCGTTGGAGGAGCTAATCTTAGCGGTCGGACCGAGCTCGATGAACTTGACTTCTACCAGAAATCGGCGAGCTTGTCCTTTTATGGCCGGTCTGGGGGAGTACGAGATATCGTGCTCGCCAAGCTCCAGGGCCCACTTGGCTATTCGTCCAGATGATTCAGGTTTTGACAAGACTTGCCTCAGGGGTAGGTCGGTCAGTACCTGGATGGAGTGAGCTTGAAAGTAGGGTCGGGCCGTCGGCAGCATTCACGGTGCAGGTGCTACCTTTTCGGTGGCGTACCTTGTTTCCGGTCCTTTGAGTGCTCGGTGATGAAGTAGATAGGAAGCTGCCGTCAGACCTCGTCTCGTACCGATGCAAGCCGATTGCCTCGTCCGAGGCGGCCAAGTCTGAGGAGAGGAGTTCGCCTCTTTTGGGGCGATCGAGGTGGGCGGTCGGTGAGTACTCCTTCACGGTGTGAAGGCGGTGGTGCTCTTCCCGCCACGCCAAGTCAGGGCTCCCTCAAGATTTTAAAGAGGGGGCTGCTTCTCGGCAGCAGGAGAGGAACCTCTTGAGGCGGCCAGCACCCAGTGGTTTGTGGACCTCGCGAATGGTTTTGGCACTTGCATGTCGAGCACCGTCTTTACCTTGGTGGGATTGGCTTTCGGTCCTTCTTGAGAAACCCAAACCCAAATTTACCGTCCTCACCACAAATGTGCATACAGGGATTGAGCTTGAGGTTGGCCGACTGAGGAGTGAAAAATAGTTTCGAGGTCGATGGCGCAGCTCTCAGCTTTTTTGCTTTTGACTACTATATCATCGACATAGACTTCAACAATTTCTCCTATGTGATCTTTGAAGATCGCATCCACCATTCTTTGGTAGGTAGCTCAGCGTTTTTAGACCGAAAGGCATCTTCGATAGGCGAAAGACAAAGTCGATAATGAGCTGCTTTTTGGGGCGTCTTAGGGCTCATCAAGACTTGGTGGTATCCCTTGTATAAATCCAGGAAACTGAATACCTCATGCCCGACCAATGCTTCCACCTTCTTGTCAATGTCGGGGAGGGGATAACAGTCCTTTGGGCAGTGTTTATTGAGGTCGGTATAGTCGACACACATGCGCCATCCGCCTCCTGGCTTTCGAACTACAACGGGATTAGCCATCCAAGTTGGGTATTTAACCTCGTACAGGATTTTAGCCTCCTGGAGTTGGGTTACCTCATCTCTTATGACCTGGCTTCGCTCCGCGGCAAAACTTCTTTTCTTCTGCCGAACTGGTTTAGTAGCCGGATCAATGTTAAGACGATGAGTTATGAGCTCGGGGGAGACCCCAGTCATATCCAATGGAGACCACGCAAATACATCCCTATATTCCCTTAGAAGCCGTATGACCTGTTGACGAATATTGACTGAACCTTGGGTACCAACCTTGACAACTTTGGAAGGGTAGGTAAATCGTATAGTGAAGATTCTCGATCAGTCGTCCAGGGTGGCAACTTGGAGGTTACGTAATTGCTAGGCACGAGGCAAGGCCACGTCACAGGTTGAGACTCGTAGGCATTCTTTAGTGCCGTTTGGTCACCCCAATGCTTAATACTCCACGGGGTGGGTATCTTAATGGTGAGGTGGTACAGCAGGCGAGGCGGCTCTGGTTGCATCTGACAATCTCTCCCGGGATAATGTTATATGGAGAGGAGCTCGGACCAAGAAAAATTGAATGGCTTTGGTGACCGACACAGGGCCTTGCGGTGGCCGGAAGAGTAATGACACCTTCGGCTGAACCACTTCTTGTGTAAAGCTCCATGGCCCAGGAAGGTGCGGGTGTACTGAATTCCTCCAACATCAAGTTTATCCAGCGACTACGGAATAGGATGCTAATGGGCGCTCCGATGTCGATATAGACCTATGTACATTCTTGTTTCCCACCACGGCTTGTATGGTAATGGCATCACGGTGGGGCATGATCTTAGTATCTTGGGTCGTCTTTGGAGAATCGATGTTTTCTCCATCTCGGGCCGCTTATTTTTGGCTCTTGAGGTCGGCCTCCGAGCTTCATTTCTAGCGACGACCTCGTCGTACCAAGCTAACGACCGGTTATAAGCGTAAACTGCTCAATTGCATTGGGACCTTCGTCCTCGTCATCTTGGTCGGGTTCTTTGTTGAGGTCGGTCCTGATTATTACCACCTCCATTTTCCTCTGCTTTTTTATTACCCGTAGCGGTCGGCGATGTATTTCTTGGTCGGCTCCTTCCTTCACAAGCTCGTCAATCTGTGAGCCCAGGACTTGCAATCTTACGTATCGTGGCCGTACCCTTGGTGATAGTCACAATATTTTCCGTTAACTTTTTTGGATCCTCCTTTCATAGGAGGAGGTTTTGGGAAAAGCTCGATGTGAAGCTCAAATATTTCCGCCCTAGATTTAAATAAAGGCGATCGTTATTACTGAGGGTTTGGTCGAGGTCCCGCCTCGATTCTCTGGTCCTTCTTTATTCTTTCGAGCGCACTTGGCGTTCGACACCTCGGCCCCTATCCTCCGGCTTTCTTCTCTCGATCCGCTCGTCCCGGATCTCTCTTTTCTTCCGATCCGACTCGTCCCTTTGACAAAGTTGTCGACTAGGGTCCAAAGGCGACTAATGTCTTTGGTCGCATTCACGGGTGATCTCCTTATTCGAGCTCGGTGGGATCCCGTTCTTGAATGCGTTGATGATGTAGAGATCGTTACTCTCATCTATTTTAAGAGATTCCATGATGAATGGAGGCGAAATTAGACATTGTTTCGTCCGTCCTTGGCGGATTATGGCGGTCGGACGAAGGTTGTTGAGGTGGCATCTTCGGTAAAAGCGCCATTTGAGGCGATCCATGAGGTCTTTGAAGCAATGGATGCTGTTACGGCGAGTGAGGTGAA
Organism: Salvia rosmarinus; assembly: GCA_036937905.1. Classification (NCBI taxonomy): domain Eukaryota; kingdom Viridiplantae; phylum Streptophyta; class Magnoliopsida; order Lamiales; family Lamiaceae; genus Salvia; species Salvia rosmarinus. The sequence goes on along the minus strand of CM072819.1, from coordinate 12,339,419 downwards.
CCAGCGTCGGCGTTGGAGACTAGCACCTCGGGAAAGACCTTGCACATATAAATCTTCCATCCCTTGGTTTGCCATATTGGTGGTATAGGCAAATAGGAAGTCGGAAGGATCTCCAAGGCCATCGTATGCAGCAATATTCGGGCCCGGTATCGGCGTGGCGGTGTATCAAAATCTCCCTTGAAAAGGAGAGATAATTAGTCCGTGTCGGTCGAATCCGGGGAGTTCGTTACCATCCCTCTCCGGGGGAGTGGGAGATCGATAACGGCGTCTGTCATCTCTTCGTGGGGGAGTTCGACTTGTCTTTCCTCCTTCTTTCCCGTCCTTCATAGGTATCACGTCGAGGTGGAGAACGACTCGCGGAGGTATGAGGACGAATGAACCCTAGTATCAGGCGATCATTATGTCGTGATGAGCGTTGATTGTTTCGAAGAGGTGGCGACCTCGATTGCTGTTACCACCACCGGGCACTCTTGAGGGCCCGCTCCATTGTCCTCGGTTGAGGAAACTCGAAATTGATCGAGGTTAACGTTGAGGAATTCGGACCTTTGCTCGACCGAGGACCTCGTGGGAGCGATGAACCTCGCATTCACCGATCGAGGTCGGTGTCTTCTCTTCCGTGGGGGCGGCGATCACGAGGGTGTATGGAAACATTTTCCATGTGACCATCAGGTGTGTGACCGCTGGTGGCATCCGCAATTCCCTTTCCCCGGCGTTGTGTGACCACCTGATCATCCTCCGCACGGTTATTACCAACATCGCCAACAGTACTAGCATTTGCACGTGTCCTCGCCATTAGATTGTAGAAAACACAGCTTTTTGTTCAAGAAGTTTCCCACAGACGGCGCCAATGATAAATCTAGTATATGAGATTTATAAAAACAGTAAAGAACACCAGAGATTTTTACGTGGTTCGATCAAGAATGAGATCTACGTCCACGGAGGAGATGATCCTCAAGATGTTTACTATAATTTGATTACAGCAAGTATCTCTCTCAAAACTCTAGTATTCAGTAATTTGCTAACCCTTTTACCTTCAATCTAACTCCTATTTATACACAAGCGTAAATCATATCCCACGAACCCCTTGATTGGCGGACCATAACTCTCCCATAACTGACCATGATCTCCACCATTATTACCCATGATTACTGCCGTTACCTCATTACCGTTACCCATAATTAGGGTTTAGGAATCGTCATTTAGGTGTAACCGAGTAGAGCAACGTTGGGCTGGGCGGAGCTCGTTTGGGGCCTGAGAGATCGGGCCATATCCCTGCTGTTGGGCCTTCCCTGCTGTTGGGCCTGAGAGGTTGGGCCATATCCTATCACATTCATTCTTAAGACTTGCTTAATCGCTTTGAGTTCTTGTTTGTAACCCTATCTTGCCATCTTAACTCATAGAAGACTTGAAACCATTTAAACTAGAGGTTGGTAAATCTTAACTCATAGAAGACTTAATACCATTAGAAATTTAATGAAGTCTAGTTTAAGCACAACGCTCAAACGATGGTTGAATCCAATCATCGAATTGAAATATATTTCAATTTCACCTAAGTGTGGCGAAGTTGTCGATGTTTAGCGTGCCTAAAACGGATTAGCTCGTCTAACTCGGTTTGCTGACTCGTTCACTCAGGATCGATGACTCGTTTTCTCAGATTCGTTGACTTCTTCACTCAGGTTTCCTGACTTTTGCGTCAGTTTCAAAAATTTATAGACATTCACTTAGTTATCGAAACATTTACTAACATACCATTTCAAAAAAACAAAACTCAAGGAGTATATTTTACTCTCAAGTTAGTAACTCTAAAAAAATACTTATAGACAGAGGTTTTTAGAAATACTTAAAATAAACTCAAAAAGGGCTGAAATTTTACATACTTCAGCTATGCTCATTAAAGAACATTCATGTCAAGTTTCATCAATCTTAAACCATGGGTATCATAAGAACCTGATTCTCTAACATTCTGTAAAATCGGGCTTTACCGTACAGATTATGTCATTTAAAATTTTAGTCTACTGAAAGTGTTGGCTCGTCTGGATCTCTACCTTGTGCTCAATGTTGTCGTAACAAACACAAACACACACACTACAAAAATACAGCCGATCAGCGACGGATTAGCGACGGCCAAAATACGGATCGTGAATCAGCGACGGAATAAAAGGAATTTTTTCGACGGATCGTGACGTAACATGGCGAAATTTCTCATGTGAGCGGTAACGACGGCATACCCGTCGCTATTCCGTCGTTATATTTCACGACGGACACTATCTGTCGTTAAAATTAATTTTTTTGTTATTTTTTATTGGATTAACCATAGTCCGTCGCTAATCCGTCGTTAAATAATCGAATTATTTTTACTTTTTTATTTATTTTAACGACGGACAACATCCGTCGTTAATTTTAGCGACGAAATTTCCGTCGTAAAGTAGTCGCTAAGTTTAACGACGAGCGATGATCGTCGTTATATTAAAATGTTTTATTTTTTATATTACATACGTAAATTAACGGCGGATATGTATGCTGTCGTTAAAGTCATTCCGTCGTTAAGACCTTGATTACATCGTTAATCCGTCGTTATAGGGTTTTAAATATAACGACGGATATTTTTGTCGCTAATCCGTCGCTAAAAGTTTAATAACAGACGGGCTTTCTTCCCAAATTTCATATCTAAACCTAAAACCCCTCCCCCTCCCTCCCACCCCAACCCCGCTGCCGCCCGCTGCCGCCGTCGCCGCCATGCATGCCTCGCCTGACACCCACCCACCCACCCCCACCACATGCCCCACCCCACCCCGACGTCATTTCGATCACTCATCGTCGCCGCCGTCGCCGCCGCCCACCCCGACCCCAGCCCGCCCCTAGCCCCGCCCACCACGCCCCCCCCCCGCCATCCTCCCATCCCGCCCGCCCCGTGCCACACCGCCCGCCTCCCACCGTCGTCAGTCGGGTTGGGAACAAAATATTTCAATTTTTTTATTTTGTTATATATTTGTTGATTTTGTTGAAAATATTGTATAAGATGCATTGAATTGATAGTGAAAATTGTTATATGATGTATTGAATTGATAGTGAAAATATTATATATGATGCATTGAATTGATAGTGAAAATTGAATTGAGTTTACCGAATTGATAGTGAAAATGATGCATTGAATGTTAGTCTTGTGATTTGGGCTTGTGAAATTGATAAGCTTGGATGTGAATTGGGATGATAAATTCATCGTTTCGTGAGTTAACTATACGCATATGTGGTGTTTGATAAAAATGTTTGCGAGAAATTGATAAGCTTGGTGTGAATATGTTTAGCTTGAATGTGAATTGTGATTATAAATTCATCATTTCGTGAATTAAGATGTTTTGAGTTATTAAGTGTATAATTAGGCATATGTGGTGTTTGATAAAATGTCATGATCTTGATCTTGATCATTTCATTTCTAATATTGCGTAGAAAATCAAATAGCAATCAAAATAAGGATAAAATGAAAATTTTGACATTATTTTACTATAAAATCAGAATGGGTCTAGTCTCTGCAGGGCATTTGATCGAAGGTCCATCCTTTTGTTTCCTCATTTTCTCTAGATTCTTGACTACACTCGTATGCGAACTCAAAGCTCATTCGTATTGAATGACAACACTCAAATCATTTTCCTCGTATTCATTACATGCGAGTTGTCACGTTCCTTCAATTTTGCTAAGATAAGCATATAATGAGGATCATCCTCCTCCTCATGAAATAGAAATTGTAATGATGGTCTTCATTATTGTATCTTAGCTTTTCATTCGACTTAGTCCTCTTACGCTTTCATCACATGTTCTTGGCGGATGGCACGTGTACTCCTTGTCCATGTTGTTGTCAGCGGCATTTTTTATATTATCGATTCATCGCGGGATAAAGGTTATGATTATGAGCAGCATTAAGAGCATCCTCACTTCTTTTCAAGCGGCGGAGCATCCTTACTTCTTGTTCAGCGGTAAGGATGAGTTTGATCTTCTCATAATCACAATCATTATCTGCGATGAATCGGGTAATATCAAAGAATCTTGCTTGTTCACGGGATGGACAAGCAATACACGTGTCATATGCCAAGAATATGTGATTAGCGAAGAGGGCGAAGTCGAATGAAAAGCTAAGATACTGATAATGAAGACTATCATTACAATTTCATTTCCGATGAGAGGAGATGATCCACATTATATGCTTATCTTAGCAAAATTGAAGGAACATGACAACTCTACGTGAATACGAGGAAGATGGTTTGAGTGTTGTCATTCAATCGAAGGAGCTTTGAGTTCGAACACGCAGTGTCGTCAAGAATCTAGAGAAAAACGAGAAACAAAGGATGGACTTTCGTATCGATGCCTCGTCGACTAGACCTATTCTTGATTTTATAGTAAAATAATGTCAAAATTTTCATTTATCCTTATTTTGATTGCAAAGGCTGCACGAAAGGAGTTCATCCGGCGATTGACTCTACGATTGCTTATCATCAACGACTATTGGAGATGGAGGCGGATTGCAAGTGGCGCAAGCAATCGAGGCAGATTGATAGGCGGCGGCGGCGGCGGCCGCAGGCATACGAGGCCGGTTGCAAGGCGGCGCGAGCAATCTGAGCCAGTTGATAGTTGAGCGGCGGCGGCGGCGAGGCATCGAGGCGGTTGATAGGCGGCGGCGGCGGCGGCGCGAGGCATACGAGGTCGATTGCAAGGCGGCGCGAGCAATCTGAGCCGGTTGCAAGTTGGTGAGGCGAGATGACGTTCAACCACGATTCGAGCTCGATTCTTGGCGCTCGGCGGGAGGCCTCGGGCGCTTCATGGCCACTCCGTTCCCCACCCTTGTGATATCGGCTCCGTTTTCCCCCACCATCGTCATATTTGGGTTGTATTATGAATTTATGAAGAAATAAAAACATTTTGTTTGTAAACTTATCGTATGATTTAGAATTATTTGGTTTGTTTGATATTATGACGTGAAATTATTTTGTTTTAATTGTGTCGCCTGATTTAGAATGATAATGTTTATCATTTAGAATTAGTTTGTTTGGATTGTGTTTGTTTGAAAACAGGTTTGTTGTTTGTTGTAAACGGTCGTCCGAAATAAAAATTGAATCTCTATACAGTTTGTACATTTAGCGACGGACTGGCGACGTTTCAACGACGGATTTACACATTTAGCGACGGACTGAAGACGTTTCTACGATGGATTGGTTACGTGAAATAAAAAAATCATAATTTTAACGACGGACTGTGTCCGTCGCTATATAACGACGGATTTTCGTCGAATTAACGTCGGATTTGCGACGGTTTTTTTAACTACGACATCGTTCCGTCGTTAATCCGTCGATATTAACGACGACTTAAAGTCTTATTAACGACGGATTATATATCAGACGACCGTTCGGAGGTTGCCGATTAGCGACTGAAACTTCCGTCGCTAATCCGTCGCTAATTATTAGCGACGGACGTATATCCGTCGTTAAAAGATTGCCAACCAAGTTTCCAGCGACCCCTTTAATCCGTCGCTAATCCAAACTAACGACAGATCCGACATGATTAGCGACGGAATTTTCCGTCGCTATTCGCCTGTTTTTTTGTAGTGACAGAAATATAGTGCAGCGGAAAATAAAATGGAAGACACAAAGAGAAATTAATCTACAGGTTGTTAAATCAACCTATAGATATCGTATGGCAAAAAACACTAAATGAAAGTATTCTACAAAAACAATATATCACCTTGACAAGACCAAGATGATAATAAAAGAAACTCTCACACTAAAAAGCTATCTCTCACACAAACAACGCTCAAGAACAGATTCAAGAGCTGTACAAAAAACAACAAGTGTTACAGACGATGTTATCCCAACACAGAAAACAACACTCGCATACAGATAGCTATTTCTCCACACCTCTTTGCGTCAGCCCTTCAAGTATTTATAGGAGAGGTATTTCTTGATCTCCAAGCTCATCTAGGACGTGGCCCATGACTTGGAGTGGGCTGCTATAATCATGTGGATTTGGTAGAGGTAGTTCCTTGAAAATAGGAACTAACCCAATTCTTTATGACAACATCTCATCAATGACTATTTTCTCTCTTTCTTGTTCGACTCCACTTCAACCATTCCACAATTTAGGAGCTTCTCTTCAGCTTCATATCACTTTATCTCCATGAACTTATCACACTAAAATAGGAGTTTGCATAGACCATTTCAACCTACACAAAACCGTGAAGAAAGATCAAAATAAATACATAAAACTTAGAGGAAGAAAATAGAGTTAAAATAACTCTAACATCTACAGTTTCGGTTTTACTTCATTTCTAAATATCTTCGGGACTAACATATTGAATATTGAAGCAAAAATCAAACCCGAACTATTTTTCCTGATTCTTCTTAGTTGGGTAATTTCTTAGCAGGGCAAGTTCTCCCTTGAGTCGAAAGAGGTAGTCGTCTCAGTCCCTCGAAAATAATTGAGGCCTCGATATATGTATGTCATATGATGATTATACTTTTAGAATAAAAATTTTAAATGAAACAATTGAATCAGTATGTAGTTAGCCCAACAGAGGTTAGCGTTTAGATCAAGCTTGCTTATAGGTGCTCATCCGAACCGGACCTGACGATTCGAATCAAAACTGGAACGGTGGTCAACGGTTCCAAAACAGGAACCGTTGACCATGATTTTTGTTTTAGTTCCGAACTGGATCTTACAAGGGACGGTTTTGGTTCTGAACCTTAGGAACCGTGGAATCGCTGGTTCTGAACCGACAGTTCAACCTATGTTTAAGTTTTTTCATTTTTTTGTCATGCCTATTTGTTGTATATGTTCAAAATGCACTAATTAAATGTATATATTATAAAGAAAACACAAGAAATTAGGAAAAAATCACAAAAAAAAAATCAAAATTTTGAATTTGGAACCACCTGAACCGTCAATTTGGGTTGTAAAATTCAAATTTGAATTTCAAACATCCTCAATTCATCTATAAATACCCCTTCAATCTAACCATTTCAACATATTAATTCATATTTTCTATTTCTCTATTTCTTTTAATCATATTGTACAAATTACGATCTCTAGTTCTATTTTGAAGCTCTATATATGGATATGTAGACAACTTAATTATAATATTCTTGTTCCTCGTTCCAAAAAGGGAAGCTCTCCCCCTAGGAGCCCCATATCCCAGTCCCATGAGAACGTGAGGGGGTAATCACTGTGACTTAGAGGTTAAGAAGTTAGGAGGACTTTGCCTAGTACCCACAAGGAGCCACCCTAAAGAAGGTGAAACTCTCACACTACGGCTATCGGGACTCGATCCTTAATCCAAATCTGCTAGTTCTTAACCAACTGAGCTAAGTTTGTGGGGCAATAGACAAAGCCCAAACTCTTTTCTTTTTTCCCTTCCTTTTCCCATCCCCTCAATTTGTAATTTCTTTAATCTTTTAAAGTATATTTTTTCCTTACCAAATTGTAAATTGCAATATAATTATAATTTGATTCTTTTATCGAAGTTATTGAAATTTTTTATTGCAAGTTGTAATTTATTAGATTTACCATATTGTAGTTGACTTACGTAATTAATTTTTTTTTACATTATACAATTACATTTTATTTATATACATTTCATATATTTTTGAATAATTATATAAAAAATACAAGTATAAAAAAAAATTAAATGACGGTTCATAGTTCAAATTTCGAAATCATGAACCACAACAGGTTCGAAACCGAAACCGTCTACCCTCTACACGGTTTCGGGTTCTGGTTTTGATTCTTGGACTCACGTAGTACGACAAGACTTTACGAAATGAGGAAAAGAAGTTTTGACATCACTTTGAGTTCTACGCCACCTCGAGTTGTTAACTTGGCGTCCGTTTTTCATTGTTTTTGAAATATTTTCTATGGAATCAAGTTAACTTTAGTTTTCACGAGTTTGATTTTATCGAGTTGAATTTGAGCATTTTGAGCGAATCGTGCCCGACGCGAGACTCGTGAAGCCGTCTTTGATGCGATTAATTGGAGGACGAGCAGGTATCCCGAGTTGGAATCGATAAAGTCGGCGCTGGGTGAGATTAATTTGGAGGGCGAGCAGGTACCCGGCGTTGGACTCGGTGAAGTCGGCCCAGTGCGATTACGTTAGATCTGAGGCGTGCCCGACGCGGACTCGGCGAAGCCGACACTGGGTGAAAAATTATTGGGGAGACAGAGAGCACACCTCGGTGCGGATTCGGCGGCCGAAGCTTTGGGTGGATCATGAGCTGGATGGAAGAGAGGCCCAACACCGGACACGCCGAGGCCGACACTGGGCCATGTTGAAATCGAGCGACCGAGTGCACCCAGCCGGACGAGGCGAAGCCGACTCTAGGAATGATTTGTCAGGCGCGTCCTGAGAGAGCACCCCGGCTCCAAAAGGAGCGAAACCGACGCTGGACGTGCCATTTTTTGCCAGAAATAGAGGAGTGCCTAGCGGGCGTTGGGCTCAAAACCGGATAGAACATTGGATATTGTGTCATTCTATTTCCATTCGTCTCCGTTAAATTGGAATTAAGTTCCAAGAAATATGTAAGGATTGACCTAATAAAATTATGTTTGGTGATTAAAAGAATTCAATACGACTTTTAAGTTGGAAATTTCGGCACCCTTTTACTATTTATTGGTCCTCCAGAAATATATACTTCTCACTAGGGCTGACAATTCGTGTGTGACGGGTCATTATCGTGTCGACATGATAACGATACGACACGATAAGGCCAAACACGAACACGATCCGTTAAGGATCTGTCCGATACGAACACGATACGAAATGTACTGACACAGACACGAATATGACACGATTTTTTTCGTGTTGACACGAAACAACAAATTCAAATCAAAATTAAAAAATAAATTAATAGAAAATAAAATATATTAAATATAATTAAATGAATATTAAATATATATAAATATTATGGAATTACACGAAAACGATACGATCCGACACGAACACGAATGCAACACGAAAATTATCGTGTTACACGAACACGATAAGGCTGAACACTAACCTATTAATTTCGTGCGTATTCGTCTCGGGTTCTCGTATCGTGTCAAAAATTGCCAGCCCTACTTCTCACATTGGGTTCTTCTCAAAATTCTAAGATTTTTTTCAGGAATGGGCTAAAACTGGAATTTCTCCTACTCATGAATAGTGATTTCTCAATTTTAAACACTATTCACCTAAAGTCCTAATCTTTGTTTTCTTACTCGTTTTCACATTGTGATATAAAAACGTAATTTGCATAAAAATTATATTCCCGAACTTTAAATCTTGACTCGGTTACTTAAAATTCGTTTCAAATTTTAATTCCGAGTTTCATTCAATTTTATTAATGATATAAAATTCTAAGTGCTAATGTGGGTAAGTAGCCAAAAAAAATAGGAAGAGAAATTTTATAGCCTCTTCATAAAACATGAGTTTTATAGCCATTTTGATTTAAAAGACAAAATTATCCTGGATCACAATTAAAATAAAAATAAAAATAAGAATATTATGTTCTCTTTTCAACGTGCCATACTTTCTCTCTCTATCTCAACAAACCCAAAGAAACTCCTCTCTCTATGAAAACTCTCTCTCTCTCAAAAGAGAATATTATGCTCTCTCTCGTGCCATACTCACTCTCTATATATCAAGAAACCCGGAAACTCTCTATCTCTTATCAGTATAATGTACGGTGACAACCGTGTCTTGAAGAACACATTGTTCTTACGGAGCACCGAGTTATTCGATTACGGTTATCACCGTGTATTGAAAAACGTGCAGTGACACAGTGTATTGAAAGACCTTGCGGTTCTTGATTGCGGTGTGTCACCGTCTGCAATTCTTCGATACGGTGACCACCGTGTACAATCGTGTACTCAGAGCGTAGTACGGTGGTAGTACGGTGGTCACCGTGTACAACCGTGTACTCGAGCGTATTTTTTTCTTCAAAATATTAAATTTATTATTCGGTAACATAAAATTATAAAGAAAAAACATATTTAGGTTTGTAAACATATTCCGCCTCTCTTCTCTTTGAAATTGAAATGTTCTGAATGAATTAGTTTGTGATTTGAATTGATGTCTAAGACCTTTACGATTAATGTTTACCAATTTTAATTCAATTCATTCAATTATTATCAAATTTTCGACAGAGAGATAGAGGAGAGATTTTGTAAATTTATAGAGCTCTCCTTTTCGAGAGAGAGAGAGAGAAAGAGAGAAGAGAGAAAAGAGAGAAGAATTATTTTAAATGGTGGGTCCAGGGATAGTTATTTCTTTTTAAGTCAAAATGACTATAAAACTCATGTTTTTATGAATGTGGATATAAAACTTATCACACTATTTCTTTTGATTATATATAAAGTTCCCCCTTCTAATCATGACATTAAATTATTGTTAAACCGGGTTCAGACGATCAACGTACTACACAAATACACTACAAGTCAACTTATAAAGTGTGTGTGTGTGTTGGCCTAGTGGTAGAGTGGTTAATGCCTGAGACCAAAGGTCTCGGGTTCGAGATCTGTGAGTATGTGTGACTTTAAAATTTATATTAATTGACAAAAAAAAAAAAGTCAACTTATAAAAATACATATTATCACTGACAAAAAATGGGACCAGAGGGCTCATTATTCATTTATTTATTTTGCTTTAAACCGCCCCGCCCCGCTTGGATATGTTTGTCGTTTCTTATGGATTGTTGTATTTGTGGTTTTTCTTTATATATATATATATGGGTGAGTTATGATGAGATAGTTCCTTAGTATATGAAATAGGATTAGTAGTACATTTTTCATATTTGTGTAGTACGATCAGAATTACTATATTGTATATATTAGTTTAGCACATATTTCATCCATTCGTAGCACATATCTTAAATATATTAGTTTAATATATCTTTCATTCTGATATAGCAGAATGGTTCTAGTCTTTGCGTAATCCAGCGTGTACACAAAACACAAAGCTGTAGCACAATCGAAATTAAAATCTCAATCATTGATTCAACAAATCAAAGATCAGGATTCATTCTTATTTCTACCAAAATCATCTCAATATATATATATATATATATATATATATATATATATATATATATATATATTCCACTTTCATTATAGAATAATTTAAGTTTGTTGATATTCATGCTTCTAGATTAAAATCTTTGACTAGAATTTAGTTGCCATAGTGTACATCATAAGTTCCAATGTCCTCTCAATAACCTGCCAACCTAATATGTTGATTTACTATTACTACTTTCAAATGAATTTTAGCCATTTAATATATTGACTCAAAATACAGTTTCAAGTATTTGCTACGAGAACAATAATGTTGTGACTTGTGACAATGACGAATTACGAAATTCAATTTGATTAATGAGTTTTATAAGATTGAATTATCGGTGTAGATATTACAATTTTTATATTGATCATCACGGATTAATAATACGTACAACTATGTATCTCACTCAAAGACTCAAACTTGACTCGCATTTGCATTTATTTAGACATAATATAACAGAAAGATAATATTTATTCCCTCCATTTTTTTTAAAATGTTCTCAATTATCAAATTACATATCTAAGAAAATAGAAAAAATTACCTTTATAACCTTATTGATTATCATGGATTCATCAATCATGAATGTATACATATAACTAATTATCAAATTTTAAAAGTATTATATAAAGATAAGATAAGAAGTATGTCACAATTACTCTCAAATTATGAACTATAATACATATAAATAAGAAAAAGTGAAAATATTATAGTCAAAAGAAAACGGACGAGAAATCCAAATATATCATTGCATCCCAATGAATTGGGTTTAGGGGTGAGCATTCGGGCGGTTCGGTTCAAAATCGAACCGAACCCGAAAAATCGAAAAATCGAATTTTTTTAAAAACCCAAACCGAATCGAACCGTTTTACATATCCAAACCGAACCAAAATATTCGGTTTGGTTCGGTTCGGTTCGGTTTTAACCGAATTTAAATTATAATTAATATAAATATTATAATATTTATAATATAATATATATATATATATATATAATTATATATATAAATATATAATATTAACCAATTTAAATATAAATAACATATATATATATAATATATAAAAAAATATAATAATAAAAAATTAGGGCGGTTCGGTTTGAAAACCGAATTTTTTTCCCCAAACCGAAACCGAACCGAATTAATTTCGGTTTCAAAATTTTGAAACCGAACCGTTTTACTGTACAAATCGAACCAAACCGCTAATTTCGATTCGGTTTGGTTCGGTTCGATTAGATTTTTCGATTCGGTTCGGTTTTTTGCTCTTCCCTACTTGGGTTCACTTATAAATATATTTTAATAGTTGATAAAATATACTACTATTTGATTATAATCTCTTAGCACATTTAATATTTGACTTTCGAGGTAATAAATGCATATCCAGTTTACTTGGGAGATTGGCATTTTTTTTGATCCAGCTGCACAAACACATAAATTGGGCTCCTAATATTTGATTTCATATTTGAAAATGTATTATATATCTATTTATGTAATTTGAAGTATGTCCCATTTTCTATAATTTGAAAATTCATTTATATATGTAGGGTTGTGCATAGGTCGATCGGTTCGATCGATCGACAATGAACGTATTTTTTTGAATCGAATCGAACCGATTTAAAATTTCAGACTGACCAAAAACCGAACCGAAGAAATCGATCGGATCGAAAAATCGATTGAACCATATACATATATATATATGTATATTCTAAATAAACATATTTTTATCTTAATTATTTAATTAAGATATAGATTAATTATTATATATAAATATAAAAAAAAAATTTCAAACCGAGAACCAAATCGAAAATCGATTTTAATTAAAATTTTGAACAAAATCGAAAACCAACTTTCTTAAAAACCAAACCGGAGCGACCAAAAATGATCACTCATGACTTTTGTGTCACGCTAGTGCCCACAAAGGCTTTTGCCCCCCGAACACAACTTACAACTTTCATCGTACTGTGCTCTCCAAAGAGCAACTGAATCTATTGTTGCTAGGCATTCAACCTAATCATCAACAGCCCAAGTAGCCTTTTGAGAGTTGCTAGAAAAGAAGAATCTCACCCTACTGGTAGATGACTTACTTCAAAAGAGGGCAAAAAGGATCCATCCAACAATAGACGGGTGGACTCACCGAGATCAATCATCAAGCCAGCTACCCATGGTCAAGGTCAAATTATCGATTCAGTCGATTTTTTTGATCGATTCAATTGATGCACATCTATATATATAGGAGATGGATCGGTGGAATGAATAATTTGGTAGGAAATGAGAATGAATCGGACCTTTGATTATTTGGAGCAATGGTTGAGATTTAATTTCGATTGTCTTCTGATTTTGTGTACTACGGCGGATTCTTGTGCGACACTAGAACCCTTCTTGTCTTCTGTTGTAATGAAAGATGTGTTAAATGAGTCATTATGTTGCATATGTTAGTTTAGCACATATTCATCTCTTCGTAACACATATGCTAAATATATAGTTTAGCACATCTTTCATTCATGATGTACAAGAATGGTTATAGTCTTTGCGATGATCCATGTAGCACACTGACGTAAAATTGTAGTACAACCGAAATTAAATCTCAACCATTGATCCGGTGAATCAAAGACCCGATTCATTCTCATTTCCTACCAAATTATCCATTCTTACCGATCCATCTCATATATATATATATATATATATATATATATATATAGGGGATGGTTCACGTGAGAATGCAAATATTGGTGAGAAATAAGAATGCGACATTTAACGTATAAAGTTGTTGCACCAAATGTATAAATTTGTTGCACCAAATTATGTGCAACAACTTTATAAGTGCTACACTTTATATGTTAAATTTGATGCAACAAATTTATACATTTAGTGCAACAACTTTGTATGCGTTAAATCTTGCGTTCTTATTTCTCACAAATATTTGCATTCTCACGTGATCCATCCATATATATATATATATATATATATATAGGGGTTGGTTATAGAGAACCATCTCTTAGATAAGAACTAAGAACCAATAACTACCGTTAGATTAAGTAAGATCGGGCGACACATAATTATTTAATGATAAAAATAGCCAAATCCCTAAATTTTCGTTATTTGGATATTCCACATTCTATTTTTCGTTGTTCATATAATTCATGTTGTTATGCATATAATCATAGTTCTTGTGCATGTTATTCATTCCAATTCATTGTTATGTTCATGTAATTCATGGTGTTATGCATATAATAGTAGTAATTATGCATACGAGAATAATTACAAAATCAATATACAAATCCTTGATTTTAGGGCTAAGCGGTTATCATTAAATTATGAGGATAATTAACTATTTATAATTAATCTTGACCATTAGATTATAAAATGAATGGACCACATTAGTTCTTAATTCCGAAAAGTTGAAGTTCCGTTTGATCCACTCATATATATATATATATATATATATATATATATATATATAGTGTGGAGTGCACAAACAAATATATGATTTTCATGTAATTCATGTCGTTAAATCTTTTTATGTATTCACCCTTAAAATAATGAAAATTCAAAGTCATTATAATCCAGTATTTTCCTTTTCAATCTCAGTTTTCAACAACCCCTAAAATCGTGGGGTTCGATTTTTTTTTCTTTTTCCAACTAATTTGGAGCCTCCAATTTGTTGATAAGCAAATAAATTAGTTAAATAAATAATTACTGAAATGCATCACCTCAAAATTAAATAATTAAAAGAACAGCTGATCTCTGTGCGTTTTGGCATGCTATGCGTGTATATAAGACTATGTAATTAAGTAGCGGTGGACTTATTAGTGATGGATTTTAAGCAATAACCAACTTTGAATTTTAGAATTACATGGTGCGCTAGTAGGACTTTTTGCCTTAAAACAATAAAAAGATTATAATCTTTTAAATCACACACGTCGAATATTCAAGAATCATTAAATGCGCCTAAATATTTTGAAAATTAAAATAGAAAGCGCAATTAGAGATGGTAATGGATCTCGGACCCGATCCAAATCCATTTGTTAGGATCTGGATCCTCAAAAATTGGATCCGATGGATCTGGACCGGATTTGGATCCTATCCCCATATTTCGGATCTAGATCTGAGATTTATTTTTTGAGACCCGGATCCGATCCAAATCCAGCCTGCAGATCCATTGATTTTTTTATTATATATATATATATATATATATATATTTTTTATTATAATTAAATACATAATCCCAACTTAAAACTCTTTAATTTCCTTTTTCAAATTCTCTCAAAACAATATGCTTTCAATTTCATTTCAAATTCTCACTATTATGTATCGATTCGGTATTCTGATGAATTGAGTCACTTACACCACCGATAAATCGAGTTGTTTGTTGTTTTCAATAGTAAATTTGTAACTAACGTCTTTTAATATAGTTATAATTTTTAAAAATTATAAATAATTGTTATATTATTGTGTATTTAGATTATTATGATGTTACTGTGAATTATAGTTGATTTAGAATTCATTTTAGAAGCGAAAACATATGGATCCGGGTCTAGACTCTGGATCCTATGGATTTTATGGATCTAGATTTTGATCTAATTTTTTTGGATCCAATGACTCTGGATCGAATCTAGACCCAATCAAAAATCGAATCGAATACGAGCACCACTAGATCCGACCCATTGTCATTCATAAACGCAATCAATGGTTTTATGTCGATAAGGATTCAGGCTAAATAATTCAAATAAATATATTATATATTTATCAATAAAGATAAATTTTTATCTTACCCCACTAAAGTACAAAGGCAATAAATATTCGTTATAAAATAGCGTGCAGGGGAAGAGCATAAATCATTCTCAATAAACTTGTTAGCCTATTGTATTTCTGAAAACACCACCTTACCAACCAAAGACTTTTTGGTTGGGCTATAATATTATGTTTTTTAAATATAATTACGAAAAATCAGTTGAAATAATTTCATATTATAATAGAACTTGCGAGATAAAAGTTTCCATTTAAACTAATCAGACCAATTATTAACTTCTATAGTATATAATTTATGGAAATCATTTTCCCAATCACTAGCTTAAATTTTGGACTCTTAGAATGTGTTTTCTGTGTTTTGATTACAAGATTATTAGAATAATTTAACTTGTTCAGGGATCTAATTGGTTATAAGTGACGACTTTATAATTGGAACGAGTAAAATTTTCAGTTTTTCAGAAATACGAAACATTAATTTAAATCAAATTGCAATAAATTATGTCTCGTGAAAGGACATATTATAAAGTTGGCTAGTTAAATTAGCACACTAAATTTCTACAAATGAATAATTTTCAAATATTTTCTGGTTTAATATTAAATATCTACAATATACTCAGGTCTTCTCTATTATTATTTTGTTCGTCATTTTTTTCATGTGACGGGACAAATAATGTTTAACTAGAATTCAGATTTGCCTCATTAAAAATGTGATGATAATCAATATAAAGGTAGAATTTGGGTGGGGTGTCGGTGGATCTCTCTCTGGTATCCCCCAGGACACCCCCTCTTCTTTAAAAATATATTGAATTATCAAACCTTGGAATTAAAACGTAATTAACCCAGTTCTTGGTCAGAAATCGCAATCATCTATCCACCTTTCAAAATTGTGATTTCAAATATTTTGAAATACGATATAAATATAATATTGCGCATAAAAATATAGTAGTACTATCAAAGAAATCTTTTATTTCATCCTAAACTTAGAAGAATTTATTTTATTTCATTACTCATTATGGTTAAATATTTGTAACTATAGCTCGTCACAAATATTAACAAGTAGGAACGGGGAAGAAAGAGGAGGATACATAAAGCATATATAACAAGAAAATATGATCAGAAAATCGGGCATTATCTCCTCTATAACTATGACATGTCATGAAGGGGAGGGGTGAGCGAAAACATTTGAAACATTGATTTTAGAGTTATAAGATTGATTTGCCATAACATTGCAACACACATGAGTTTTAGTGAAATAACTTGTGCATGCTTCTTACTCTGTATATCCAATAACTAATGTTAGTCTGCTCTGAATACTTGATTCACATATCTCTCAATAATATATATATATATATATATATATATATATATATATATATATTATTAAAACTCGTTATAAAAGTTAATCGTCCGTTAGAAAAAGTTACTAGATCCAAAAATTTAAAATTTTTACCTGTTTGAATCCAATGAATGATGAAAATTTTATTTTATGGATTCATTGGCGTAAAAACCAGTTTTATCATGAGAACCAGAAATGATGAATTCGTTGTGAAAGTTGATGAATCCGTTGGGAAAGTTATTAAATCAAAAAAAAAAAATCCTCTCATAGAATTCGAACATGGATGAAAATTCTGAATTTTTGGATCCAGTAACGATCCCAGTAGATGCATTAATTTTCATAGCAAATTCATTTTGATCATAACAAATTTTTGTAATTCTTAGTTCTCACGTTAAAAACGATTATTATTTGAGCATCGGTTTATATTTGTGTGTATATTTATATATTGAGTATGGCAATGTATTTTTATATATATTATAAGTACGTACCAACATGCAATACAATTTTATTTTTTTTTATTTTATTTTTTCAACTAGAAAAACCTACTTATCACTATCCGAAAATATATACTTAAATAAAACTCGATTCCGTACAATAATTCACGGATCGAAACTCTACAAGAGAAGTCGATTCGACTCTAATGAGACAATAGTATTGTAATAAAACTTCATTATATGCTCATATTTGTAGGACTCAAAATCAAAGTTAGTAGAGAGCAATAAATACACAGTTAAGATTGAATGAGTGCACACACAACTAGAGGTGGGCGTGATTCACGATCCAAGGCCATAATTTATTGCTCTTTTTCATCCAGATAAAACAAACATGAAGTTGTGCCCAATCCCTTTTGCTCAATGTGTATTTGTTCAAAACACATACACAATGTGTATTTGTTCAAAACACATCATTCACTTACCAAATAAGAGTAGGGTTTACTTAATGCACAATTAGGGTACTGGATATGAGTTTTCCTTTATTTTTAAATGTACATCTGAAATGCACAATTAGGGTACTGGATATGAGTTTTCCTTTATTTTTAAATGTACATCTGAATTAATTATATACGCATTTATATATATAATTGTACATTTATGTATTTACATCATAATTTGTACATTGCATCTGAAGCGTTCACATTTATTTATCAAGGATTGATATTTGTCACCATAGATCTTCACGAGCTGAAAATGATTCTTATTTTATACTTTAAGATTGATTTGTATTTGATCTCACTCCTATATATATATATATAAAGCACCCCACAAACAACACAAAAATAAAAAGGAGAAGTAGAAAGCACAGAAAGAGCAACTCTAACATATAATCACAATAATAAAGCAAAATAAAATAAAATAAAATAAAATAAATAAACTCCACAGATAAAGCAAAGCGTGAACGTCAATTGCAGGGAGAAATTAAGCAGGTTCCATATGGCTAGCATCATGTCAAGTTTCATGCAGTTTTTAAATGCGTAAAAGTTATATAACTACGGTCCTTGTCATTGCAATGACTCTGTTTTCACATCACCTGTCAAAGAAGCACCCATAGGAGGCCGACACTTGGATTGTAATGAAGAAGCCTGAATTCGCCATCATGCACGGTAACTCATCCTACGAGGTCCATGTCATCGTCGGAGGCAATGTTATTAACCAAGCCATCGCTCTCTGGTCCACCCCACTGGATAAAGACAAGAACTTGTCAGCAACAGCACTTCAAGATGATTGAGCTTGACCTGCTTCATTTGTGGTTCGCGTAAACCACTCAGAGCCTCTTTGCGTTTTCTGCCAGTACCATTTTCGTACTTGTCAAGCAGAGACCCCTAGAGCACTGTTGTTGGGCTGATCGCCCATTTCTCTGTCCTCGCTTTCATCACTCTCATTGAGATCGATGATATTCTTGTTGAGATTACCTGTATGGAGTGTGAGTACAGGTGGCTCACTTTCCACTTTCGATATGCATGCTATTGCTTTTGCATGGAGCATTGACATGCTATGATCGAATACTTCAATCCCCCGATTATCAAGGACCAATAGCCACTCTGTGTATATTAACTTCCAGTTACACATCAAATATTATAGTTGAAATATTGCAAGAACTGCCTAGAAGGCTAGAACTAAAAAGATTATGCTGACAGCTTCATTCCTTTAAATTTAACCACCAAACGAATTCCAGTCTTGAATAAAATTATAATCTAGTTCCCATCAGGGATTATTCGAAGAGAGACTGAAAATTTCCACTTTGTATGAAATAGTGAGCTCCAAATGTTAAAATTGGCAAGGATAAAACTCAGGAAGCTTAAGTTGAAGTAAACCAACAAGGAATATAAGAGATGTAACGACTCACTGATAAGAGCTCCAGGATCAGTGATGTCAGGTATGGTATTTTGGTCCACAATTCCAGCTTGATTACAGACCCACTTAACTAACTCAGCCACCAATTGACATTCATTGAAAGCATTGAGGTAAGAAATAGCCCGAGATTGATCTCTTGCAGCCCTGTCCTCAGCAAAATTCATGTTTTCAATTGCATATGTCGTTTATCAGCAATGAAATACTAATACAGTAGTATGTGGTAATACTATGTATAAGTATAGGGCAAAAGCGCTAGTTCAGTACCTAGAAAACTGAATGGCGTGGTCAGCAGCCAACACCCATGCCAGAGCCAGCTTTTTCAATTGATTAGCAGATGACAGGACCCATTTCCCAGAATAAAATGAATAGTCAACCAAAATAACAGCATCATACAACACTTTATGGAGAAGAACTGCATCTTCGTAGCTCTGCAGCAATTATAGAATTAGTTTCTGATTTCCATGTTAGTTCTTTACTGCATAGATATTTATGCTGTACCAAAATCAAAGACAGAGATTTCCCTGTACGAACTCATATGCTAAAAAAGTGAAAACTATCCGTCTTCAATCATTTTAAATGTACAGTTGACACAAATTCTAATAGTTGAAATAGTGAATAGAAGTACCATTGAGGCTGCAATAGGCAAGCTGGGTCCTGACAGAATTTTGAGGAGCATATCTGGTGAGAAGCAATATACCGTCAGATAGCACATTAGAGTAAAATTGTACAAACATGTGAAACAAGGACTGTTGTGACAGGAATATTGACAAATACATCAGAATATATAACTTCACATCTTGCAAGTATGTTGAGAAACTGATCCTTCAAAATAATCAAGGATTGCCTGCTGATGCAGAAGAATAACAGAACTGGACGAACCACACGAAAAATCATCATTTGTTTGGCCAGAAGCATAAAGTAATGTACAAAGAACATGCTAGTGACTGGATGATGTCAAATTAAAACTTGGTTTAAAGCTATATGACTTGAACATTATTTTGAAGCACCATATTAGATTGGTTTTCTGAATTAAGTTTATCCTTTATGGATTTGACCCTGTTCTTTACAAAAATCTTCATTACGAAAGATGCAGAAAGTGTGGGTTTATAGATTTTGACATATTATAGTCCAATAGGCAAAAACAAAGGATTTTTAACTTTTCAGTATGAGTTAATAGGCAGCAAATGAAGCTGAAAATTAGGTCAAGCTCTTTTGACACTTGTTATCAATAAGTAAAGATTTGGATCCAGTAACATAGTCAAATCTTTAGATCTTAATTGGTAAAATTTAAACAATCCACTTCTAACCAAAATTTCCATTTCCAGACACTGAATCTGAAGATATGGTAAGAATCAGCAAAAATTAATCCACATAAACTTATGGACAATGATGCACATCCAATCACCTAACACCAGCTCAAATCTACAAACATGCAAAATTTATGTCCTGCTAAACCCAACAAATGTGCAAGGAGCCAAAGTGTTTATAAAAGGCAAGGGTTACCGTCTAAACCAACTGAAACCAAGGGCATCTAAGCTTTAACTCCAAAACATCGATAAAACAGCAAAGTTAAAGATACTCTCACCTAGAAAATAGAAATTCTGAAAACCCTTTATTGTCTGAATAGCAACATTTAGCATATTTCTCCGCAAGTCTTCTTTGTCAATTCCAGGAGAGATTTTCAGACGCAACCTTAACAAAAGAGTCTCATTCATGACAACCCCAGCCAGGTACCCCAAGCAGACAGTAACTTCTGGTTGAAATTCATTACCCAGAATAGGAAAGAAAGATGCCCAAATATTGACTTTGTCACTATCCTAACCGGATCCACCATCCAAATCCTTATTAAATCCAACACATAACCCCCTAAATATTCTGACCCATGACCTCCTTCATCCAAATACTGAGAACAACAAATGCTAATTGAATTTACTATTCCCTCTAGAGCAATCCCAATCTCTTCTCTGAGGGATGAATCCTGGCCGAAAAATTAAGTTCTAGGTGATACAGAAGATAAACAACAGGCGCAATCACAGCAACCTTCCTTAACAAACTACTTACACTTGAGCATTCATTTAACAATTCCAGCAACTCCTCAGCAACCAATAGTTTCCCTGGGGGTGGCAGACTGCTTGGTCTATAGCTGTGAAATACAACAGCACCATAAAACCAAACAATTCCAAGAGGTGGATCATTTAAGCCCTCAATCAACTTACGATACAGTAAAACCAAATTGGAGACATTTGATAGATTTTTGGGACACTCGACTAAGAAATAATGGATTGAACTTTTGAGTAAATCATCATAAGTGGCCAATCGGCTCTGATAATCCATCAGATTCAAGACTGGTGCATTCATGTTCAATGTGGATGTTCTAGGCCTGTTCTAATCAGAATGAACGATGCCTCAATAAAATTGTGTGTAAAGGTCGGCGTGTAGGGTTTGCCTCATATTTGTTGACGACCTAACCTTCCTCATAAGCATTCAATCACAGAGTTAATTTTGGAAGCCGGTTTCATAAAGTTCACCTAATATTTAAAGCGCCATAATATGAAGACAATCTGGAATCCAACTTAAAATTTCCGAAACCACAAAGATTTCAGTAATTGGGTTGCAGCATTAAATGCATCGGTCTCTAAAGAAAATGCTGAAACTAGATATTTGCAGTTTTGGAAACACAGATACCGGCACATCCGATGCCAAACATGAGTAAGCAGAATTATTTGCTAGGAGAATGATTAATGATTATACTTGCCTATTCTTCTATAATTGTACACCACAGGAGAATAGTAATTCGGTTGATTAGACACGTAACAAGCCTATTCCTCCCTAATCACAGTGTTTTAACCTTATGATTTGTTACATCTATTGCTGATTCAACTCCATTGAGAATCAACATACATGATTTGAATTCCACATATTAACATGTCACCATTTAGATGCACTTCAAGCAACGACCCACATCTTGCGGTAGGGTTGGACATTGGCCTGGGAGTCGGGGTCGGAATTGCTTAAGTCTAGTTACCAAAAGCCGGGAAATTTTGACATTTATATATGCATTATGTATGTTCTCCAATCATTACTCTGTGATGCCAAATGCATGCTCGAATTAAATAATTTCTGCCTATATGTCAGCCCTGAAATTTCATATAGCTCCTTTTAGGATTACTAACTCGGGGCGTATCAGTATTTCACCTGTTTATACTGTAGTAGGTTCCATTATGTTCTACAGGTCAACATTAAATATAGCATCACCACTCTTACATAATCCCTTGGTTCGTTCCTAACCTACCACGTGAAGAAACATGATTATGTAAGGAGTTTCCATGGAATTCCTAGCTTAATTCAAACGAAAAATCTATTCTTTGAATTTTTCAAGGCTACTTCAGCATATTAAGATTAACCTACAAGGGTATGACTTAAACCCCTTTCTGAATGGTCTTTCAGACAAAGCACATATCAATAAATGCTATGAGTTAGTAGTTAAATTCAGAAAGGGCTTATAAAATATATTGCTTCACTTAAAGTGCACTCTGGATAAGTTCAAATGCGCTTTGGAGTTCTTCTTTTCATGGACTTCACTTGAATGGATGCTAAAATGAATTTATAAAAAAAACTGGAAATAATTCAATGCACTTTTTAGGACTAAAAACCCCGTTTCCGAAACTGAAATTTATTCCAATAAGTTTTTAAGTATGGCCATAGTAACAGCCATAATATGAGAGACAAGCTCGCAGTTTCTTTAAAGTTTCCACTATTCCTTACCATGTTGCTTACTCCTAATCTTTCTTGTGCAAGTTAGGCTGCTATACCAAAAACTCAAGGCTTACTTATTTGAGACACCATCAAGATGTCAGAGTAGATTTCTGTTAAATATTAAAGATATTTGCACTTAAAAACCACCTTAGAGAAATAAA
This sequence comes from Salvia rosmarinus, assembly GCA_036937905.1. Lineage (NCBI taxonomy): Eukaryota > Viridiplantae > Streptophyta > Magnoliopsida > Lamiales > Lamiaceae > Salvia > Salvia rosmarinus. The sequence continues at coordinate 12,316,003 of CM072819.1, read as the reverse complement.
AATTTATACTACAAGAAGCATGATATCCATGTTACAATCCAACTCTGTAGCTTGAGAAGTTTAGATACTGCTCGTATAGTGACCAACATTAATGAGCGAAGTAGATCATGGTAAGAAGAATTATCACCTAAAAAGTAGCTGTTTCGGAACCCCGTGATAGTTTGAACTGCTTGATCTCGTGTATCCTTCAGAGCATCCTCTGTAAACATCCCGGAGCTAAAACTCACGTACAGCCTAAGAAAGAACACTTCCAACAGAACGATCCCAACCAGTTCCCGTATCCCACAACCAGTATTCATCCTCTTCCAAGTTCCATCACTCAAAGAGGAAGAACATCCTCAAAGTTTCCACAAAGTTGCAACTCCCGCCACCCCGATCAGTAGTCCAGACCGGATCAAATCGTCGAAACACACCACGGCATTATCACATTCAATATCCTCGTTCCCGTAATCATAAACCCCAGCAGATAACATCACGTAACCAACCATATTCTCCACCAATTTGCTAACCTCAATCCTCTCATGCAGCTCAATCTTCCTAGCATCACACACAATACTGTACAGATCATATACAACAGGGGCCAGTAGCGCGATCTTCTTGGATGCGCTGCTCAAATTAAACAAGAAATGAGTAAATTCAACAAATCCTTAGCTATCAGCACCCTAGAGGCAGGGCTGTTCCGCTTTGCGGTGTGAAATGTGACCGCAGCGTAAAACCAAGTGATTTCAAGCGGCGGATCGAGCATTGTCTGGATCAAACGGAAGAAAATTGACTCGAAAGAGGAATAATCCGAGCAGCCGCTGTGGTATGAAGTTAAGAAGTGCTTGATCGATTCTCTCAACATGGACTCCTGATTTTGTTTCAGAGAGTTCATTGTGGCGGAAATTTGCAAAAAATGTGCGCATTAGACGTAAAATTCCGGGAATTGCGAAGGAAATTTCAAAGTGGGAGTTGGGAATTTGGGATTTTTGGGGGGGGTTTAGGCTTGAATGTGAGTGATAAAACCCTAAAACAAGGGAGGAAGGGAAGTTTGGGGTTCAGTATTAACGGATCAATTTTTTGAATTTGATTTTTTGGGGAGTATAATATGGGACCGATTTCATTTTGATGCAAAAAATAATTAACTCCTTTTTCAAAGGATCAAACTGAAAAATAAAATATGTGTCGTACTAAGGGGCTAAGCTTATTTTAGAGAGCAAGAGCTTATAAGATGTTTCAAGAGCTTATAAGAAGTAATGTCTCGAGTGCTTATAAGTTGTTAAAGCGTTTGAATAATTGATCTTATAAGCTAGAGAAATAATCGTGAGTTAGAGAGATAAAATTATAGTTAGATAGATAAAATTGAAGAGATGTGAAGTTGATAGTGTATGTATAGGAAATAACGAATTATAATAAGGTTATTTTGGTAAATTCATAGTTGCTTCTAAGTTTATGAAAAAATGAGTTATGGTTAACCAACTTATATTTAGGAGAGCTTATAAGCTGTTGGAGCTTATTTTCACAGCTTATAAGCTGTTTAAGAGCTTATTTTATCAAATACTTTGCAACCGCTTATAAACTCTTAAACAACTTATAAGTTGTTTTACAGAGCTAGGTTATAAGCTCAGCCAAACACCATCTAAGTGGAAAAATGGTAGTACAGATAATATTCTCATAAAATAGGGTTTATGTTCCAAATTATTTGGTTTCCCTTTAATACAAGGAACTTTGTACTACAATTTTTGTTATAAAATTTGAATTTTGATGGCTAAAAAAAGTGACATGGAACTAAAATGATTCAACTTGGTCTAATTTTTCTTATATAAAAATAGCATAACGTGTTTGCTCGGCCGATATTAGAAGTGGACGTGCTGGTGATGAGTTGTGCTCAACCTGATCACTAGCGGAAAATGAATTAAATGCATAAAAGAAGAACTGTGATGCGATTGGTTTTTGATGAGCATGATAGAGAAATATTTTTATTTTATTTTTACTGTGCTTAATACACATAATTCTATATTTAACACGAGTCTCGCATAATATTAATATTTGCATTTTGTTGGTATAAACTACGATTAAATGATGATATTAGTATTTTCTCATCATGAATATTATATATGTATTTTTCGAGTGGAGTGTTGGTTTGTTAGAGTCTAGTTCAAAGCATGAAGCTCTCAAATGAGGAAGAAGAAATACTTTCAAGAGTATAAAGTATTTTTTATCCAATTAATTATCAAGTGTACTAGATTATGACCGCATTTATATTTCAATTGTACTTATATTTCTCAATGTTAGGACTCCTAAAAATGATAACCCATTCTTAAAAAAAAATGATAAGTTGTGTTACTCATACTATATATAAGAGATCAAATGAGAACCATAGTTTTAGGTGAAAACACACCTGAAATTTCATATAGCTAGATGCTATTTAGGCTTACTAACTTAAGTTGGTATAGATTAGTGAGTAACATAGTAGATGATGGTAAGAAGAATTATCACATAAAAAGTAGGTGATAGCTAGTTTGAACAGCCTGTGTTCTTCTCCCGGAGCTAAAGCCTGAGAAATAACGTAGTAGATGATGCTTTGAATGAATAAATTAATATTATTGGGAATAAGGGTCTTTTTTTACTTTTCTCTTAAAATCTTCGAAATATCTGAGTTGATCCTAAGTCCCTAACACTCATAGACAAGCGTGTGCGCACATGCATATATATATATATATATATATATATATATATATAGGGATAGTTCTGTGAGAATGAAAATAAGTGTAGGAAATAAGAATATATATGTAAGTCTAGCATATCTTTCATATTTGTGTAAGACAATCGAATTACTTATGTTGCACATATTAGTTTAGCACATATTTCATCTCTTCATAGCACATATGCTAAATATATTAGTTTAGCACATCTTTCATTCTTGATAGCACAAGAAAGGTTCTAGTCTTTGCATGTAATCCGCGTAGCACACAAAACATAAAGCGTAGCACAACCGAAATTAAATCTCAACCATTGATCCAACGAATCAAAGGTCCAGATTCATTCTCATTTCCTATCAAATTATTCATTCATACTTGATCCATCTCCTATATATATATATATATATATATAGGAGTGGATCAATGAATCATTCTTTTTGAGAACTTGAGAACCATGCATAAGGCGTTGAAGATGATGCACAAAAGCGGTATAAAGTTGTGCATAACGTAAACTTTCTAAAATTATTTTGTTGTGCAATAATTTTAGAAAGTTTTCGTTATGCACAACTTTATACCGCTTTTGTGCATCATCTCAACGTATGCATGGTTCTCAAGTTCTCAAAAAGATGGTTCATTGATCCACTCCTATATATATATATATATATATATATATATATATATATATAGAGAGAGCAAGAGTGACTATTGTAAAATCTTTCTTAGAGTATAAATTACGAACTCATAAGATCGTCTCAACTCACTGCGATATTGTTTGAATTAAAAAAATGCATCTCGCAAGATTCGAACTCATGTATTTGAATCCATCAAACAAAGTATTGAATTCATCGTATATCTTATTAGCAATTTATTGAAAATGATTCATATTTTATAATTTAAAATTAATTTATATTTGATCCAATTCTTACATAACGGTACATAAGACGTGTAAAGATGATGTACATAACGGTATAAAGTTGACGCACAACAAAAATTTTCTAATATTATTTTGTTGTGCAACATTTTCTAAATATTTTCGTTATGCATAATTTTATAGATTTTGTTCATCAACTTTATACATAAGACATGTAAAGATGATGCACATAACGGTATAAAGTTGTGCACAATGAAAACTTTCTAAAATTATTTTGTTGTGCAATAATTTTTAGATATTTTCGTTATGTACAACTTTATAGATTTTGTTCATCAACTTTATACGTATGGATCCCATGAGAACTCATCTTTTTTAGAACTTGAAAACTATGCACAGATGTATAAAGTTGATGAACAAAATCTATAAAGTTTTGCATAATGAAAATATTTTAAAAATGTTGCACAACAAAACAATTTTAGAAAGTTTTCGTTATGCATAACTTTATACCGTTATGTGCATCATCTTTACACGTGCATAACAAAAACATTCTAAAAATATTGCACAACAAAACAACTTCAGAAAGTTTTCGTTGTGCACAACTTTATACCGTTTTGTGTATCATCTTTACACGTCTTATGCATAGTTCGCAAAAAAATATAGTAAACATTCGAACATAAAATATTTCACGCACAATGTAGCTAGTGTCTATTCATAAGATAACTGAAATTAATGCATACACTTTGTTTGAATACTAATATACAATCGTAAGATACTAAGATTTTGTAACTGTTAAAAATGTGTTATACATAACTACTTATAATTTATGCATAACAGACCACCATATTACCTCAATTTCATATTGCACTACCAATACATTTCTATGCATAAATACTTACTAGTATTGCACTTTGCTTCATTTCATCAAACACAAAATATCTTGTCAGCTTAATTCCACAAAATATTTGATTTATGTGCACACTATTATAGTGTTTGTGCACGTTCTTATCAGATATTTGTTTGGTCAGTATTGTTTGAAATATTGTGCATATATTTATACATGATATGAATATTTTACAACGACCTGTATTAAAAATAATGGTTTGTCCCTTGGTCTTGTTTTATATAAATGTAATAAAAATATGAGTGTGTAATAAATCGAGTTGGGGTAAAATTCGATTATGTTCAAACTTGGGAGAGCCGTATCATCAATATCTTCATCGATTAAAGTATTTTTATGCATGTTCATACTCTTACAACTTACATCCTTAGGCTTCTTAATTGGAATGCGCAACACCAAATCATCTTCTTCTCCAATTTGTTGGTGATGTGTATTAGCTAATACTTTTTCATAATAATTTCTTTTGTTTCCTACAAATCAAATTGAAGACAAAATAAGAATATGAATTACACCTAAATGCACATCAAACGAATCAAACACATAATATAATATAGTACTCGATTTAGTTGATACTTGTCACATCCACAACCTTACCCTTCTCAACCCATGTGAACCTTGTTTTCTTATTTAGTAGTGATAATCATAAACTATTTATATATGTACAACAACCAAACATATGAACAAAATCTACATGTTATCATGCACAACTTTTAAATATATGCATAATTAATTGAGTTGTTGATATTATAAAAACTAACTTTATAAACAAATGAACATTTAAGATACATTATGCCAAAATGGCATATGTCGTATGCATATGAATATACGACATAGAATCATGCACATCAACGTCAAACTATATGCACAAAATTAGACGATAACACCAATTTAAAAAAAGAACTACACAAACAAATGAATATTTAATACGGATAATGTACAAAAATATTACATGTCGTATGTTTATAAATATACTACGTTGAAGCATGCACAACAACATCTATCTATATGCACAATTCATATCGGCAATATATTAATCATCATCTACTTACTAATGAAAGATCAATCAAACATTAAAAATAAAATAATATCATGAAATTACAGAATGAAATCATGAAATTACTGAAAGTGCAAACAATATACTTTATAAGCTTAGGCTACTTATGTAATAAAACAGACTAATTATTCCCTTTAAATCTAGAAGCCATATAGATAGATGCAACAATTAATTAACAGATTCTTTCTGCACGTTTCATTGAATATAGAATGAACAAAATCTAAAATATTGATAATAATAATTATATAAATACGTGTTCACGCAAAAGTATCATTTATGCACACACGCATAATAGTTATATTCTGGTGTATTTTTGTTCAAGTACATTTTTTTGCATAGTTAATCACTAGAAAATCTAATATAAAAATATATTAAAAAAACCTGAATATTGGTTGTGTAAACCATGTTCACCTTCATACTCTCATTTTGAACAGTTCACTTCGACTTCACGGGAATCTCTAATGAATAACAAAAGTAGGGGAAAATATGGAATATTAATTTTTAACATTTTTTTGTACACATAAAAATTGATATTATACGGTTTCACATTCACAAGATTTATGTAAAATATTGTTCTTATGCAAAAAATCAAAGCCCTAAAATATCCACAACGAACCTTACATTCTTTGCATATCCACACTCCGTCTCCACCGAAATCAGTGCATAAGTGTGACCAATCTGTTCGAACAACCTTGTACATGTTCACAGTTATTGATATAGTTCTACGAGATTTAAGGGGTGGTCGAATACATTATCAAAGATATCATGTATATTTGTTTTTTATTTGCAGAGATTATGAGAGATTTACCTTTTGAGAGAAAAATGAAGAATATGAGAGAGAAAGAGATGACAATCAATTTATTACGTCAATTAAGGGATAAGGTGGTTTTGGTGGGGTTGGATGAATTCTGAATTGACAATATTAGTATTAACACAAAAAATGAGTCAAAAACTGATAAATATAGTCAAACAAGTCTTCATGCATGGGTTAAATCTAGATCATTAGATGATATATTATCTAGATATAAATAAGAATCATTTTTCACGTGAGAATTAAGAATCAACGAAAATTGACTATGAACAAAATGATGTTTTACCCTCACGTTTGCTTAACGTTGTGGATAATATATCGGAAAGAATGAGCATAATATGTTGGTTGGAGTTATGGTGCAGATTGAGTAGGTGATAGAATGAAGAAATGTTGAACAGTGGATCCCTTATGCCGCTAATAGAGCTGGCAAAGTAACGGGCCGGCCCGGTCCCGGGCCCATCGGGCTTTTAAATTTTTCGGGCCAAAAAATATAAAGCCCAAACCAACCCTGAGCGGGCTTTCGGGCGGGCGGGCTTTTTTTAGATAGTTTTAAATTTTTTTAATATATAAAATTAATATTTTAAATTTAAAAAAAATAATTACTTAATTAATATCTCATAACTCCTTAACTTAAATAAAGAATCAGTGATGAGAATATTTTGAGCTTACTTATTCTTATTATAATGCTTCTTGTATATCTTGATCTATTTATGTATTCATACGACGATGTTGTAATGCAGTATAATTTTAATTCTTTAATTTAAGGAGAAAAATTTAGTAATTACAAATCAAAGATAAATAGTATTATTAAATATCAATTCCACTTATACGTATAAAATAATAGAAGAAAATAAATTAATTATACAAGATATATTTAAGATCAAGGATTCAAAATAGATTTTACATACTATAAGGTCATTAATCATCAATGTATATATTTTGGAGATCATTAATCTTAGGAATTATTTTTGAATGATTTATGAGATTATTATTTTTTAATTTATTTTCACGACCAAGATGTGAATAGTAAGAAAATTATTACTATAAAAAATAAATAATTATATAAAATACAATTAATATTATTAAAATATATAGATATGTATATTAAATAATATTATAAATATATATATTTAATAGAAATCGGGCGGGCTTTTTAGCCCAAAACCCCGGGCTTTTTTGGCCCGAAGCCCGGTAGGCCAGGGATTTTTTTCGGGCGGGCTTTTTAGGCCCGATTTTTTTCGGGCCTTTAATTTTTAAGCCCAAACCTCGGGTACCCCGAGCGGGCTTTTCGGGCCGGGCTCATTTTGTCGGCTCTAGCCGCTAATATACTATTACCATACAACATTGAGTGTACATATTCATATATGTGCCTCACACATTTTTCCATTGTAGATGTTAAGTTGTGATATTGTGTCTATATAAATGTCAGTTTTCTTTGAATGTATGTCACCATTGCATAATACTTATTTTTATCCCCGCTTTTTAATTATCATCCTGAATCACAACTTCGATTAAACCGTCCTTAAGAATAACAGACTATAACATATATATGGATAGCATATTGGGAAGTGCACGTGTTGGTAATGAGCAAGATGTGTTTGCTCGTTTTGGCCATTAGCGAAACAAATAAGGTTGATCGAGAATGAGTGTGATACGACGGATTTTCACGGGCATCACATATCCATTTCAAGTTGTGCATCTCTATTTAACACATCAATCTATATTTTTGCATGGGCTTCATATAATACTAACCTTTGCATGTTATTGAGAAAAGTTACTATTGGACGATCACATCATCATTTTCTTCTCACTCTCTCATTGCAAACACTACATCTGTAATCGGAATAATGATTTTATGAGTGCTTAGTTCAAACATAGAGTGCGGGCATGAAAGAGGGAATATTTGTAGAAGAAAAAAAATATTTTTTTTCACAAGGTGAAAGCTCGCATTTTTATTATTAAAAGTGAGTATATTAATTGTTCTTTCATTAGTTGACAGTAATTATCTCTAGAATTATACACATATATATATTTCAATTGGAGAATTTAATTAGTTTGATAATATAATTTTATGATAATCTTAATCCATCAAATTATTATTGTATCATAAAAGTGTAATAAATTAAATTTGTAGCGATTATAGCCCCCCCAAAAAATTTGACATTGAAAATACAATCATAATAATTGAAGATCATACACGACCGCTATCGTGGACGAACAATCAAATACATTAGGCCTTATTTGATAGACATGTTAAGGTATGTAGAGATATGTAAAAAAACAAGATATGTATTGTAGATAATGTGAGATTGACATTGTATCTTGCTGTTTAGTAAATAAGATATAAAATGTAGATAACATAAATTATTTGTTTGATATACTAGTTTAAAATCTAGATTAAGCAACAAATTTATAATTATAACCTTATGACAATTTGAAAAAGACAAATATATCCCAAAATATATATTTTTTTCCCCCAACCTCAGCAAAAATCATATACCAACTGAGTCTTTTGAACCAAGAATTTGAAGGCGAAACCTTATCAGAAATCTTGGTCTAATCGATCTTCGTTGCTACCGTCTTCGAAAATTTTGTGATAGCGAGCAAAAAGCGTTGGCAAGACTGGAGAAACACTCATTTGAGGCGTAAGGCGCCACAGACTGGGATACGAATGAGGGGATCCAGCAAGAGAGATTTGTAGATGAGAGAAATTGAAAACAATATGAATCTAGTGGATGCAAACATGATGAAGGGAGAAACTTAGTATGTGAATTGGGAAAATATTAAAGCACATAAACAAAATGTAATCTGGGGGTGGAGATTATTGTTGGTAGGAGATGGTGAGTTTGGGAATAAAAATTTGAGGCTGCAAAGATAATTGTTCAAACGAAAGTTACACCTTAGACAAAAGATTTACAGATGAACAACAACAACTACAAGGAAATAAAGCATCTAATTGCACAACACTCCTTCAATCGCACAACAAACGCAAGGTATGATATTTTTTGTAATTTGGTTCTACGATTTGAAAATGGGTAGAATGAAAATATCGAACAGGTTTTTGTCATTCGAAGAGGATAATTTTGTAATGGCCATGAATAATATGCAATATTGTTGAAGAAAGCTTGTGTTTCAGAGGGTAGCCGTAAGTTCTGCAACATAAAGAGGAATAATATTTTGTCAACGGGCTTAGGTTAAACTCAGGCCTGAGATTTTAGTAATATAGAGTACCAAAAAAGTAGTTAAGGGTGTATTTGCAATCTAGGCCTTATCTTGGCTATCAAACAAACCCTTAAAATATTTGAAGATCAAGGACGACTGTTAACGTAAACGAACAATGTCCGAACAATGTCGTTTTGCGTTCGAAGAAATAAGGTGAAATTTAGGGGGCAATATTAGGGGTGACTATTCAGGTTGGATCGGATACCCTATCCGAAAAAATCAGGTACTTGACCCCGATTAAACACTGAAAATGATACCCGACCCCAAACCGAATTAGGTATTCAGGTATCCGATAGTATCTGTTATTTTACATATTTCGTCCTTTCAATGTTCGAATATGTTTGCTAGCCTACTTTGTTTGTTGTTAGCCTTAGTTTTCTAAATGTTTAAAGGTCTCGAGTTCGATCTTGAATTGGTGCAATTTCTTATTTCTTTAATTTCAATGTATGTTACTTTATAATAACGTTTTTCTCCTTCCACCGTCCAAATATAACTATTTGCTTATTAAGTTTATCTTTAGACTAGACTCACACACCTTCTTAAAGGTCAACACTTCGATCCTTCTTGTGTGCAAAAGTTATAAGTTTTTTATTTAATATAGAGTTATTATATTTGAATATATTAAAATACATATTTAAAAAGAAATTAGGTGGTCAAACAAATTCCTATACACCTATTACCTGATCACGATCCATTTAGCCATCTTTTGGATAATCTGATATCCAATATCCGATAAATTTCGAGTCAGATAACGAGTATCTATGATTAATCGATATTCTAGTAGTCACCGCTAGCAACATATAAACCTGAAAGAACCTTTCTTCGAATTTACGTGTAAGGGTACCCACAATGGTGGGTTTTTAACTAAAAACTAGTTTTTAGTTTATCATTATGGATCAATAAACCAGTTTTTTTTTAAAAAACAAGAAACCAGTTTCAAATTCGAAACCAGTTTATTGTGGGTCCCACCGCGCATGACATGCCACGCGTGACACGCATGCACGCGTTGATTGGCGCGTCTGCAGCCTGTGCCGTGAAATGTACCGCAATTTTGACCGCCTTTTTTCTTGTGCTTTTGTCCTTTGCTCTCTCTTTCTACTTCACGTTAATCAATGACAATATTAAAACTATATTGCTATAGCTAAACAATATTGCTGTAGCTAAACAAAACAAATTAAAAAAAAATCTTATAGGGTGACCAGTGACTTAATTTCCAGAATTGAGTAATATTTTAATTTGAATTACTATATTTTAATATTTTAATTTTAGTAGTGTAATTTTAATTTTTAATTTGAGCAATGTAATATTAATTTTTAATTTTAATCAATGCAATTTTAGTTTTACCAATGTAATATTATTTTTTGTAATGTAATATTAATTTTAGCAATGTAATATATAATTTTAATTATCTCATGTATAATCTAAATATATAAATAATGTATAAATAGAGAAAGAAAGTGTGAGAAAAGAGTTTGTATTAATATTTCTGAAGAATAAATAAAGCTTAGATTATTATTGTAAGTTTTCTTTACTCTTCTTTTGTATTTAAGTTTTATATTTTAATTAATATCATGGATAGCCTTATAGGCTAAATCCTTATGTGATAAATCATATCTAAGCTATATAATTATCTCTGTTATGGATCTTGAAATCATATGAAGTAAGATTAACAATACGATGATTAAAGTCGTAGATATGGAGGTTGGTTGAAAATATGTATCAGGCATGTTTAGGGTATCGTAAGATCTGTTGATCTGCACTTTTTGCCCGTTTCAAAGACATGTTGAAAGGCTGTTCTTGGACAGTTTTGGTGCTAGATGTTTTGATCTGGATATTCTAAACTGATGACTGATACTGTTTTCCTGTAATCAGAGCAATCTGGCTCTATTCCTCAGTTCAATCTACCTCTTTAATCATAATATTGTTGGTCCTGCTCCCTGTATGGTATCAGAGCCATGGTGGGGATAGTTGTGTAGTGAGGATACGATTTATCACATACCTGAATTCACATGAATTTAGCAAGAAGAAAAAATACTGTTAAAAACAGTATGAAAGAAGAATATGATATACCTGAAAATCTAGAATTATTGAATAAATGGACAATACCTAAAATTGAACCAAACATGATATATAAACTTGGTACTTTTGAAAAAAATGGATTAAAACAAATTGTTAAGACTATGGAAGAAACAATTGCTTTACATGGTGAAGAATTGACTTTAAAATTGCTTCAAGATAGTGATTTAATGCCTTATAGACACTCTCATAAATTTATTCATATAGGATTAGTATAAATTGCCTTTAAGCCTTTAACATTAGAAGGATTACCAGAAAACTTTATAGCAGCTTTAAGAGATGGAAGGAATTTAAATTGGAAACAATCTTTAATGGGAATAATACAAACCAGTCTGGCACATGGTCCAGTCTATTTTGATGTTTATCCAAATTTACAACTTTCATTATCTGATGTTAATATCTAAACCCATGGTTATAATTATAAATCAGGAACTGAAGTAATAGCTATATGTTATAGAATTTATTATAAACCATTATTTACACTAAATCCACAATGTAAAAGGGTTGATAAACCTTTAAATGAAACAATTCTAATAGAAACTAATTTTAGTAAGTCTAATATTACTACAAGAAGAAAAATAAAATGGGAAGAAATAACTTTTCCGGAAAATTGGACTATAGAAAGAGCGATTACACCTCAATCGTAGTACAAAATAATCTAGTAAGTAATACAAACACACGAAGGATCATAATATTACAGTTTGAAGATAGTAGACCATCATTATCATCCAAATTTGAAAAATCTTTAAATATGTATTCTCATATTTCACCTTTAGATTATAAGGTAGAACAACCTTTACGCCATCCGGGCATCTACATCTCAAATAAGAGAAAAATATGAATCGATATTTTGGAAGAAGATAAAATTGATAAATTATATATAAAGAAAAATAATATTGTAAAAGGAATTAATATGCATAATAATAATATTAAAGAAGTGGATATAACCGAATCGAAATGAAATTTAATATTTAATGGTTTTAGAAACAATATGAGATTTTAGTCATGGATCACGAAAAGAAAAATTATACAATTAGAATTCAATACACCCAAATGGGAACCATTTAAAAAATGATTTTTTGAAAACTTTAATCCTAAAGAAAAATATTATATTCAAGAAGAATTTTATAAATTCTGTAAAGAAAATAATAAGTTAATACCATTTGTCCCTTGGTTTATTTCAACTTATATAGAACAATATATTTCTGTTTTAGAAAGAAATTACAGACTTAATAATGGAAAAATTTTAAATCAAGTTTATCCTCCACAACATCATTTCAAATTGAAAAGAATGAAAAAATTCATAATTTTTTAGCCTTTGCAAAATTATTAGAAGATAATACTCTACATGTAACATGTCAACAAATAAATACAATATTAGAACAAAATAATTATACAAATTTATACCTAAACATTTTGGGAGAACAAATTACATCATTATATGATAGAGTAGAACAAATAATAAAGATTATAAATGATATTAAAATAATAAAAAATGAAATTGTTGAAGAAAAAAATGTAGAAGTTGCTACTCCAACTATTCAGCCTCCACCTGAAATAAAAAATTTTAAATTAAAATCAATAAAAGAATTAGAAGTATTTCTTGAAGAAAAATTTAAGGGGTTAAAAATTAGTACCTTAGATAAAAAGATAAGGTAAGAATTAATAGAGAATTCTGAATATAAAAAAGTATATGATAATCAAATTAATAAATTGTCAATATGGATTGATAAATCCACTACAGGAAAATATTATTATCCAAGACCAACACCTGTAGATAGGGATGGCAATCGGGTCGGGCAGGCACGGATAGTGCCGAACCACTTCCGTACCCGCGAAAATGTTCCCCGCCCGCGACCCACCCGCAACCTGCGACGGGTAGGAGATTCCCACCATACCCACGACCCGCGGGTACCCGCGGGTTGGCGGATACCCACGAACCCGCCACCCGACGGGTATCCGCCACCTGCCACCCGCGGACTACCCGCGAAACCTTCACCCGCGAAACCAAGCATTTCAAAAAACACGAAAATATCACTAACAAATTCATAAATCATAAAGTTCAAATCCACAATTCCACATTCAAATCCATAAAATTCAAATCCACAAATCAATAACACAATGAAAATTCAAATCCACAAATCAACAACACTAAATGAAAGTTCAAATCCAATTTAACAACAATAAATGGGGAGATCAAGTTATATTATTCCAATTCAACGGTTGATATAGAGCAAGTTTCCTTGGAGTGGGAACTAGGGTTCCTAATTCATATTTTCAGAATTTGGAAATTAATTAATTAATAAAATAAGTTATTAGATGGGAGGGTTTTCACGGGTTCGTTGGTAATTCGCGGGTATTTTTACGGGTATTTTCGTGGAGTGCGGTTCGCGGTACACGGGTTTCAGCGAATGCACGGTAGTGTCAACCATTTCGTGCAGTGAACTAAGCGGTACTAGTTTTAAACCACGAACATACCCACGGTGCGAAATGTCTACCAAACCCACGAATAATCGGACGGATACCGTGGGTTTCGGGTATCCATGGTCGATTGCCATCCCTACTGTAGATATTCTAATAGAAGAATCAAATGATATAATATCAAACAGTTATAGTGGACATCATATTTATGAATGAAATATAGATGAGTTTGTACATCAACAAATACATAACACAATGCATAGAATATTACAGTATTCTACTATATGTAAAAATAATGGAAATAGAGATAGAAATTGCTAAAATGATAATAGCGAGTTTACGGGACAATTAAAAGGATGGTGGGATCATTATCTCTCACAAAATGAAAAGATGATATTTTAAATCTTGTTAAGCAGGAAGGAAATGAAATAAAAGAAAATGCGGTTTATACAATCGATAATGAATATTGTAGAACATTTTACGGGGAAGATATCTGAGATAATAGTGAAAATATTAGAACCTTGTTACAAAATCTTAGGTGTAAAACACTTACAGATTTTAGATGGTATAAAGATACTTTCTTAAGCGGTCTTGGAGTTACACAGAATGTAATAGTTCTCATTGGAAGTCAAAATTTATAGATGGTCTTCCTAGCTTATTTGTTGAAAGAATAAGAAGAATCTTGAGAAAAGATTTAAATGAAATTCCTTACCAAAATTATACTTATGGTAAATTAATAGGAATATGTATCCAGAAGGATTAGCTTTATGCAATGAAATAAAGCTAAATCAACAAATGAAACGCCAAAATTTGGTAGAAAAGAAACAATTAGGACAATTTTGTGATCAATTTGCTATGAATAAAATTCCTATGTCAACTAGAACATCATCTAGTAAAAATAAAATGAAGAGTTATAAAGAATATCCCAAGAAAAAGAAAAGATTTTCTAAGAAAAAAATTGAACAAATAAAAATAAGAAAAGATGAAAGAAATAATAAAAAATGGGAAAAGAATTGGAATAAAAGAAAATCATAATATGCGAAAATGTGGAAAATATGGTCATTATGCAAATAATTGTTGGACTAAGAAAAGATTAATAATCTTGACATAGATAAAGATATGAAAGAAACTCTTTCAAAAATATTATTAAATTCCGATGAAAGTTCAAATTCTAAAGAATATTCTTACTCTAACTATACAGAATCAGATCAAGAAATTGATAATATAGAAAATGATTCTTTAATATCTGAATCTGAATCTGAACCTTGTATTCTTGGACAATTTTGTCCAGAAAATATCAGAAGATAATGAAGGAAAAGAATTTTATAAAATTCTTTCACAATTTAAAGATTTAGAATTAAATGTTTTAACAAATAATAATTTTTTAGAATTACTACAATTAATAAAAGATCCAGAATTAAGGTCTAAAATAATAGATCAAATAGAAAATATTCCTAGTACTTCTAATAATAATAATATTGATAATAACAAAATTAATAATACTAAAGAACCTTACATGATGTCTGAGGTTTATAAATTATTAAAACAAAGAAAAATAGAAGAGAATCCTACTTCTCTTAAAGATATTATAAATGAGATTAAAAATCTTAAAGAAGAAATTAGTAATTTAAAACAAGAAAATTTAAGTCTTGATTATAGAATTTCTAGAATAGAAAATAATGAAGAAACAAAAACTCAAATAAAACATAATTATGAAATTGATAAAGAAGAATTTCCTAAAGATGAAAATTTTCTATCTACTTTAGAAATGATTATATCACAAAAATGGTATATAAAAATAACACTCTTAATTGATAATTATTATTCAAAAGAATTTACAGCTTTAGAAGATAGTGAAACTGATTTGAATGTTATACAAGAAGGATTGATACCTACTAGGTATTTTCATAAAACTACTCATACTTTATCACATGCTGCAGGAAATAAATTACAAATTAATTATAAATTACCTAAGGCATATGTCTGTATAAATAAAAATTGTATACAAACAAGTTATTTACTTGCTAAGGATATTACTAACCAGGTTATACTTGGAACACATTTTTTAACAAAAATTTATCCTTTAATAAAAGTTGATAAAGAAGGGATTATAAGAACTTTTAAAGGAAATAATATAATTTTAAAATTTATTACTGAACCTATTACAAAAGTTTTGCATGAAATATATGATAATATTAGTTCAAAAGAAAAACAATTAAGTTTTTTAAAACAAGAATTGAATATAATTACAATAGAAGAAAAACTTCAAAATCCTAAATTACAAGATAAGATAAAATTATTAATAAATCAATTTTCTATTGAAATTTGTAATGATCATCCTAATGCATTTTGTGATAGAAATAAACATATTGTTTCTCTTCCTTATGAAGAAGATTTTGATGAAAAAAAAATTCCGACAAAGGCTAGACCTTGTCAAATGAATTCTGAATATTTAGAATTATGTAAAAAAGAAAATGAATCATTAATTCAAAAAGGATTAATAAGTCCTTCACAGTCTCCTCGGTCATGCACTGCTTTTTATGTTAATAAACATAGTGAACAGGAAAGAGGAGTACCAAGATTGGTAATTAATTATAAACCACTTAATAGAGTATTAAAATGGATTAGACATCCTATTCCAAATAAAAAAGATTTATTGGATATATTATATGATTCTGTTATATTTTCTAAGTTTGATTTAAAATTAGGATACTGACAAATACAAATAAATAAATCTGATAGATATAAAACTGCTTTTAATGTTCCTATAGGACATTATGAATGGAATGTCATGCCTTTCGATCTTAAAAATGCACCTTCTGAATTTCAGAAAATAATGAATGATATATTTATTCCTTATAGTGAATTTATTATTGTTTATATAGATGATATCTTAGTTTATTCTAAAGATATAGAAATGCATTTTAAACATTTAAGAATATTTAAAGATATTGTTATAAAAAATGGTTTAGTTATATCTAAATCTAAAATGTCTTTATTCCAAACTAATATTAGATTTTTAGGACATAATATTGAAAAAGGAAATATAATTCCTATTAATAGAAGTATTGAATTTGAGAATAAATTTCCTGATGAAATAATTGATAAAACTCAATTACAAAGATTTCTTGGAAGTTTAAATTATATTTCTCCATATTATAAAGATCTTGCTATAGATAAAACTATTTTATATGATAGACTTAAAAAATTACCAATCTCATGGACAGAAAAACATACAAATGCTGTTAAGAAAATAAAAGAAAAATTAAAACTCTTCATTGTTTAATGTTAAGCAACCCAAATTGGGAAAAATAATTGAAACAGATGCTTGGATATAGGATACTGAAGGAATTCTTAAGCAGTAAATCGAAAATAAACAAGAATATCTTGTTAGATTTCATTCAGGAAAATGGAATAATGCACAAAAGAATTATGCAACTGTAGCTAAAGAAATTCTTGCTATTATTAAATGTGTGTTAAAATTTCAAGATGATTTATATAATCAAAATTTATTATTAAAAGCAGTTGTAGATCCGCTAAATTTATGTTTAATAAAGATTTTAAACATGACGTTTCTAAACAAATGTTTGCAAGATGGCAAGCTCATTTAGCTCCATTCGACTTTGAAATTATTTATAAAAATGACAAAATAATAGTCTTCTCGATTTTTAACTCGAGAATATATTCAATGAATTTTTCGGATATGTATTCTCGAGTAGAGAACTTCCTCTTATAGAGGAAGAGGTGATGATGAAAACAATCGATATTACGGTTCAACATGGAAATGCAGAAAGCTTATAGTTTCAAATTTATCAGAAGATAAAGAATATCAAGAGTTTCTCGAGGTAGAGGAACTTCCTCTTATAGAGGAAGAGGTGGCAGAGGAAAACAACCAGATATTCTGGTTCAACATGGAAACAGAAAGCCTATAGCTTCAAATTTATCAGAAGATAAAGAATATCAAGAGTTTCTCGAGGTAGAAGAACTTCCTATAAGAGGAACTTCCTCTCATAGAGGAAGAGGTGGCAGAGGAAAACAATCAGATATTCTGGTTCAACATGGAAACAGAAAGCTTATAGCTTCAAATTTATCAGAAGATAAAGAATATCAAGAGTTTCTTGAATACAAGAAACAAAAAGAAAAGGAAAGTACTTCATCACAGAAAAATACACAACCATCATTTTCAAATATAGTTGGAAATGATAATGATGAAGAAAATAATACATATATTATGAATAAAACCCAATAGGTTATAATACTTTTGGAAGAAAATGATTTGAGATGGCAGAATAATCCATGGATATTCATGGAAATGTATATGGAGAATGCTTCGTATGCAGGAAAAGCGTATAAGTCTCGACTTTATTATGAGAATATTCTCATGAATAATGGATGTGAAATAGTTCATTTTCATAGTGGAAAAAATGAAGAAGTTTATAACTTCAGTAAAATCATAGTCAAGAAGATTATATCTATTGAAGAATGAGGAATATCTCCATTAAGGCAAAAGAATACATATATCCTAATACAAAACTTGGTGAAGTATAATTATTGGGATTATATGGATTCTTTCAATAAGGTTCTCTTATATGAGAATGACAAGAGAAAACACTATTAGTTCATAAAAATTTGTGCGAAGTTTATAACCATGAAATTTTCATATGGTTTGCTAAATGGTGGCAAAAATTTGGGACATCAATAAATATTTTACCAGAAGAATGGAAAGAAAAATTTGAAAAATGGGTGAACATTTCACCTAGAATTCTGGAATATCAGGAGAAAAATAAATGTATAGAAGACATATCTTCTATGTTATTTTTTATAAATTTTCAATTCCTTGGATATGGAAGTGGTCTCCAATCTTTGGTTATACTGGAAGATTTGATTCCATGTATAAAAACAGATTTTACTCAAAATTCGGGATAAAATGATAAAAGAAACCCGAAACCAAAAAGATTTTTGGTATTGATACATTGCTTCTCATAGAAGAAAAAATTAAGATTTATGAAGAAAGGAGTCATGCTCAGAATCAGAAATTAACACCATCTCCTTTTGATTATATCACTAGGAAGATGAAAATGAAGTATGAGGTTCTATCTAAAGAAGAGATAATATCTCAATATATGGATGAAGTTAAAAAAGATTTAATGTCTAAATTAGGAGAAGAGACAATATCTCAATATTCCGATTCATCAATGGAATTTATGGAATCTTAAGATCCTAATGAAATATCTATGGATGATATCTTTAATGCAGTTAAAGATACATTGGTGGATAATATCAAGAAAAAGAAAGAAGTATCTTCATCTTCATCTGTGGAGTTCAAAGATGCATAATTTCCAATATGGATTTTTAGCTTTGAAGGAATGTCAATCAAAGCCCGGAGAAAATTGTTATATCTGTAACAATTTTGGGGAAAATAAAAGACTCCAAAGCAGGCTTCATCAGCAAACATCAGATTTATTTATGTTAAATGTTACTACCGAAGTTCATCTTTATGAAGGTGAAAATGGATGACATATCCTATTGAAAATTGTAGAAGATTTTATGCGAGATATGATGCCAACGAAATATCAGGCAAATCATCCGGTGGAATGATAAAAGAAGGATCAATAGAGGACCTACGAAATATGAGAAGAATGATACATAATATGGTGGCGGAAAAGAAGCCACAACAAGAGCGACGGATGGAGAGCTCGGTTTAGAGGAAGACAACTGAGATAATCTCAGAAGATTTGGCTTTGATATAGCCTAAATGAAAGATGACTTAAGCAATGACGAAATAAAGTGGAGAAATTCTTTGGACTAATCGATTAAAAAGAACAAAACAATAAAGGACGATAATATTTTCAACTTTATCAATTTTGATAAAGTAGGGGACAATGTCCCAATGATATTTTGTAGTACTATTTGTATATGACTTACTATTTGCTCCACTAGTATTGTGTAATGACAATAATTTTACCTTTAGATAGTCTGTTATAATTTGTCATTTTGTTCCCCATTTGTATATAAATAGGGGATCATAGTTTGTTGTAGGTAGAGAGCACGGTAGAGAGTGAAGAAAGTTAGTACATATTAGAGTGAGAAAGAAAGTGTGAGAAAAGAGTTTGTATTAATATTTCTGAAGAATAAATAAAGCTTGGATTATTATTGTAAGTTTTTTTTACTCTTCTTTTGTATTTAAGTTTTATATTTTAATTAATATCATGGATAGCCTTATAGACTAAATCTTTATGTGATAAATCATATCTAAGCTATATAATTATCTACATTATGGATCTTGAAATCATATGAAGTAAGATTAACAATCGACGATTAAAGTCGTAGATATGGAGGTTGGTTGAAAATATGTATCGGCATGTTTAGGATATCGTAAGATCCGTTGATCCGCACTTTTGCCGTTTCAAAGCCATGTTGAAAGGTTGTTCTTGGCGCTTTTGGTCTTTAGATGTTTTGATCTGGATATTCTAAACGATGACTGATCTTGCTTTCTCTATGTCGAGCAATCTGCTCTATTCCTCGCTTCAATCTACCTCTTTAATCATAATATTGTTGGTCTTGCTCTCTGTATGGTATCAGAGTCATGGTGGAGATAGTTGTATAGTGATGATATATAAGAAGTATGTATTCTAGAGGGACCCTTAAAAAATTAAGAAATTGGTTTATAATTGTAGGAGATGAGAGAAAAAAAATAGGTGAGTTTTTAAAAGCTGATGTGTCATCTAAAAACTGGAAAAATCAGTCTAGGGTTGTGGGCACCCTAAACCCCTCAATAAAAAAATCTAAAGTGCGTCACGTTCATATAAATAGGTAATTATAACACGTCATCCTTAATTCTCTCTCATCTCCACAATCTAGGGCTTTTACATCTCTCCTTTCCCCTCTCTCTACCCCGTGCGCAATTTCCTGTATTTTCCGGCAAAAGATGGCAGATGAGGCGGTGTGCGCTGCAGGAGCCGAATCGAACAAGAGCAAGTATGAGGATTCGCCGCCAGCTGTGGGGCGTAGGTCGACGGGGTTATCGTCGCCGCCCGATTCCGCCGCGCTTCCGCCTTCGTACAACAACGTTCCACCGCCTATGAACGAGATCGAGCTGGCTAAACAGAAGGCGCAGGAGATTGCTGCTAGGATTTTGAACAACGCTGATCCTTCGAAGAGAGCGAGAGTTGAGAACGGTGGTGGCGGTGGATATGATGTTATCGGTACAGGTTGGGGCTTCTTTGGGCACAATTTTATATTGCATGCTGTGTGTTAGTCTCGCACATTTTCTCTTCAGTTCACCTCTAGTTGCTCTTGTGAAGTGTTTTATGTCTTTGGTAGCCCTAGGTACGAAATTTTGACGAACACTCCGTTTGATTGAGCTTATAGTGCCTGAAAATTGTAATTTATTTATGGTGATTATCTAGCTCCAAAATGTTTGCTGGTTTGTTTCACGATATTCTAGGTTTCTAACAGTGAAATTAGTTGTACTTTTTTACTTCTATGTTTCTTGGTAATCTAACTCGAGATGTTTATGCCCTTACTTGTGAAGCACTTGGCATCTGTATAACCGCACAAAATATTACAACATATTCTTGTTGGTTGAGATTTTCTTAATGAAAGGAGATGAGTATAATGGAGCAAAACTGTGTTATGTTCTTTGGTTTTAGGTGTCAGCCATAAGCATCCGTGTTTAGGTCTTGGTGGTCCAACACAAAGTGCTTCCTATGGTTACCCAGGTCCAAGCAAGAAAATCGATATTCCAAATGGAAGGGTTGGCGTGATAATTGGCAAAGGTGGCGAGACTATCAAGTATCTCCAACTACAGTCAGGAGCTAAGATTCAGGTCACCAGAGACATGGATGCAGACCCTAACTCTACTTCAAGAGCAGTTGAGCTCATGGGAACTCCGGATCAGATAGCCAAAGCAGAGCAATTGATCAATGATGTTCTTTCTGAGGTATTATGCATGTTAGCAAGCCCTTCAATACCTGTTATTTGTGTGTTTGTTGCCCTCCTCTACCTTAAGGATGTCTATTTTTGGAACCCGTGTGTTGATGTTAATTCGGTTTGAGAGTCAGCTCTGCAGCTGTGGAAGTTTATGGAAGCAATATGCCTTTCATCAGTATTTTCTTTGATCAAGTCTGTGTAGTAACAGTTTGATTCTCAATGGGACAGGCTGATACAGGTGGTTCAGGCATAGTTTCCCGGCGGTTGACTGGGCAGCAATCTGGGGCCGATCAATTTGTTATGATGATCCCTAATAATAAAGTATGCAAGATGTTGTCTATTCGCTCTTAATACTATTTATGTCATGGTTTCAGTACAATGGATAAATTTTCAGGTGGGACTTGTTATTGGTAAAGGAGGTGAAACTATAAAAAGTATGCAAGCAACAACTGGGGCTCGGATCCAGGTAGGGTGGCCTGAATTTTTCTTACAAAATATACATTATGTTGATAATGGCTGTTCAGTTTTCATGAAAACCCGAGTTTGCCGTATGAATTCATCATAATACAAAGGTACTTACTCAAATGCTACAGGTTATACCCCTGCATCTGCCCCCTGGTGATATGTCAAAGGAGAGGACAGTGCAAATTGATGGAACTAGTGAACAAATTGAAGCTGCAAAACGTTTGGTTGAAGAAGTTACCAGTGAGGTTTGTTCAATGGTTGTCGTTTATATTTTCTTTTGTGACTCTTTTTTTTTGTGATGTTTATGTATGGAAAAGATCTTTTTATACTTCCACATGCTGGACTCTTTGGTTTCTGCATGTATATATTTACTTGTCCCCCAATTCGTTTAATATGGTACCATGTTGATTTTCTATATGATTGCATTCTTCTTGTGTTCGTTGAGATTTATTTTTCTTGGTTTTATCATTGTCAGTAACGCCTATTGTCTTTTCAGAATTATTTGAACTTGCTATTAGCCTATTACTTTCGTTGTCAATTAAAAATTATCTTACTTATGAGCTGATTAGTCCTGTAATTCTCTCTGGCCTTCAATTATATTTCTGGTCAATATCTCCAGCTAAATATGTTTGAGATAAATTGCAATATTTTCCGTCTGCCTTCCCTACTTTGCCAATTTTGGATAGAGACTTGCAGATCCTTTTGGCCCTGTCAAAATGAATCTTGGATTGCAGAATTCAGCTTTCGCTGCCCTTCTTTCCGTAAGGGAGAACTCCGTGGTACATGCTCTTATTTTTTGGTTATAGTGTGGGCTATAGTTACTGGTTCACTTTCCACTATAGTACAGTAACTTTGTAGTACTTTGGTTTTTATGAGCTCTTTTAGGTATTCTCTCCAAGATTTTGGTTACTTCCTGTTGCTTTTGATCAATATCTAGATCAGTTTATAATTAGCTTTGTTTGGGAGTGATAATAAGGTTGAGAATTTTAGGATGTTACCTATATCCTTTTTTTTACTTATTGAATAGGATATCTGGTTTCTATGAGGCAGGTTTTGCACGGTTCCTCTCCATTAAGGTAACCAAGCAGCATATTAAGTTTCTTGTAAAGTTAGGGATATATAATTTTTGGTAATCAACTATAGTTTGATGGTTAAACTATTATATTCAAGTTGCCACCTCTTACATGTGAGGGCTCAATTTTTATCTTTTAATTGGTTCTCGTAATGGGGACCGTTGTAGAGGTTAGAGATTGTTGGACAAGTTTGGTGACACCAACATGGGCTCATATCATGTTGATGTTCCGTTCCATCAACATGTTCTGGTATGATACTTCATCCTGCATTGAATGGCCTACCTATGTTTGAGGGGATCTGCTCTCTATAGAAGCTTGGTGTTTTGTTATCAAGGTGGAGAAATCAGAGAAATATTAAACACAATTATATCTGGTCGTGTAGCTTGTATGTACCATAAGGACATTGGAGTAACTGGTTTTCTGCCATACAAAATTTGTGAGACGACTATGGCAAAGTATCTACTGACTTAATATTCTGCTGTCCCTTCGTCTTACAATGATCTCCAGTTGGGATTCCTAGGATTTAGTTTGAAGAACCATTCAAATCATAATGTATAAGTTGTCGTGAATATATAACTTCTATGCTATCGGGCATGGTTGCACTTTCTTTTTGGAGGAACAGCATAGCGTATACTATTAGCTGTTTGTGACATTGTTCCTATTTAAATACTCTTACCTCTATATTGTTTGCTTGTTGGACTTAATGAGATAAAGTTGAAAATAATGCTACCATTTATTTTGCCATTTCTCCTAGCTTGGTTCTATATAAGCTTTTGATCAAAACTTTCAAGTCGAGTCATCGGTATTGAATAGAGTGATAGCACATATTTCTTAGCTTCTGGTCTTACAAATTTCTATATTGCTATATTGATTCCTCGCCTAGTAACTTAATGGATTGTCCTATGTAATATACTGGATTTTTCTGTGGACCTGTAGTCCTTTTCTTCTGCTATAGATGCATGGTATTTGTCATTTTTGTTGTACCCATTCACTTCGAATAGGTAGAGGATGGGCTTCCGCAGGAGTTATCCAATAATACGACTCAACAAGTACGGTATGTAGGCGTCTAATCTTTGTCTTCGTGCAACTCTCCATGGGTATAGTGCTCAGTATATGAGGTTAAATTATTGTTGCTTGTTGGATCTTTTGTACCTGTTGATACATTACTTGGTGGCTCTGCTTACATTTTGAGCTGTATGTTTGTTTTTATCTATATATTATTGCTAGTCTCGATGCAACAGCCAGTTCTAGGTTCATTTGTCATAACAATTATGTGCAGAACCGCATGAGAGGTCAATCGATGTCTGGAGGATATTCTCAGCAAGGTTATCAAGCCAGGCCACCTACTAACTGGACGCAGCCAGGCCCACCTGGGCAACAACCCGGTTATGGCTATGGCCAGCCCGGTGCATACCCTGGTCCACCACAATACAGCATGACCCAACCACCTTACTCTGGTTATCCTCAACCCACATCCAGTGGGTACGGAGCCAGCTGGGACCAATCATCAACTGCTTCTCAAAATCAACAAGCTGCTCAGGGAGGTGGCTACGATTATTACAACCAACAGGCACCTTCCCAGCAACAGCAAGCTCATGGAGGCCCTGCTGCTCCCTCTGGCGCTGCGGGCTACGGTTACAGTCACTCCGCTTACAGTCAAGGACAAAGTGGCTACGGCCAAGATGGTTATGGTGGTTATCAGGCGGGTGCAGCTCAATCCGGTTACGGCCAGCAACAGCAGAACCCTAGTGCTGGATATGATCAGCAGCAGCAGCAAGCCTACAACTCTGCCTATCCGACACCGGATGGTCACACTCAGTCGTATGGAACACAAGGTGAGCCCAGTCAAGCACCTGCATCTGCTGCACAGTCGTACAACGCTGGAGGTCAACCCAGCCCGAATCCAAATTACCCGCATCAAGTTTCCAGCCAGCCCGGTTATGGGGCACAGGCCGGCTACGTGACCCAACCACCCTATGGAAATTATGCGACACCTCAGGCTCAAAAGCCCAGCAGTCAGCTGGCTGCACACCCACAACCTCAGCAATCACCTAGTGCGCAAGGTGGTAGGTACGCTCAGCCTGGTTATCCTCGTTCTCAGCCTCCACCAGCCCAGACCAGCTATGCTCACGCAGATTCAGTTGCTCAGAGACCTCCATCGTTGGGTTATGGAGCAGCAGCATATGGAGCCCCGCCTTACGGAGCAGCACCCGAAGCTGCTCAACCTGGCTACGGCCAACAGCAGCCCCCTCGGTACAGTAGTGCTTATGACGCCACCCCTCCTCAGGCAGCCCAATCTAATGGGGCTGCCAAAGCATCACCCCCCAGTTGATGAGTCGGGTTGATTTATCTATTGTTGTATTTGTCATGCTCGTACGATAGTTCTCTCGCGTGTTCTAACTATGTTTCTAGTGTACAACGCCAACTAGATTGTTTTCTGTCTGGTACTGTTATATCATGTTACTGATAATTTCCTGGAAATTGTGTTGTGGTTTCAGATTTGTCATTTTGGCTTGAATTTCTTTTTAGACAATTAGACTAATAATTTGTTGCAGAGTCAGACTTGGCCTTCGAAATATGTTTATGCGGGGCTTAAATGAGTTCGACTTTGTTCTTTTCGATTAATGTTCAGGGTTTTGTTAGAAATTTGAGTATATACACCAAATTTGTATGAAGTTATTGTCAAACTGGCACGCAAATTCGTCTTACAATGAAATAATCACAAATTGGTATGTATTATAGTTTCTGCTTTAGTTCATTAGCATATAATCTAGATCACCTTCCCATGTTATCCATCAACAACTAAATCTTCTCGGAAACAAGACCAATTATAAATCACAATCCTAGGATACCTGTATTAAGCAAATAAAAAAAATGTCAATTGCAACGAGAAAACACATATTTTCTTCTAATCTGTCTACTGCGAAAGCACAACAAAAAACTTTAAATGCAAAAGAGGCGATTCCAGGTATATTCTGCTCTATAAAGACAAAAGCAAGACATTGCAACAAAATTGCAGTAAACTTATTAAATCAATGTTCTCTTCAGCCTTCAACAAACAAGAACAACGGTCAATGAGAGGGACCCCTTACACCAGTTCCGTGCAAACCGGTCAAAATATCATTGACACTAAGAAAAAGGAAATTAGAATAAGAAACTTCAAATTTATAGAAGTGCGAAATGGCATTGCAACATATTCCATGCTATCTGGAAAAAATAGTCATCACGCCAATCCTTCCAAGCACCTGAAGTCGCTCGTCTATAGTTAAATATAAGTATTCTACAGAATGTGACTCCTGAATAACAACATCAGTTTAGGTGATAATAGCAGAAGGAATGTGAAGATGGAACCAAAGATCATTTTGGCAGCATATCCCACAACATCAGTTTCAGCATCGTATGAGGTGGTGGTATTGCATAGCAGAAGGCAGTGCTTCGATCACTGCATCCGCCAGATCAGTGATGAGCGACGATGTACAGTTCAGAGCAGGGACACGGCCCCAGTTCTTAATGCCCGATTCAAGAGCCAATTCTCTGTACTCCATGTCAATCTCTTCGAGAGTTTCTATGTGCTCGCCACAAAACTGAAAGTCGACGGCATAGCCATTAGACTAGATGAAGCAGTGAAGGAGCGAAAAATATTTTTCACAGGGCCCGAGTAATAATAATCTTAGATAGTAATATGTATTACCTTTAAGACTATAATCAGAAGTTACTAATAAATTTTAAAAAAATAGTTTTGAAGGTCCAAATATGAAATGACATATGTACCCCTACCATTTTCTAAAATCTAGGGCGTGGGGTGCATGGAGATTTTAAGTAATGTGATGCACGCGTCATGCCATAGAAGTATCTAACAGCAAGACTTTGTTTTATCTTTTTAAACAATGGAGAGAGAGAGAGGCATACCTTACACCTCGTTGGCCGAGCTCAACAAGAACTTCGTCAGTGTACGGCTTTAACCACTGCACGGGTCCCACCCGGCACCCACCCCGGCTCTGGAACAAAAAGTCGAACAGTTAAAACCAATACCAAGGAAGCAAAGCAGTTATGCAGACTTACAGTAACCAGAATTTGGTGTGTATCTTACGAAGTGATGTAATTCGATTAAGGAAATAGTCGACCAAAGATAAGAAATGAGAAAGCGCAATGAACCTGGTAAGCCAAAGTATGATCATTGCCAACTCCTCTTAACTTGAGCTCTTGCATTATTAGGAAGATACACTCTTCCATCTGATCTCGGTATGGTATGGATCACCGCATTCTCAACATAGCTCAAGGGAACTCCGTTGGCGCTGAAAAATATCATCACCTGCAAATTCAACAGAAAAAAAAATCATATTATCTCTATCATTCAGATTTGACGATCTATCAAGTTTTACAGCGAAGATATGTCATCCACCACTTCAGGGTGCGAGAAATTTTGCAACTCCTTCTCGATTAAGTCAGCCATAGATCCGATATAACCTTGTCGCCGATACCACGACTGTATGATAGCAACTGGTAATCTTGACAAATGTGCATCTCCCCTGATAGACAAGAGGAGGAAACCAAATTGGGAGCGTATTCATTATTCAATAATATACAAATGAAGTGCAACAACATATTATTATTACCTAAATATTTCTGGCAGAACACGGACGCTTCAGCCAGTTGTTGAAATAGAGTATTGGGGATACAGTGGCAATACGACAAGCCTTGTAATCCTATCTCTCTTAATCTGTGAGAAAACAAAACGTGCAATCACGCCAGAAAATCAAAATATGATTAAGTTGATTCGATAAACTTATGAAAAGATTATTTATCTTTGCTTTAATTAGCATCTAATAAAAGCCAAAATATATTTCATTTGCTCGACATGCCTGGTGAACTGCTTCCTCCGTGGATGGGTGCCAGTATCGCACTGCTACATAGACATTTGCGGACACTTCCTTAGCTTCAAGAGCCGATTTTAGTGCACTTGCCTGGAGAAGAGGAATTAAACAACTATTTAGATACCAAAACCCATAAAAGCAAGAAGAAACTTTATTTATGACCCTTGAATGGATACCTGCTCATCCGTTATTTTGCGCAAAGGCGAACCTCCGCCAATGGAAGCATAGCCTTCTTTGCTCTTCGGAGCTCTCAATACTGAAATCAATTGTGCCCAAGGACGTTGAAGGAAAAGGAACAACTTGGGAAGACGAATAATGTCCTGTAATGGGGAATTAAAACAGAATTACCGATCTGAAAACTATCAAATCAGATGGTAGTAAACAAAGTAGTTTTGACATAAACCATACAGGGTCAGCAAACAAATTGAACAAGAAAGGCTGAACATCGTAGCGCCTCCAGGATATGTCCACACCCCAGTCGAGCAAAATGTTCTTCCAACAACGCCCTTCCCCTGCACCGGAAGTCTCAAAGACCAACCTCCGGAAACAGAGTTTTTCACGTCGTTTGAACTAGATTGCTGATCCACAGAAAGTCTGGTAGTATTAACGAAAGATGGAATCCATTTAACATTATGGTGCAGCCTGAAAATGGACACAGTATCAAAACTTATATCTCATTATATCCAACATTCCACCAAGAAAAGAATAAGCATTCATGCAATATATCGCAAATCCATGTATATAATCTATTTAGAAAGACTAATATTCAGTTTAAAACTCTGACATTTTCTAAGTATGGTCAATACAATATATATAAACCCTCATTCATTTATATATATATATATATATATATATATATATATATATATATGATGGTTCACGTGAGAATGCAAATATTTATGAGATATAAGAATGCAATACTTTATATGTTAAATTTGATGCAACAAATTTATACATTTAGTGCAACAACGTTATACGTTAAATACTGCATTCTTATTTCTCACCAATATTTGCATTCTCACGTGATCCATTCCCGGTTGATTATGGTGAGAAAGCTACTTAATGTAAGAAAATAGGAATAATAACACATCTTTCATATTTGTGTAGCACAATCAGAATTACTATATTGCACATGTTGTTTAACACATATTTCATTTATTCGTAGCACATGTGCTAAACATATTAGTTTAGCATATCTTTCATTACAACAGAAGACATGAAGGGTTCTAGTCTTTGACATGAATCCGCGTAGCACACGAAATACAAAACTGTAGCACACCCGAAATTAAATCTCAACCATTGATATAGCAAATCAAAAACCCAAACTTTTCATATTTAGATATATGTTTAGAATATTAATTATTTTATTTTAAATAAATTATTTTATTCATAATTACATAATATATTTATTGATTTCTTACAACAAATAAAAATAATTAGAGATTTAACACAATAATTAGAAAGAAAGTAATTGTATCTAAGTAATAATTTTATATTTTCAAGTTAAATCAGTTAAACGAACTTATTCACGAGTTAATGAGCCGAATACTATCATGTTCAAGCTTGGTTTATTTAGCTAACGAGCTTCTTTTAACAAACTCGAACGAATTTTTATCAAATCGAACTCAAATAACTCATGAATGGCTTGACTCATTTACAATCCCGATAACACTCCATTTCTTGGAGCATATATCATAACACCAAATTTATGGATTTTCTAAAGAAACTAAACGCCACCTTAGGTGGTGATCGATCTTAATTTCGTAAGGGAAATAAATGCGCAAGAACACCAAGGATTTACGTGGTTCGATCTATGAATAAGATCTCGTCCACGAGAGAGAGAGTATTCGTGTATTGAATGTGTAAGAAGTGATTACAAAGAGTGTGAATGAATCTATTTCGCCTAATCTAGCCTCTATTTATACACAATTATTCGACCTAGATCTTAAATCCGAGGTCTTCTAACTAGGATTCGAGATCTTGGATAGGATCTTAATCATATCCCTTCTCGAATTAGGATTCTTTTAGATACGACCGAGCCTTCCTGCTTCCACCGGTTTTAGGGTCTTCTTGGGCGAACTTGTCCAGCCGAGCTTGATGTCGCCTTTACTTGTATTGGGCCCGATGCTTGGGCTCAGTAGTTGGGCCATATCCTATCACAACCCCCAAAAAAAAGACGCAGGCGAGGTCGTGTTCGTTTGGGGTTGTTTATGTCGGTAGGGCGCGAACGATCCGACTTGTGTGCCAATGTTTCAAATCATATATGGATGCCGCGTTTGTAGAGGCATCTGCCGAGGTCGTGTGCGCTGTTAGTATCTCTTGTCGAGGCGTTGAGTCGAGTTTTTTTGTTTGGCTTCACCGACGAGGCGCTATGCCGAGGTCTTTGGTCGGCTTCACCGACGGGCGTTATCTTGAGGTCTTTGGCGGCTTCGCCGACGAGGCGTTATGCCGAGGTCTCCTGCGACTTCACCGCCGAGGCGTTAATCCGAGGTCTCCGGCCGACTTCACCGTCGGGCGTTAAGCGAGGTCTCTTGTCTGTGTCACCGACGTTAAGTCGATGCCAACACGGATTTTTGCCGTCGTTGAGTACGGACACACGTGATACGCATTTAATGCGCATTTAATGCGGCAGGTTGGATTCCGATAAAGCGTATAATAGGGGAATATCTTCCTCGATACGCCATTTCTCATATCACTTTTGCTATTTCAAAATCTCGGACTTCCAAAACTTCGAAAACGATATAACCGCCGCCATTGTTGTCTCGAGTTCATCACCATCATCTTCGAAAACCAAAAGTAAGTTATGGCTTCTTCTTCTAAATCTTTTGAGCTTAGATCGTGTCCGTGCCGTTCGGATTCGCGGCGGTATTATGCCCCCCTTTCGGGATTTTGGTAAAGTGTCTTCTTTTCTTCCATTTTAACAACCTCCGATATAAAGGAGATTGTCTCTCAATACCGTATTGATATAATTTATGTTGCCCCGTCCGGAGCATAGGGCTTGTTCTCCTCCCGAGGGTTTGTCATCGCTCACGAAGACGGCCTCCGCCGGTCTTCGTATTCGTATCCTCGTGTATATGTTGAACTTCAACAGATGTTCGACATATCACTTGCCCAACTTACGCCAAATTCTTTTCGCATTTGGTGGGCTTAGTGTCTATGCCTATCGGCATAATTTTCCTTTCACTTTGGGGCTTGTTCTCCGCTTTTTCAAGCGAAGGGTGGTTCGGGTGGTTTTATTTATCACCCGTCGTAAATTCAAAGCCAAGATAAAGTCGAAGATCTCGAACCGCGGAAGAAGTTTTCTTTGTCAGTTCGATGGATCTCTTGAGTTTATATGGCGATCGGAGAAGATCGCCGATGTGGTGGTTGACGAGATTGACGGTGGCCTGGAGGAGGCACTGGACAGAGTAGGTCTCGTGGATGAGGCCTTTACCGAGGCCGAGCTCGCAGCTGCGGGGCTTAGCCCTTATGATCCTGCCACCGAGGTGGAGTCGGTGAAGGGTGAGGCCCCTCCTTCTCTTCTGTCCTTTGTTGCATGATTATTTGTGTGTACATGCCTGACCTCTTGTATTTATTTGCAGTGAACTTGATCAGGGATAAGAGGAAGAAGAGGAAGGATTCGAGCGCCGGTGTCGAGCTCCCCTCCTCTCTTTTGAAGGAGGTCGAACTCTCCTCCTCGATTTTGAAGGATGTCGAGGCTATGCCCGAAGTGAGCGAGGAGGCTTGGAAGTCTCCTGAGCCGCAGCCTCTTAGGCGCTTTAAGAGGTTAAAGCGTGCTATCCCCGAGGTCAGCGGTTCCGCCGACTCGAATCGTCGTCGTTGGCTCTCGCCGAGCTCCCCTACCTTTCCGAGGTAGCGCACCTATCCTTCTTCCTTGTGAAGTAATATAAATAATGTATTCTTCGATTTGTTGGGATTCTTTATGAAATTCGAGATCGTGTCGGCCGAGGTGGCCAAGATGTCCGCGGGATGGCCCGATGTCCGGTTTCATAACGGACTTCTTGAAAGGGCCGTTAGCCGGTTGACGGGTGACCCAAGATGCTCGAGGAATGGAGGAGAGAAGACTCTCCTCGTCCAAGAGATTAGCGAGGCCGAGGCAAAGATCCGGACCTCGTCAAATGCGGAAGGTGGCGGATCGGGCGGTGAGGAGGCGGCGGCGGTCGGCGGCGGCGGCCGAGGCGATGGGCGGCAAGGGCTGGGGGCGGTGAAGCCACGGCGGAGGCCGAGGTCGCCTTAATGAAGGCAAAGTTGGAGGAGGCTCGCCGGGAGGCCGAGGTAGCGAGGTCGCAGGGCGAGATGCTTGGCGTTATGGGAGGCTATTCCTTCTGGGCCCTCGGGATGGTGGGTGATGCGGCCGAGGTCCTCAATAAGCGCCGTCTCGGATGCAATCAAGAAGTCGCCGAGGACTACCGAATGGATAAATCAGTATGGGTATGAGGAGATAGAGGATGATGTCCCGAGGCGGGCCTATTTCGATGTCCTTGTCCGCGGCCCGAAGGAGCTTCCGTCTTTGCGGGCCTCGACTTCATCTTGATTCTTGACCTCGAGTCTGCTCGCTTGCCCTGGACCGAGATCCCGACCGACGCCTAATGGCCGATCTTACAAAGGGTCGGGGATCTGCTGCACTGGGGTTTTAAGGCGACGAGGCCCGGCGGCCTCTGAGGCGGGCGGACTTGGCGGTTAGGGTGGAGGAGGCCGAGGCTTTCCATGCTCGAGGCGGCCGAGGTGGACAGGCCGAGGCATCCGGAGGGTCACCATCCCCTTTTTTTTTGAATGTAAATGTACATGGTTTCGCCTAAGGGCATTTTAGTAGAATCACAAGTTTATATGAAAACACTTATCTTTTATTCATTGTCACACCAAATGCTTGATGTTTCTCCTTGGTTGAATCGAATTGAAGACTTATCGCGGGTTCGAATTAAAGAGGTCGAACTCCTCCATATAAAGGAAAATTGGGCCATGTGCGCGTGAGTCTCGTTATTAAACATAGAGCTGCCGGAGAGCCGTGACGAGCTCCGTGCTCGCCTTTTGCATTGGAGGAGTCGTTCGAGGTCGCCATGAGAAGGCTAAATTAATAGCCGAGGAGCATGCCGAGTACGGCGAGGCCATCCATCGAAATGGTGGGATGACTATCTCGGAAGTTGAAGCCAAGGTTGTCGAGGTTGTTTGCCTGTTGTGCGAGGTATCGGCGTGAATATGGTCGGACCTCCCGCACCATTCACGACAAGACGGTGAATTAAAAGGCTCGGAGGTATATACAAGACCGTCATCGCCGACGAAATGCTTCGACGGGATCGCAGAGGCCTCTTCTTCACGGAGCTTCTCGCCTAGAATAAATGAACCGAATTATGACGATCCGCGGATAGCTCAAGAGAGCGTGCTATCGCCTCGAACGACGTGGATCCTCAAGGGCCGAAGCCAAGCGTCATCGAGTGGCCGAGGTCGATCTAGCGAGCCCATATTGTAGATCGAGGACGAGGTAGGCGGGATTAGTATAGATGAGTCGTTGAATCGCGATTTTTCTAGGGATTGGCTCGGTTTTCCCGCCTCCTCCGCCTCGTAATATGTAATCAGATAACTTATTTTAAAACAAGAAAGATGTACTTGCTTTGTATTGACTTTATTTTGAACTAAAGTAATATATGAAGTCTTCAAGGAATCTGCTCGTAGAAGGGTAGTTAGTCCTTGTAGAGTTCCGTCTTGGAATTAATGATTTTTACCGAGGTCGTCGGGAGGGTGGTCCCTTATTCGCCTACATAGAGAGACCGTCTTGAAATAAACGAAGGTAGTCCGATCTCGTATGTAGGAATGGTTCTGTTTTTGCCGAGGTCATCGGGAGGGTGGTCCCTTATTTCGCCTACATAGAGAACCGCCTTGAAATAAACGAAGGTAATCGATCTCGTATGTAGGAATTGTTCTGTTTTGCCGAGGTTATCGGGAGGGTGGTCCCTTACGCCTACATAGAGAGAACCGTCTTGAAGGTAATCGATCTCGTATGTAGGAATGGTTCCTTTTTTGCCGAGGTTATCGGGAGGGTGGTCCCCTTACGCTCTACATAGAGAGAACCGTCTTGAAATAAACGAAGGTAACGATCTCGTATGTAGGAATGGTTCCTGTTTTTGCCGAGGTTATCGGGAGGTGCTCCTTTACGCGTTTAAATTCATCCTCGTATTAAACGAAGGTAATCTGACCTCCGTCGAGGAATTTGTCCTCCGTAGAGGGTATAGAATAATATTGAAGATTAATTATGCATTAGTGACAAATAAAACATGCACAAAAAATAACATTTTATTGATAAAAGACGACATAACAAAGTAAGACTCTGACTCGATTAAACAGGACCGAACATGACTCGACCTTTGACACTTATGCATAATATCTCTTCAGATGAATGATGTGCCATGCGTTGGGTAATTGCTCACCGCACAATTGGGCGAGCTTATAGGCCCCTTTGCCGAGGACTTCGTCGACCCGGTAAGGTCCTTCCCATGTGGCTTCCAGCTTGCCGAGCTGTTCGGCTTTGCTGACTTCATTATTTCGGAGTACGAGGTCACCTACTTGGAATTGTCGGGTTTTAACACGCTGGTTGTAATACCGAGCTACCTGTTGCTTGTACCGAGCTTCCTTGATGTAGGCGAGGTCTCTTTTTCTTCGAGTAGGTCCAGATCAGCTCGTAGATTTTCCTCATTTGCTTCGCAGCAGAAGTCAATGGTACGAGGACTCGGTACTCCACCTCTGCCGGATCATCGCCGGTTCCATACACCAAACCGTAGGACGCGTTTCTCCGCTCGAGGTCCTGTGTTGTTCGGTATGACCATAAGACACGTGGTAAATTTTCCACCCAAAGGCCCTTAGCTCGGTCGAGACGAGTCTTGATCCCTTCACGATGGTCCTGCTGGTGACTTGGTCCGACCATTTGCTTGAGGATGGGCCACCGAGGTGAATTTTGTTGATCCAAGCTCTTGACACCACTCTCTCGAATGTCTTATCGCTGAATGTGTTCCGTTGTCCGAAAGGAGGATGTGAGGATGCCGAAGCGACACACTATGCTCTTCCGCACGAAGTTGAGGCGTTCTTGCTTGTGATTTTGCCAAAGGCTCGCTTCCACCCACTTCGTGAAGTAGTCAATCGCAACAATTAGGAATTGAGCTGTCCCGGTGCTTTGCAAAGGGGCCTACGATGTCGATCCCCATTGCATAAACGCCAAGGGCTCTGATATTGAGGTGAGGTCGGTTTGCGGTAGCCTGATGCGTTCCGTGGAGTCGACACTTCGGACCCTTTTCACAAGGTCAATTGAGTCCCGGAACATCATTGGCCAATAGTATCCCCATCTCACGACTTTTTTCGACAAGGCTCGGGGTCCGATGTGACTTCGCATGATCCTTCGTGCACTTCTCGCAACGTAATCACCGATTCGGACCCAAGCACCTTAAGAGGTCGAGATATTATCAGATAGGACCCCCGCTCAATTGTATATCGCATAGATTTGTTCAGATCCTCCTAGCTTCCAACTTGTCTTGGGCGATTCGCCATTCTCCGGTACTCTCGAATGAGAGTCATCCAATCGGCTCTTCATCCGAAACTACGTTGACCTCGACTCGTCATCGGCATCGCCTATGCTTCGCTGACTTCTTCATCGGGCGGGCTCGTTGACGACGAGGCCAATTTACTTAAGATGTCACCGGCTGTTTGCTCCCTCGATGCGAACTATCCGAAAGTATGAGAAAATATGTTGTGCTTTTGCTTTTCAAGGTATTTCTTCATCCTGTTGCTTTTGCTCAGATTTCAACATTCGCTTACTACGACCGAGAATCACCGTGAACTTGCATGGCTTGTATTTGGAGATTTTGAGCTAGGCGAAGTCCTGCGATCAAGCTTCATACTCTACTTCGTTGTTCGTATTTTGAATGTGAACCGAAGTGAGTAGGTGATCTCGCCGTCCGGGCCTAGGAGTAAGATTCTGCTCCGCTACCTTTTCCCGAAGCCCCGCCAACGAGTTGCCAAGCCTCCTTTGGTACTTTATCCATTGGTTCGGCTTGGGCATCGTCGACACGGACTCGGTGGGCTTCGGTTTTCGACGAAGTTAGCCTCGGCCAGAAATCCGCTGGGGCTTGACCTTTGATGGCTGGCGGGCGAGAGATATATCGTGCTCGCCAGTTCGATTGCCCATTTCGCGATTCTCCTGAGGCTTGGCTTCGTCAATACTTGCCAAGTGGATAGTCGGTGAGGACTTGTATGGGATGTGCATGGAAGTATGGACGTAGTCTCCTCATGCGTTACCAATGCTAAGGCAAGCTTCTCCAAGGGCGATACTGCTTCCGGCCTTTAGTGCTCGGTGATGAAATACACCGAGTCGACGTCCTTCCTCTCGTACAAAGATCGCACTTATGGATTCGTCCGAGGCGGCGAGTAGAGAAAGGACCTCTTCCTCTTTCGGGACGGATAGAGTGGGAGTTTGGCGAGATAGCTCTTGAGATCTTCAAAGGCGGACTTGTGTACATCATCCCATGAGAATTTCGGGGCCTTTTGAGTATCTTGAAGAAGGTAGCTGTTTATCCGCGCTTTGAAAGAAAGCTCAGTCTTGCTATCTGACACGTCACCATGTACGTCATGGATGGTCTTTGCATGTTCATTTCAAAATGGTTTGGACCTTGACGGGTTGGCTTTTAACCTTCTTCGAAACCCAAGACCCTAAGAACTTTCCGCATCGAACCGCAAACGCACTGGGGTTCATTTCATGTTGATTTTTCGGAGAAGCCGAGGACGATCCGGGTCGGCCACACATGCGCTTCCTCCTTGCTGGACGACGATGTCGCTCTACGATACCTCCACATTCGACCTATGTAGGGCTTAAATATTTTGTCCACCATCCTTTGATAGGTGGCTCCTCGCATTCTTGAGGCGAATGGCATCTTTTATACGCAAAGACCAAGTCGGTAATGAAGGCTGTCTTGGCTGCCTTCATCGTCCATCGGGACTTGGTGATACCCTTTGTATAAGTCCAAGAAATCAAGACTTCGTATCCGACCGGTCGTCGACCTTCTTGTCAATGTTGGGAAGGGATAGCAATCCTTTGGGCAATGTTTGTTGAGGTCGGTGTAGTCAATACACATTCGCCATCCCTCCTCCTTTCTTCACCATTACGGGGTTGGCTATCCGGTCGGATATTTGACCTCGAACAAGATGCGAGCTTTTACACCGGTTCACTTCGTCGTGAATGACTTGGTTCCGTTCGTTGCAAAATTCTTTGCTTCGCCGAACTGGTTTCATGTTCGGTCGATGTTGAGCCATGAGTGACGATACCATGAGACTCGGTCATGTCGGGAGACCAAGCAAACACATCTCGAATTCCGTAGGAGTTGGATGATCCGGTTTTTATTTCGTGTGCCTTGGTGAGACCAACTTTGACGACCTTTAAGGCTCATCCTCGACAATGCGACCTCTTCCGCCGGTTATCGGGAGTGTACTTCGACTCCAACTCATCGGGTTCCTTTAGTTGCTATGCTTGTGGATGCTTGACCGAGGTCCCCGCACTCGTAAGGCAACCCGCATACATTCCTTGGCTTGCTTTTGATCACCCTGATCACGGCTGTTCCTCGCGGTGGGTATATTCATTGTGAGGTGTACGTTGAGCATACCGCTTTACAACGTTCACCAATCTCGCCTAGTATGATGTTATATGGCGTGGGCCTTCACTACGAAGAATTGCACCACCTTGGTGGAGCTTGTTGGTGACTTCCCACCGTGATGGGTAGCTCTATTATCCCTTCCGGCGCGTCTCTTCTTGGACGAAGCTTCGAGTGGCGCCAGCGCGAGGCGCGGCTTCTTCTATTCCTAGCTTGTCAAAACATTCCTTGAAAAGGATGCTTACCGACGCCATTTGTCAATGTACACGCTGCTTCACCAACTTATTTGCGACCAACGCATGGATCACCAAAGCATCTTGGTGGGTACTATTGCGGGTGCGGGTCATCCTGGAGAAGGTGATCGCCGTCCTTTCTCGAACCTCTTGTTGTTAGGCTCGCCGGTTCTAGGACTTCGGGCTTCGGCCTTCAGGGAAGACTTCGTGACTCCACGAGGGAGCCCCGTAATAGTGGAGATCACCCCGTCATATTGGGACTCGTCATCTCCTTCCTCATCGATGTCGCGCTTCGCTTTTTTGTGGGGGGCGCAATTCCCCCTCTTCCTTTGCTTTCTCTGGTCGGCTTGACGACCCTGTGTTTGGTACTTCTTCAGGGGTCCATCTTGAACCAACATCTCTATCTCTCCCATGAGTTCTTTGCACTCTTCGATGTCGTGCCCATAGTCTTCATGGAATGAGCAGTATTTATCCCTGGTTCGGCGCCTCTTTCCTCCTGTCATCGGTCGAGGCTTCTCGAACAGGTTCATATGGAGTGCGTAGATTTCTGCCCTCGGCTTCGTCAACGGGGTGTATTGAGGTCGCTCCGAGGTGTCACGCGGACCGAGCCTGGACCTTATAGGGCGATGTAATCTTTCCAAGGCGCTCACGCCTTGGTTCCGATCTTCCTTTCTTCATCTCTTCTTCCTTTTCCGGGGTCTCGCCTTGTCTCGCTTCGCGCTTTCTCTTGTCGCCTCGTCCGCTTTGGCGAACCGGTTGGCTATGCGCGCTACTGCTCGCGAGACGGGTTCGTGCCACGATCTCTCGGTATAAGGCCCCGGCAAGATGCCGTTTTGAAGGCCGAGATGACTAACAGTCGTTCACGCCCTCGACCTTCAAACACTCCTTGTTAAACCTCGTCATGAAGTCACCGATGGACTCGTTACGGCTTTGCCTTATGGTGAGGAGGTGTCGACGACGTTGACTCCGCCTCGGAAGAACCTTCGATGGAAGGCGCCATCGTCGCGATAGAGCCGATGCTTCCGTGGGTAGATCCGAACCACCGCGGGCGTTGTCGACAGTAACTCCGGAAGAGTTTACACATATGAACCGAAATGAGACGTTGGTTGATCATGTTGTATTGAACCGCGAGAGGAAGTTATGTGGATCCTCACCCGTCGTGGGGCGATGCTTGGTACCGTATTTATCCGGGAGAAGTGTTGAGTATCCTATTTGAGAACGGGTGACTATTTTCCGTATCCATCGGCCCGTCCTCGGAGATTGGGACGAGTTCGACGATCGAACTCGCTTAGGTGACTCGGACCGACTTCACGGCGGCCATGATGCCTTTTTCTTCGCTGCCGTCCTTGGAGAAGCGGGCGAGTTCGTGAATGGATTCATTCTCGGCGATCGGGCCGGCCGCGGGCGGTCACGACGTCCTCTCCGCCGCTGCTCCTTACGCGGTCGGTTTGGGCCCCACCTCTTGTTGTGATGCCTCGTACTAGATGAGGCTTGGCGTTCCTCGTCTTCGTGACGTGGCCGACCGTGCTTACCGAGGTATTGGAGAAAGCTCTCCTTATTTTCTCGAGAAACCCTCGACGGCGTCGTCTGGTTTACTCATGAGCCGGATGTTCCCCGATTATTGCTGCGATTTCCTTCGCTATGGTAACTCGCCTCCGCAGGCGGGTGTCCGTGCTCGTCGAGACTTTGGACATATCCTTGGGGTTTCTTCTCGATTGGGCTCTTCCCGAGCCGAGCTCGAGTTCCTCGCCGTCGCCGTTGTTGTTGCCGGCGACGGTCCCGGATGATGGCTTCGTGTACCGGTCATGATTATTTCCACATAAACGGTGGTTGATCGAAACACAAAATTTCGGTTCCCCACAGACGGCGCGGATCGATCTTAATTTCGTAAGGAAATAAATGCGCAAGAACACTATGATTTACGTGGTTCGATCTATGAATAAGATCTCGTCCACGGAGAGAGAGAGTATTCGTGTATTGAATGTGTGAAGCGATTACAAAGAGTGTGAATGAATCTATTTCGCCTAATCTAGCCTCTATTTATACACAATTATTCGACCTAGATCTTAAATCCGAGGTCTTCTCTAACTAGGATTCGAGATCTTGGATAGATCTTAATCATATCCCTTCTCGAATTAGGATTCTTTAGATATAGTCGAGCCTTCCGCGTTCCCACCGGTTTTAGGGGTCTTCTGGGCCGAACTTGTCCAGCCGAGCTTGATGTCAGCTTTACTTGTATTGGGCCTGATGCTTGGGCCTGGTAGTTGGGCCATATCCTATCAGGTGGTTTCTAGCTATTTGAAATCTTCATGTTTTCTCGGTCCCAACATTTCTATATCCTCCATCCTCCCCCTAGAAAAAAAAGAAAATTTCTTATTTTTATTTCACTAATAAATTTTTTATTCTTTCAACAATATTCATTTAATTTTATTTTGATTCGTTTATAAAAAAAAATTTACTTTCTTTTTATAAACATGACCCTCACATAAATTATACTCCATTCGTCCCAATAATGATGGCTCATTTCTTTTTTACACGTAGATTAAGAAGAGTTATGTTTTGTATGTAAAGTAGTGAGTGACACGAACTTCGATGTACTTTTTAATGTAAAAAGTGTTTTTTTTTTGGAAACGAGCCAACTTATCGACACATTTAAAAAGAAAAACGTACAACAACAATGGGACGGAGGGAGTATTATTTATCTATATCAATCCACTTATTTATAAAAACTCCACACATGATCCACCTTTCACATTCACAAAATACATCTTATAATGTGAGTCTCATTCTTCACTCACTTTACACTTATTATATTTATTAAAACTTGTGCCGTTAAAATCAAAGAACAGATACCAAGAATAAATGGAGTATACAAATAAAGTTATTATAATATACAAAATTTAATTAAATTTTGATTAAAAATCAAAGCTTAAAAAAATTATAATCCCTTCGTTCACTAAATTTAGTCATAGTTTTTTCTTTATGGTATATCTTCTAAATTTGTCTCATTTTTATTTATGAAAATTATCTCATAAAATACTTCTTACTTGTTACTCTCAACAGCTATTTATATATTTATCACACATGATCCATCACTATATATACTTATTACCCGAAACTATACCACTTATTTACATAATCTATCATATATGATCCACCACTAATTAATTTAATACTTCTTTCTTTCCGTCGAAGATGACTTGTTTCTTTTCGGTACGGTGATTCAGAAGAAATTTATAAAGTGGTTAAATGAATAAAAAGAAAGTAGGAGAATGGTATAAAATAGTTAAAATAGTAAAAAAATATGCATGACCCACATCTTTTGAAAAGTTAATTATTTCTTAGAAGAAAACTAGTCAAGTTGGTGGGGCAACTCGAAAAATGAAACATATCAAGTTTGATGGGACGGAAAGAGTACTACATTAATGTAGGATCATTACTTTAATCACAAAAAACTCAATAACTTTTTATTAAAATTCGTATCGAAAATTTCTATAACATATTTTGGAGACAAAGGGAGTATATTTTAATTAGGGTAAATATCAATTTAAACCTTGAACTATACATGTTTTATAAAAAATATCCTGAACTTTCAAAAATATCTATTAAAACCCCAAACTATCATATTTTGTATCAAAAATATCATAGTTTGGGGTTTTAATGTGTATCAAATATGATAGTTTAGGGTTTTAATAGATATTTTTGAAAGTTCAGGATATTTTTGATAAAACATGTATAGTTCAGGGTTTAAATTGATATTTACCCGATTAATTATGATGAATTGATACACTAATAATCAATTACTATTATCTTAAAAAATTAAAATAAAATTATAATAAATAATAATATATCTTAATTGGGTGTAATAAGTTCTAATTAATTATGAAATTACTAAAACACAAGAAATTTTAGAAAAATTAAAAGATATTGAAAGTGAACACGGATGGAACACCAAAAGTAGAATAAAAGATTCTAAATGAATATCTCCGTCTTATTTTATCAATATATTCTATTAAAACCATCAACATAGGATGAATTTAGTGAAAGAAAATAAAACTCGAGAGGCGTCGTGAATTGACACGGACATTGATAGGATACGACTCAACTACTAGGCCCAAAGATCGGGCCCAATATAAATAGTTCGACATTATGCTCACCTATGTGAGTTCGCCCAAGAAGACTCCTCAACCAACTACAACTCAAATCGCAATTGGAGACGTAGAAGATTCGGATGCATATCTAAAAGAATCCTTATGAGAGAAGACTTTGTATTAGAGTCAAACTTAATTTGTATTAGAGTCAAACTCAATTTGAATTAGAGTCAAACTCAATATGATGGTATATAAATAAAGGCAATATTAGAGGGAAGAGATGATCTACACTCTTTGTAATCGCTTCTTACACACTCAATACACATATACTCTCTTGCTCCGTAGACGTAGATCTATTTCAATAGATCGAACCACGTTAATTCTCCGTGTTCATTGCGCATTTA
This sequence comes from Salvia rosmarinus, assembly GCA_036937905.1. NCBI lineage: Eukaryota > Viridiplantae > Streptophyta > Magnoliopsida > Lamiales > Lamiaceae > Salvia > Salvia rosmarinus. Next base: position 12,273,271 of record CM072819.1, on the reverse strand, counting down.
TTACCGATGAAACAAGATCGATCAGACACTATACTATATTTGAACAATATTCTTTATTCAACAAAGTGTGAATTATTTTGTATTTCTTTTAATAATAAATTAAAAAAAATTTATTTGGGTTTAATAGTATTTGTTCGAAACTCGACATTCTTATTTTAAGAAGAAATGAATTGTCGTTGGACTATGCTACATTTTTAATATCTATCTAGAGAGAATAATGTTTAAATAAAATCTATCACGAAATCGCTCTGAATAAAATATATTCGCTATGAAATTTAATGTATTTGTTGAGAAAGTTAAGGAATAAAAAAATTTAGCTTTTTTTTTACCCTGGTCCGAATTCCATAAAAGACGGATTTTTATTTTTTTTGGATTCAGTAACTTTTTCATCTGATTCATCAATTTTCACACCGAATTCATCATTTTTCAGTTATCATGTTCTCACGATAAAAATAGTTTCCATGTTAACTCTCACATATATATATGAAAGTAGATGAATTTATTAAGAAAGTTATTAAATCCAAAAAATAAAATTTTTGCTCGTCATATGATTCGAATTTGGGTGAATTTTTTAATTTGGATTCAGTAACTTTCTCAACGGATGCATCAACTTTCATAGCGAATTCATTTTATTTATAGTCAATTTTCGTAAAAATATTTCTTATTTGAACCTTACTATATATATATATATATATATATATATATATGTGTGTGTGTGTGTGTGTGAGAGAGAGAGAGAGATAATTGGGTAGAAAATGATAAGTTGGTAGAAAATGATAAGTTGGTAGGAAATGAGAATGAATCGAACCTTGATTTCTTTGGATCAATGGTTGATATTTTAATTTCGGTTGTTACATAGCTGATTTTGTGTCTACGCGGATTACTATAAAAAGACTAGAACCATTCTTGTGCTACGCTGTAATGAAAGATCGGATAAACTAATATATTTAACATATATGTTACAAATGGATGAAATATGTGCTAAACTAATATGTATAGCATAGTAATTCTGATTGTGCTACACAAATATGAAAGATGTGCTACTATTCATATTTCCTACACTAAGGAGCTTTCTCACCATAATATAGGGGTTAGATCCAGTGAGAATTCATCTTTTTGAGAACTTGAAAACTATGCACAGACGTAAAAAGTTGATGAATAAAACCTATAAAGTTGTGCACAACGAAGACATTCTTAAATTATTGTACAATAAAATAATTTTAGAAAGTTTTCGTTATGCACAACTTTATACTGTTTTGTGCATCATCTTCAACGTCTCATGCATAGTTCGCAAAAAAGACGTGATTCTCATTTGATCCACTCCATATATATAGGGGATGGTTCACGTGAGAATGTAAATATTGGTGAGAAATAAGAATGCAGCATTTAACGTATAAAGTTGTTGCACTAAATGTATAAATTTGTTGCACCAAATTCTGTGCAACAACTTTATATTAAGTGCTACACTTTATATGTTAAATTTGATGCAACAAATTTATACATTTAGTGCAACAACTTTATACGTTAAATGTTGCATTCTTATTTCTCAAATATTTGCATTCTCACGTGATCCATCCCCTATATATATATATATATATATATATATATATATATATAGAGAGAGAGAGAGAGAGTTAGTTCAAATGAGAACCACTTTTATCCTAAAAACCAAGAACCAAATGAATTTTTTATAAAAGTTGATTAATAAGTTGAGAATGTTATTGGATTCAAAAATTCGAAATTTTTAACCCAATTCGAATCCCATGAGGGATGAAAATTCTTGTTTTTTTGGATTCAATAATTTTCTCAACGAATTCATCGATTTTCACAATGAATTCATCATTTTTTTGTTTTCACGTTCTCACGATAAAAGTGGTTCTCATGTTAACCCCCCTATATATGTGTGTGTGTGTGTGTGTGTGTGTGTGCGTGGAGTGAGAATGGATCCAGTGAGAACTCGTCTTTTTTGAAAACTTGAGAACTATGCATAGACGTATAAAGTTGATGAAAAAATCTATAAAGTTGTACACAACAAAACATTCTAAAATGTTGCACAACAAAATAATTTTAGAAAATTTTCATTGTGCACAATTTTATACTGCTTTGTGCATCATCTTTACATGTTTTACACATAGTTCGCAGAGTTATTAAAAAGATGTAATTTTATTTGATCCACTTCATGGAGTGGTTATTGCAAAATTATTCTTAACGATAAATTATGATCTCATGAAATCGTTTGAATTCTCCGTAAAAGCGTCTCGAATTTATCATAAGTGTCCGAATTCGAGAAAATAAAATTCGCCCCTTATGGGATTCGAATTGGTGTTTGAATCCTTCAAGTTAGACGATGAATTCATCATAAATGTTCACTAATAAAGGATTGAAAATGATTCTTATTTATATTTGATCTTTTATATATATATACGGAACAATTTTAAAAAAATATTTTTATAAATACATTGGATATTTAAGCAGCTGCACTATTATATAATACACATAACATATAATGTTATTATATTACAATTAATTTATAGGTTCAATACATTTATTTTATACTTTCAAAGTAAGTGTTCTCATAATTCTAAGATAATAAATTTTTAATTTAACTCAATTCTTTCTATATATATGGAGCAATTTATTTATTTCTTTATTTGGGAAAAAATATTTTGTTTGACCAAATTCTGCCTGCATGCATGGTTTTTTTAAGTGTTTTCCTGACCACAAGAACACCTCATTCCACGTAGTAAGTTATAAATCAGACTCTTCTCACAAAAGTCAGATTTTTTCCCTTTTCATTTTTACAAAATTCATAATAATCCCTCGATAGAAAGAAGTCGTAGATTCTCGAATTTCACACATTCAACACAGTTTCCGACCGAAATCATCACAAATCTTCACAAAAGAGCAGAAAAAATGGACATCGGAAATTGGAGGAACATGACAAACGCCGCCTTATGCACAAGCGGCAGCATGACTTTCCGGCTGGCTACCGTTGCCGTCTACATGCTCGGATTCTTCTTCATCGTCTTCCTGTGCAACTTCCTCCACATCTTCCTCCGCCGCCTCCCCTGCCCCGGATCTTCTCCGAATGCATAGTCTCTCTCTTCCCCTTCTTCCTTGATATATCCCTATCCCATGCACGGTAATTTAATTGATCTGCTCCGCTGCGTGCAGGTGGGGCTGTTCCTGAGCAATCTGCCCATGATCCGCAAGCACACGAAAGCGGAGGGCATCCGCAACACCATTGAGTACATCGTCGAGGTCGCCATGGTGCTCCACATGTTCGTCGTCGGCCTCGAGGTGGACCCTAACATCTTCCTCGAGATCCACCTCCCGGAGGCCAAGGTGGCCTACTCCGGCGTCCTCACCACCTTCGTCTTGGCCTCCTTCCTCACGCCCTTCCTCGACATCCCGGAGACGGCGAGCGTGCCCTTCAACCTCTGCCTCTCCGTCATCGTCTCCGGCACGGCCAGCCCCCTCCTTACCCGACTCATTACCGACCTCAAGATCGGCAAGTCCGACATCGGCCGGTTCGTCGTCTCCGCTGGCGTCCACACCGACCTCGTTGCCACCCTCCTCATCTGCATCGGTTTCGTCGTCTTCGACCCCCTCGACGGGTTCTACTACCGCAGCGTCAAGACCGTCGTATCGATGGTATCGCTCGTGGTGGTGGAGATGGTTGTGGCGGCGAAGGTGACGCCGCTGATCATGAACTGGGTCAACCGCGAGAACCCGGAGGGGAAGCCGATGAAGTGCTCCCACCTGGTTCTCGCGGTGGCGTACGTAGTCATGATCTGCAGTTTTTCGCCGCTCTGCGTCAAGTATAACAAGATTCTGAGCTCCTTTTTGGCCGGAGTTTTCATGCCGAGAGACGGGAGGATTGCGAAGATGATGATCATTCAGGTGAACTATTTCTTCAACGCGATTTTTTACCCGCTCTTCTTCTTCTGGGTCGGGACGGAGGCGCAGTTTAGCCAGTTCCAGGCCGGGAAGCCAAGGACGTGGGCGAGAATCTTCTTCGTCTTCTTGATCGCCACCGTGGGGAATGTGATCGGGGCGTGGCTGTCGGGGGTAATGCTGGGATTTCACTGGCAGGATTCCGTCGCGACGGGGCTGCTGCTCAACATCAAGGGCCATTTCCATGTCTACTTAGCCATCATGGCCTCAACTGTGAGCAAAACAAGTTGCAAATTTTCATTCTCTCATGCATTTGGGCTTTTTAACAGGGCTGATGATGTTGCTGCAGATGAACTACACGAGCGTCTCGACGAGCCTGTCCCTCGTGTTCGCGACGCTGCTGACCATCGTCTACGCCCCGTTGATTGTGTCGAACATCATCAAGCGGGCGAGGCGCCATGCCCCGACCCAGCGGATGGCACTCCAGTGGCTGAGCCCCTCGAGCGAGCTCCGGGTGCTGATGTGCCTCCACGGCACCCAGCACATCGGGGCTGCCGCCAACCTCATGGCGATCTCGCGGGGCCCGTCCGACCCGGGGATCCTGGTCCACCTCACGGACATGGTGGAGCTCACGGACCGGATCGCAGCCACGCTGGCGCACAACGAGGGCATGGACACAGTCACCGTCACCGATCCAGCGATCGTGGAGATGAGGGAGCAGATCACCAACGGCGTCAACGCATACCTAGACGAGGACGGAGACGGGATCACGACGCGACGAATGTTAGCCCTTTCCACTCTCAGCAACATGCATCAAGATGTCTGCATCTTAACAGAGGATCTATCAGTTTCACTCATAGTTTTGCCATTTCACAAGCAGCAGGAACCTGGTGGAAGACTCAATCTTGGACATGTTGGCTTTAGGCATGTCAATCGTAAGGTATGGCGTTGCATAATTATTTTGGAACATCATCCACATAAAATCTATGCTAAATGCGACGGATTTCTGATATAGAAACAGACCAAGTTCAAAAATCAAATAGACTTATCTTGTTGTATAGCTAACAAGGAGAACTCCTTTGACAGATCCTTCGTCACGCCCCGTGCTCTGTCGGGATTCTAGTCGATCGGGGCCTCGGGGCCACGAAACTATCGAGAACCTCCATATCCCTCTACGCAGCAGTGATCTTCATCGGTGGCAAGGATGACCGCGAGGCGCTGGCTTTTGCTGGCAGGGTGGCCTGCCACCCAGGGGTGAAGCTGACGGTCATACGGTTCCTGCTGGAAGCCGCCGGGGACAGCGTCTCGTCACTCATCACCATGGCGAGGGCCAACACCCTGGAGCATCAAGAGGAGATGAAAGTTGATGATGAGTGCTTTGCAGACTTCTATGACAGGCATGTGGCCGGAGGGCATGTGGCGTACATGGAGAAGTACCTGACCAACTCGGGGCAGACGTTCTCCACGCTGAGGTCACTCGAGGGGCAGTATGGTCTTTTCATCGTGGGGCGGGGCGGGAGGGTGAACTCGCTCCTCACGGTGGGGATGAATGACTGGGAGGAGTGCCCGGAGCTCGGCCCCATCGGGGATATTCTCTCTGCTTCGGATTTCTCTGTGACTGCATCTGTTTTGGTCATACAGCAGCATAGTCTCAAGGGTGAACTAGATGGCCTCCAAGAGGAATTCCAAATCATGTAGAGTTAAATTAGTGTACATACAATTGGGAAAGAGTGAGAACTGGATTTGAAGTTTTAAGAGAAATTTTGTACAGATATAGAGGATATGATTTGAAAGGGTGTAATTTGTAAGTATTCATGTTTCAATGTTTCTCTAAACAAGAAAAATTGTATTGCATTCGGCACATCTCTCCCTGAGTGTGTGTGTGTGTGAGAGAGAGAGAGAGAATAAGAGGAGATTGCCTTCCCATCACAAAATTTTGGATAAAGATGAACACATTGTATCTTCAATAAGTATTACATCCAAACCAACAAAACTGTGGAGTGCAACAAAATCTAATTTAGAAATTGGCAAAGTGAAGGCAACAACATTTGCCCCCTTGATGTTCATAACATAGATTGCTACTCGAATGCTTGCTATTTTGCTCACAAACCAGGAATGGGGAACTGAGTTGTCAGTGCCTCCACTCTTCTCTGCAGATCTGACACTTGGTCGGTGAATGGAAAGCTCGGAGAGGTCACAAATTTTATAAAATCTTGAAGCTTGGTGCCTGAAGCAGACTTCTTTGCTTCCAGAGTGATTTGCACACCTTCGTGGATGAAGTTTGCAACTGAGATGAACTCGTTTTCACTGAAGCCTCTGGTAGTCATGGCAGGCGAACCTATACGTATGCCACCGGGCACTAGTGCACTTTTGTCACCTATACAATGAAACGAAGGGAGTGAGTAGAGGAGAAGATACAAGAGCTTGAATAAAGAAGTCAAAACTGTATACACTCACCAGGTACAGAGTTCTTGTTGAGGGTTATAGAAGCCATGTCGAAATTTTCCACTCTAGCGCCATCAATGCCCTATTTGGACAGCACGAGTATCATATCAATGCCCTATTGTTCTAACTAAATTGGAAATTTAAGAAACTCGGTCAGTTACTAAAACAAAAGATTTGGGTGTTTCGTGCTTACTAAGGGACGGAGATCCACAAGAACCAAATGGTTATCACTCCCTCCTGAGACCAGTTTGTACCCCAACTCCATCAATCGAGAAGCTAGAGCTCTACAATTCAACACAACCTGCAGGCGGAAATTATGGTGTCAAAATGAGCAGAGCCTTTCACCTAAAATGATTATTATTTATGAAAGTAATTTTGGTTATGTACCTGGCTTTGATAAGCCTTGAATTCTGCAGATTTTGCATGCTTCAGACAAACAGCAAGTCCCCCAATCGTATGATTATGTGGACCTCCCTATTTAAATTAGGGGTGAATTGATAGACCACAAAACGGAAACATATCTATCAAGAAAAGATTGATATTCTGCAATGCAGTGACAGGCAAAGCAGACTATTCACAGACCTGCAATCCTGGAAAAACAGCATTGTTAATTGCCGTTTCTAGATTGACTCCCAGAACAGGTTCCTTCTTGAAAAAGATCATGCCTCCTCGAGGACCCCTGAGAGACTAGAGAACAAGAAAATAAATAAATAAATAAATAAACAGCAGCCTACTGAGTGAAAGCAGCGCATAAAGGTCACTGTCGCTGAGTGAAAGCAGCGCATAAAGACAATGTGCTCGATTGTCCAGATCAAGCTTGTAAGATAAAGAATCAACATTAACCTTATGTGTTGTTGTTGTTACAATGTCACAGAACTCAAAAGGATTAGCAACAACAGATGCAGAAACAAGCCCACTGATATGAGCCATATCCATCATGAGAAAAGCACCTGCAGCATCTGCAATCTTCAAGGCGCATCGAGAAAAAACGTTAGATGCTAAAGCAATCGAGCAAACAAGAAGAGGTAAGATACTAGAATATCTAAATCAGTTAAATGGAAAATTGTACCTTTCTCATGCAATGATAGTCGAAGTCTCGAGGATAAGCACTAGCACCTGCAATAATAAGTTTTGGACGAAAGAGGGCAGCTGTTTTCTCAAGCATATCATAGTCAACAAGGCCTGTGGAAACAATTCAAAGCTGCGGTTATTATGTGAAAGAGATCAACCCTAGACCATACTAATGAAAGCAAATAAGGAAACCTGTAGTCTCGTCCAATCGATAGGGCATGGATTCAAAATATATAGAGGTTCCGGAAACCCGTCTCTTAGCCGTCATGAAACCATGCGACAAGTGTCCACCATGTGGTAAATCCAATCCCTGATGTCAATTCAAAACCATCAGAGTAATTCGTAGCTCCAAATGCATCAAAACAACGATGCAAAGAGCCAGAAAGACAGAATGTCAGAATCTAATTTACCATTATTCGGTCATGTGGGTTAAGAATTGCCGTGTAGACCTCGAAATTAGCAGGTGAACCAGACAATGGCTGGACATTCACACCCCATTTATTTCCATCCAAATTAAAAGCTGCGAGAGCCCTCTCCTGACAAAGAGTCTCAAGTTCATCAATGAACTCATTGCCACCATAATATCTGAAGCAAAAATGGATCTCATAAGTTGAATATGCAGTTCAAAATAATTTGAAAGTGTAATTTTCACATACCTTTTGCCAGGTAATCCCTCAGAGTACTTATTAGTGAGGCAAGAACCAACTGCTTCCATCACAGCTCGAGAAGTGAAATTCTCTGAAGCAATAAGTTCCAAGCTTCTAAATTGACGATTCTTCTCTTTGTCAATAATGCTGCGAATCTCAGGATCAGCTTCTTTCAAGCTGTAGTCCGCAAGGGTGCTCCCAGCTCCTAATCATTTCAATTCATGATAACAAAACAACTTCTAACTTCAACCAATTCACAAAAATAGAACAATTTGTTTGTTCAATCACTTTACAAAGCAGAAGACGCAATATGCACACCATCACAAAAGCACATGCAGATACTAGGAGAATAGAAGGAAAAGGAAATATTCCATAGTATACTTTGATGCAGAAGCTGCTAGTTAGAAACAATACCTCCAATTTCAGGTACAGGAACAGATGCAGAAGAGGGCGGCCTCCCAGTGACTAAGCTCCCTTCAAGTTGAGATGATCTACAAGGCTTGAATGAACTCATTTTAACATGATTCTGGCTTCCAATGGTACCAATCCAATTTGAAGGAAATACTGATGCCTTGATCCCAACAGGCTGTTGAATGGAATTCATGATTGCAGATCCACCACAAACCTGCATGCTGGCTCTCTCCGGCAACAATGATAATAAATTTCCTAATTCAAATGAAATATAGCATTTAGAACACAATTATTTCAAATGCCGCAACAAGAGTCTCAGCTACCTAACATTTAGGTGCACATTTTTTAAGATTGATACAGAACCATATGCATCCCATACACAACATCACGTTGCTTGCCCAAACACAATAGTTTGAATTAAATCTTTTGAGTTAACGTCTCAACCCAATCCATCACAATGACAATCAGCAAATTCATTTCAAAGAAGTTAGAGAGGCATAACTTAATTTAAAGAAAAGATCGTTTTCAGAAGATAAAGAACTACTCTTCTCCTCGAAAATTGCCTGTCGGCCAGCTAAAATCAGCAGATAACTATACATAACAACTCAACGTTCAACTTTCGAAGCCAACAGTGTCAGAAACAGAACGATAAACAGAAGGAATCAAATAAACACGTAACAAAACCAAAACCTTCAACCATCATGCTTCAGATAAAGGTAAACTGCTAACGACAACAAAAAACAAAAAAACAAGGAAAAATTCGGGAGAAAAAAAGCCACTTACTGAAATATTCAGCTAAGCAACAATATATCGGAACCTCCTTCCTTCTCCTTCTATTGAAAGGGTATTCCTCTAATCGAAAAAATTGGATGTCTGATTATGCAAATGTGAGTGAGAAGTGGAGAAAAGAAAACCTAGTTGTCCAGGGAAAAGCGCGCGCCGCTCAATCTTAATTATTCCCCTCCCCGATTTCTTTATTATGAGGCGATTTTAAGGCCTGGATTATTTACGCATCGCTCAATTTGGGACCTTATTTTTTAAATCAAAGATTGCAATAGTCTAGAGAGAGAGAATATATCGAGTATTTGTATATATAGTGTAACTGTGTAAGTTTGGTCGAATCCAAATTAATATAGCAATATATTCATTAGAAGTTAGTTTTGGCATTGTTTGGTTTTTTTATTTACTAATTAACACTTTATTTTTCTTTCTCTTTGTTTAGACTTGGATTAATATAAAGATATATACTTGGATTTCGTATTTTTCTATAATTGGGGTTTCGGGTTTCCTTAAATTATAAATTATGCTTTTCAACAAATACTTTAGTTTAAATAAGATTGTTGAAAAGCATCAATTATAATTGATACTTTTCAACGATCTTAGTTACATTAAAAAACAAGATCTACACAAAAGTTGTGCTTATAATAATTACAGACTTATGTATAAAACTTATTCCTATAAATTAATTATATTTCGAGATAAATTTTGACAATCTTTCCCTTGATAAAATCTGAGACAACCCTACCAACGGTATTGGTTGTGAAGAAGCCACGTTATATTGGATTAGGTGGCTTTAAATAAAATAACAGAATATACGTGCGAATGGCTTCCAACCCTACACAAGATCTATGGATTAGGTGGCTTTAAATAAAATAACAGAATATACGTGCAAATGGCTTCCAACCCTACACAAGATCTACGTGCGAATGGCTTCCAAGTTTCAATTAGAATAATGTTTGATTCAATAAAATAACATAAATGCTCTTTCAAGTTTGAATGACGATTTTGTTTTACTCTAGCCAAAATATAATTCTTCAGAATATATTTAAGGATGGGACTATTTCGAATGTTTTCTTCTTTAAATGATAATCTATTTAGACAATTTTAACAGCAAATATTGTCTATTGTGGATAATGAAAAGTATGTATCTTAATCTTTTTATTGGATGAAGAGGACAACCATATATACTATCACCTAGGAATGTACTATATAATAGTTTGCAAATCGAAGGTGCACAACATTAAGCAAGCCTAATGCAACATACTCGACTTACAAGACATAGGAGGACATTCAAAATAAATCTAAATGAACAAAACATTCCCGTCTCTGCAAACAAGAAATGAGAGATTGAAATTAAGACCTAAATATGAAAATATGCTGCTTTAGACATCAGAAAGTTGAGCATTGAGAAAAATAAACTTAAAGGAAGTTAAATAACCTCTCAAACTTCCAAGAAACTACAGTCCAAGAAAGTACAGCATTTCTGTGGCAGAAAAGACTGTAATATTTGAACTTCTCTGCGAAACAAACTAGCCATCTTCGAGTTAGACTATATCTCATGAAGATTGCGATTTATACCAAAAGCCATTGATATCAGAAGTTGTAGTTATGCCAAAGAGAGGAATCTCACTCCACATGTGAAAGGCCGCCGCCAGTCTCAGCTTGTGCTCTGTACAACAGGTCGATATTTTAGAAAGGGTCAGCAAGGATTATCAAGAAATCGTAATTGAAGTTTTAAGTTTGTATATGTTGGCCTGGTTGTGGACGGGAAATAAATGATAAGCCCAGAGACGAATTTTATGAAGGTACAATAACATAAGCTGATACCAATCTTGAGAATTTCTAAATTTTTATGCAACTTAGACTACTTGGTAAAAATAGAACCCGAGCACCACATCTTGGCAAACATGCAAATGACCAATACTTCAGTTTTTGTTTTTTGTTTTGTTTTGGTTTTTTGTAAAGATTGAAAACTCACTTGAGATCTGAAGGATTTGGTGTGATTTCATAGACTATTGTTGCGACAACATCCGTCTTCAGCTGCATGAAGTTGATATTAGATCACGTGAAAGAAAAAAGAAGAAAGGATTCAAATTTTGCTACCACTATACCTGTGTAGCTTCTCCTTTCAACCCAATATAATGTATTTGAATTGTATAGCCACCAAAATTATCTGGGAAATGCAAAGTGATGTTGTCAACACTCTGAAATCTCGAATACCTGTTGATATTTATTAGGGAGTCAGAAATTCAAGATTGCTAAAGAGATCTACTCATAAGATTTTATTCACAGAAACCTGGAGTCGCCGGATTCCCATCTTCGAGCAAAAATTGCAGCTGGATCTGTATACAATATGCACACGGTGCTAAAAGTATAATTTAGGACAGGAACTTCACCTTGTCTGGTACTCCAAAACTCCTTGTCAATTTTCTGCAAGTACCACTCCTAAGATGACAAATAAGTCAATACTAGAATTATAAGTGCAACCTGACCAAAAAGCTAAGCGAACAGCATACCTGCACGGCTTGCATGTTCTGAGCATCTGAAAAATCAATACCCTCTCGATTGATGAATCTGGATTAAGCAGAATATAATCATTCAGGCCACAAGAAGAATTGGTAGCAAGATATGGCGATAAAAATAAGTTGACAAAATTCAGCATTGTAATACACTAATACTATTCTAGCAAATTAAAGGGAAAGGAGCACACTTAACTATAGCATTTCAAAATGAAAAGGCATAAGTTACTAGAACTCATGCGACAGGACTCGTTCCACCACCACCACCACCAACTATTGAAATGCTCTTTAGTTTAACATATGATGTAAATCTATACAAATACTAACCAAATAAATATAAGCCAATTTCAATAAAATTAAATGGTTAAATGAGAAACAATCAGATTAGATCATCCATCGGGAACATCAGTAACACCCCCAAAAAAATCTAATAAGCTAAGTTTTAAACTATCGCATAATAGGTAGACTTTGCTACAGTCATCTGGTATGCAACTTCGCTATTTGTAAAGGCTTCCACTATGAAAATACAAGTTATTCTTCAATTCTCATCAGTTCTATCGACCAAGTTATTTCCCAACAAAATAACAGGACACCTTCACACGGGATAAAGACTATCAACTCAGGATCACCTTCATTGCTTTCCAAGTGACCCTGTAGCATTCAAGACAAAATCGCTTAAGTATGTTATAGCTATCAAACACAACACCTGCATCAATAACAGAAAAAAGACTGTACATATATTCCCCTCCAGAATCCTTCATCCTACCAAACATATGACTCAATACTAAAAGACAGCAACAATTGCATATAAAATACAGCAAATCCATAGCAACTAAAAGCTTGTAAATCCATACTACATGCCACTAATCCAGGCGGAAAATGGAAACAGTACAAAGTTATAGGTATCGGATTTCAACGCTTATACATGAACTGATAACTTCAGTTCATGGAAAACGTATCAGTAACCAAAAACTCAGCAAATTATTACCTCTGAAGTGTCAAGCTGCTCTCCCAAGCTTTGAACACCGACTTCACACTTCCAGAAACAGACTCATTCAGTGCAGATGCCTTCGGAAACACAAACTTTTCAGGCACCATAAGATACAGATGTAAAATCCATTCAGATTCAGAGAGAGAGAGAGAAGAAGAAAAGCGGCTCAACAAATTCCAGATAGTAGATTCCAGCAGATCATCAAACAAAAAACTCACAAGAATACGCTGAATTTCCTTCTGAACACTTCAAGTAAACCTAATGGAGAGAGAGAGAGAGACGAACCTTGGAGAGGTCGATGTGCTTGTAGAGAGACCAATCGGTGCTCTTCGCAGCTGTGATCGTGCAAACACGCCATTTTTTGTGTGTGTGTTTTTGTGTGCGTGAAAAATAGATTTTTGCGCCGATGTGCACACGGATTTTGGCTTTATATTAGAGCACCAGTGTAGTTCTAGCAAGCTTCTTAAATTATAAATGTAAATCATTAGTCGGATTAAGAGGGTGTTTGGATAAGCTTGTAAGTCTTCAAAACAGCTTATAAAATTCGTTTAGAGCTTATGTTCGTCAGAAAGTCGTTGGCAAAATAAGTTGTTGCAAGCGTTTGACAAAATAGTTCCTAAACAAATTTTAATTTGTGAAAATAAACTCAAACAAATTATAAGTTCTCCTTAAAATAAGTTTCATTAACCCTAACTTATCTTTTCATAAACTTATAAGTTAATCGTTAATTTATCAAAATAACTTTATTATAGTTTGTTATTTCACACGTATACTATCAACTTCATCTCTCGTCAATTTTATCTCTCTAACTCGAGATTATTTCTCTAGCTTATAAGATCAATTACTCAAATACTTTAACAACTTATAAGCACTTGAAACATTAACTCTTATAAGCTCTTGAAACATCTTATAAGCTCTTGGAGCTTATAAGCTCTCTAAAATAAGGTTAGCCAAAAAAGTTTTATCTATTGTTAAAAAAAAGTTAGTAATAATGTAAACGTTTTTCTCCCTGAAGGCTGAAATACAATTGGCTACGCAAGGTATCTAACGTTTTAAAATTTAAAAGAAAATGGAAGTGTATTAATCATTCCTATTAACATTTGCTCGTCGACTAAATTGGTACTGACATGAGAATGTATCAAGATAACAAAGAGCCTGAAACTCGCCAAGAGCTTTCTAGTGCAAAAATACGTATCCATCAACGTTAACAAGACATGTAGTAATTGTACCATCACTCATAAATTTGGAGTTGTTCCGTTCCGTGCAAACAATCTCACCAAACATTCAATACTTTTTTCACCTTCTCTTCTAAAAGTACAATACTATTTGGCTCAATTACTAATTAATACATGAATTGTAACTCAATTTGTAATATTCGAGATGTTTCAATTATGTCATTATCTTTCCATTTATAGTAAACAAAACCTCCCCAATAATACTCCCTCAATTTTACTCTAGTGATTTGTATTTTTTTTTGTCGTCTTATTTTAAGTAACTCATACCAAAAAATAAATTATTTTTATATATAAAAATGTATCAATTCCGTAAGTCATACTACTTTATACACAAACAACAATTTTCCTTAATTTACTTATCTAAAAACAATAAAATTCTTAGAACAAGACGTATGAAGTATTGTTTTTAGAGCCAAAATTTGTAGCAAATATAATAAAACCATGATTTTTAGTTGTTGGAAAAATTCGGGAAGTCATATTTACTCTGGAAGATGGATGTCGTATGTTATTTGAAAATTAATTTAAATTATTTGTCTTATACTTCCTTTTCCCCTATTCTATTTTTTTTAGAATTTTCAGCACGAGTTGTAATAAAAGTTATTGGGTGTATTATGAGTAAAGTAATAGTCACATATTAATGTAGTATTTAATTAGTTAGTGGTGGATCATATGTGGTAATATATATAAATAAATAGGTTGTTGGAGTAAGAAAGATAAATAGTGATAGATCATAATTCATAAGTGATAAAAGTTGTAAATAAATAATATTTTTGATAATAATAATTAGGATGATAGTTAACATAAATGAAATAGAAAGAAAAATTACGAACGTCTCTAAAAGAAAAATTATAAAGGAAATTGAAGTACGGAGAGAATTCATTTTTTAGAGATATTTTCTGTCATAATTAATAAGAATATAATGGAAATGACAAGAGCACCCTCCCAATTATTTATAAACATAAAACACAAAAATCAACCAGAAAACCCCAGCGAAAAATGGACGTCGCAGAGGTCCGGAGCTCAATCCCACAGCTAGCAGTTCCCGGCGGCAGCGGTGGATATACTCTCCCGGCAGTCCGATTCTCGAACGAGGACATACTATTCTGCATTGATGTCGGCCCGGAGACGTTGGCGGAGATGAAGGTGAACGGGCCCAACGGTCGGCCCTACACCAGATTGGACTCCATAAAGCAGGCGATTATGCTATTTGTGCACTCCAAGCTCAGCATCAATCCAGATCACCGTTTCGCATTCTCCGCCCTGGCCAAATCCACCTATTGGGTACCGTTTTCATGCCCTTTTCAGTTATAATTACTTCGCTTAGTGGATTTTACGGATATTTACTTGGATTGATTTTGTTGGCAGTTAAATGATAATTGCACTGCTTTGGTTTTTTGGGATGTTAGTTGTTGGAAGCTGCAGTTTTCACCCTCATATTAGTTGGTGAGAGTTCACAGTGAAGCGTAACCTGCGTAACATTTAATTTAGTGACTAAATACTTGTGTTATTTAGAAAATGAGACCTTGTTGGGAATTACAAAAGCACGGAAATAATTCATTTGTTTGAGCTAGGAGGTTTTAAGATTGAAAAGTTTATCTCCAAAAGAGAGGGAGATATGAAAATGTTTGTGTTTGCTATCTGGTGCCAAGACTTGTATACATTTGTTTTTTTTGCCTTTTTATTGAGTGTATCACGCTTTTATAAGGTTGTCCTGCATATTAGGTGGAGAGCGTGTTGCGCAGCTTTAGATGGAGGTACCCTGTGCTGAAGATGTTCATAATGCTTTTGCTTAATCTACACATCATCTGATCTTTCGAGATGCATTCTAAGTCACTGCTTATAGGGCTGTGCAAAATTTTGCGATATGGTGTATGCAATTTCTGTTTGAGTGGCATGATTGCCACATTGATTAGAATCACACCTTATTTTTGTATTGGTTGTGATCCATGTATGTTAGAGAATCTGCTTGCTGTCATCAGTTTTAGAGAAGTTGAAAGTTCTGGGGCATATTTTACTCTGCCAGTAAATATTTTTTTTTATGGAAGGTAAATTTGTTGCAAGAAGTATTGGTTAGAAGAAAATGCTATTTCGGTCTAAATGTTTGATTTAAGAGGACAGGATCTTGTTGGAAGATAAATTTTGCTGCAAGATGCATTGGTTAGAAGAAAATGCTAGTTCGGTCTTAATGTTTGAATTAAGAGGACAGGATAATGTCTTAAATTGAAGTAACTTGAATCTTTGTTGTTGGGTATAAATAATTCAGATATGATAATATAAATAGAAATCTTCGTTATTGGGTAGTTGAAGGTCCAGTGTGAATGCTATGCTCTTGCTCTAATACACTAGTTCATCTCAGCTTTGAGTAATCATTTTCTATACAAATGCCATCACAAATTCGCTCCTTCTGGGAAGAGATATTTGTCTCTTGTTTCTCCCAGTTATTGTGTTATCAATTCTAATCATATTTGCCTGATTTTTTCCTGTTGCGTCATTGTAAAGCTCCGGAAAGAGTTCAGTAGCGAAGTTGACGCAGCACTTTCTGCTCTACGTGGTCTCTCAGTGGATCCATCCGCCAGTCATGCAGATCTCACTCAACTTTTCAAAGTAGCAACTCATGAAGCAAAGAAGTCTCGTGCACAAAATAGGATATTCCGTGTGGTCAGTGACCATCATGACTTCGCATCATCCTCATATGTTTATGACATTGAGCAATCCAACCCTCCCTCCCCCTTCTCCCTCGTCCCCTACCCTATGTCTGCCTGAAAATTTCATGAAAGAGCATTTAGATTGCTGGACAGTTGTGGGATTAGTTTTCCTAAAAACTCATTATGCAGAAATGGTAGCATGATAAATCACAGGATACTACTAACTGCTTGGTTCTCATGCTGATTTGAACATGTGTGTAGGTGTATGTGTAAATTTTATAACTCATTATGCTGAGTGACAAGTAGGCAATTAAAATGACCTTCTGCGTCTTTCGAAAAGAAATTTCTTAACTAAAGTCTCCATTCTCAGTCATTTCTGACTTTCAAGTGTTCGCATCGTTTTTTTCAGCATCCACTTAACCTAAAATTGAATTGGTTTTTGTGAAGGATCCCTAACACACCCACAGATCATCTACATACTCTTTGTGATTGTATTCGACCAGTATCATTAATTTTTCATTCTTTCTTGGTTTTATGCCTATTGCCCCAATGCTTTGTGCTTCAATCTTTTGGCTTTCTTGTTTCAGATCTTGATCTATTGTAGGTCATCCATGCCGCCACAATCCCAGTTGCCTTCAACTCTGAAGCTCTTCACCTTGGACGTGATGTACCTCCACGACAAACCTGGACCTGATAACTGTCCACAAGTGGTGTATGACACACTGGTCGACGCCCTCGAGCGAATCAGTGAGTTCGAGGGCTATATCTTTGAGAGTGGTCAAGGACTGACGCGCGCCCTTTTCCGAAACATGTGCCAGCTGTTATGCCATCCTCAGCAACGCTGCATCCAGGATGAGCTGGACCTGCCCAAGTCTCTGGTGAAGAAGTCTCCTGCAGCCGACGTGTCACAAGGGGACGATAGCGTCGTCATCTCCAGCCAGTGACTTGGAACTGTAATTAATCAAGAATTTAAGGTATCTCCTTTTTTTTTTTGCTCTTCAACATGTCCTGTAAGTTTCTGCACCAAAATGCTGATTGTCTTTCTGAATTTGTTGTCAACTATTATGATGCAGCTCTAAATGAAGTAAATTTGATGTAGTGTTTATTCGATTCAGATTCTTGATCTTTTAAGATGCTCGAATCTAGCACAATGCGGTTTTACAGCTTTTGCTCCGAATCCTCTATTGCTTGCACAATCATGTTAACTGTGATATTGCATAGGGTTAACTGCCTCAAAATGCAGGAACTTTAGACTGTTTTTGGTTTTGCCCGTGAATTTAAAACTTGTTCTAGATTAACGAATCTTATACTTTTTTCGATTTTGTACATGAACTTTAAAACTTGTACTCCCTTCGTCCTGTTATTCATGGCTCCTTTCTTTTTTACACGTAGATTAAGGAGAGTTGTATTTTGTGTATAAAATAGTGGATGTCACGAAATTCGAGACATTTTTTAGTGTAAAAAATGTTTCCTTTTTTGGAAACGGATCAACTTAATGGGACAGTCCAAAAAAAAAAAACGTACCAACAATAATGGGACGGATGAAGTATTTTACCAAAATACATGAAGTTTATTTTATTGGAATTTCTCACAAACCTTAAATCCAAACGACAATCTTGATATTCCACATGGTTGTCGTGTCATTTCAATTTGGGATTTGTGAAAAAAAAAGAATAAAGTTCATGTGTTCTAGGACAAGTTTAAAAGTTCAGGTGCTAAATAAGAAAAAAATTAAAGCTCGTATATTTTGACACGTTTTAAAGTCATATGCGAAATTAGGGTTGGTAATTTTCGACACGACATGAGAACACGACACGAACACGCACGAAATTAACGGGTTAGTGTTCAGCCTTATCGTGTTCGTGTCCTTATCGTGTCGACACAATAAGGACACGATAATTTCATGTCGTGTTGTGTCGGATCCGTGTCGTGTTTGTGTAACCCGATAATTTTCATGTCAGTTCGTGTCTTTTTCGTATAATTCGATAATTTTTATTTCTTTTATTTATTTATTTTCTAATTTTGATTTAAATTTATCGTTTCATGTCGTGTCAACACGAAAAAATCGTGTCATATTCGTGTTCGTATCAGTATATTTCGTGTCGTGTTCGTGTCGGACTGATCCTTAACTGATCGTGTTCGTGTTTGGCCTTATCAGGTCGTGTCGTTATCGTGTCGACACAATAACGATCCAACACGCACGAATTGCCAGCCCTATGCGAAACCAAAAAAAAGGCTAATAATTATGGACATGCGATTCATTCTTATCCTAAAATCCATATAATAAGACGATTGTTAATAGAGAATTATATATAAGCATATACGATCTTCCACGCTCTTAGCTTATCTTGCTCAAGTTAGACATGATCAGCATTTCAACTCAATAATGGATTTTTATTTATTTTTAGTATGCGATGAATAGATGATCTGATCCACAAGATGAGATGGAAGTATTGTTATGATTATTAGTATTGTCGAAGTTTTTAAATACATGTATCAGATTGTGATGGCCACTTTTCTTATTATACTTGTGGTTGGGGAGATAACTCAATTATCAAATAAAATTAGGTCAATAGTTTTGGTACTCTAATTTTGTTATTAAGTTCGTTAATTACTTTATTAAAATGCCAAAAAGTCTGTGGTGAACTATCCATATGATTTAGTTGTAGGTAAAATTTATTGGCCATCATAATTTGTGCGTGTAAACTCACGAATTTGACTCACTGGAAAGAAATGGTAATATAATTTAATTTTCTAGAATGATTATTGAATATATAGTAAACATACGCATATAACAAGCCGAAACGACGAAACCGAAGATATTGAAATTTGTTGATGTCAGCATGATTGCCCTTTCATAATAATGTAAAGTCTGCAACTCGAAATATATAAATAAATAGATAAATAATGTAAAGTCCGTGTGTCGTTATTAGTATTATTGGCTAATAAGTAATACCTACCCAACTAAACGGTTAATTGATTTTCATTGAGGCTGTTATTTTCTTTTTCTTTTTCTTTTTTTTTTGTTAATGACCTTAATTAGGATTTAGGGGACCGTACCACCAATAAATATGTGTCAATTTCAATCCCCACAAAATAATTGTTTAAATATTAATAGATAATATATATTGATTAATCATTTATATGAGTCCGTAACTTTCCGTCGATATGAAAAGCTGTCTTCACATATATAAATACGCGCGCGGGGTACGTCAAATATAAATATAGCACGATACGATCTGATTACTATTTTTTTCTATTAGAAGAAAAGATTTTTTTTTAGTATCATATGAAACCCGAAATCGTTACTATTTACTGTACGTACTGAGTAAACCTTATATTCTTGTACAATAATCTACAAACCACACATGACATGTTTAAACCACACTAAAATCAGTGCGATACGCCAAACTCATGTAAACATCCGACGGGTTCGAACTCATGACTCTCGATCATGTGAATTCACTTTAACCATCGGGTTGTCACTAGGGGACAAGAAAAGAAAATTCTCTAGAGGGAGTTGAGGGTGTACGTCAAATTTAAATGTAGCATTATACAATCTGATTAGTTTTTTAATAGAATTCTCTCTCTATATCGTTGTCATCAACTTCTAAAATCTGGAAATTATAGTTTGTTTCTTCCAAACGTAGAGGTGCCCTCAATCGAGTGGAACTGGTATCTTTATTGAATTTCAATTTGACAAGATCCTTAAAAAAATCAGTACATTTCATAAATAATATTATCGTTCTTATTGGAAACCGTGTGATCTATCTCCTAAGTCAAGTCAACATACACCAATATTATCAATCGATCAATTTATATTGTATTTTATTTTATAAATTGAACTTGGTATAATCGGCTTCGGCACCAACTATGTTCAACATCTTATCATCAAATTAGATTCGACAATATCGAATTATTCATGTTTCACTTATACTCTATTTTCGTTACAACGAATTAATTACACATATTTAATATGTGAACTTAACCAACCAGAGCAATAAGAAAAATATAACATTTGATCGCTAGTTTAAAAATGGCCGTTTAAAACAGTATATACATACATATGTTATTTTGGGCTTGAGAAAAGAAAATATATTCTCTCTTAGGTAAAACAAACACTCATAATTTGATACTATGATACATCAAACTCAAAAATATAATGATCTTTGGACTCCCAAAGTAGTATATCAAGCACATGCTCGCATACCCGATGGGATAAGTTCAATTACCTTTTTTTTAATAGAACACAATTATCTCAAAAAAAAAAAAAAACACACAATAAATTTCTGCTGAATTTATGTGTGGCTTAAGTTAAATCGGGCGGTTGACCGACCATTAAGAAAATTCACATATACTCAAAATAATCATATTTATTCATTGGGACGATCTAGTGGTAAAGTGAGTTTATATAGTTAAAAAATAATACGCTCGAATCTTATTAACTTTTCTATGAGTCTAAGTCTGTCACATCTAATTTTATTCGTGTTGTATAATTTACAGGCTATTGCACATGAACATATGATTTACCTGTGGTTTAGGTGTGGCTTAGGTGTGGTTTGCAGGTTTGCATGCTATTGCACATGAACATGAGATTTACCCATGGTTTACAGGTTTGAAGGCTATTACACAAGAACGTATGGTTTAGTCAGTGTGCACCAAATGTAGCTGTTGTAGGTTCTCCATGAATTCAAAAGAAAAAATCATATCCACTTTGTAATCACAATTATCATTCTTAGGTGATGGCTGATACGCATGAATAAAATTATATAGGAATTGAATAGACTTTGAAATGGAATATATATGAATGGAATGGAGTGGAATGTGTAATTCATATGGATGGTATATATAACGAATGAACGAATATGAATGAAATAAAATAAATAAAAACCATTGTTTTTATAATTTATATTATTAATATTAATAATAATAATAATAATAATAATAATAATTATTATTATTAATTAATAATTATTTATTACTTCATTTGTTCATCAAAAGCTTGCATTATTTTTGGTGGCACATGTTTTAATAAATTGTAGTGAGTGAGGAAGATGTTCTACATTCATTTTAGGACATCTTTATTCTTTCAGATTTGATCCATAACTGGTCCAGTCAAGGCCTAATTGCAATGGAATTTTGGGTCACTTCATGTAGTCCCACTGAGACTGTATTTTGATTATTTTATTATTTAGTTAATATATCTCATAGTCTAAATAGATATTATCTGATATCAAAAGATATTAAGATATAATTATTCTAAAGAATTATCTTCAGGGAAGAAGATAATTATTATATTTATTAGATATGTCAGAATCCTATCACATTAGAATTCTAGGGAGAACACTATAAAACATGATATGGGAAAATCAGATAATATATCTTCACAGTTATGATTTTTGAAAATCACAAAGACAAGTAATGGGGCGAAAATTTTGGTGTTCTCCATAGATTTACTCTCACCAAGATTGGAGATCGGTATCCTAATACAAATCGTAAGATCAAAGTCAAGTCACCATCTATTATCAAAAATTCGCAGGTAAACACGATAAAACTCATATGTGTTGCAATTAATTATATAAGAACATGCTAGGAATATAATCATTGCATGATGAATTAAACATCCAAGATAGATCATCAGGAGTACGGGTAAATTCAGATTTTCCATCAAATTTTTGGAGGAAGGATAGAGATATTATTATTATTATTATTATTATTATTATTATTATTGTTGTTGTTGTTGTTGTTGTTGTTGTTAAGGGTTAATTATAGTTTATGGCCTTAACTTTAAAAACAAAAATCCTGAACTTTGGATAATGTAATAACTTATGACCCGATCAATTTTTTCGGTGACGAAGTTTGAGTAGGACGACAAGATTGTATGAGGTGGCATTCGAAACGACGTCATTTCAATCCAGGTCATTTTATTAAAAAACATTATTTTTCAATAGTCTTTCACCTGTAATTTCCAGTCCTCAACCATCACCACACTGCAACCATGAAATCTCTCTCTCCTTACTACCAACTCTTCTTCACCACATTTGTCTTTCTCGTCTCCGGCATCATCTTCAACTTTTCTTCCAGGTCGAAAACCTCTTCCCAGTCGCCAGCTCCGACAAGCCATTCTTCTAGTATGTCTGCGATCCTTGCAGCAGAACATGGTGCAGAACATGCTCAGCGCCACTCGATTGAATGAATTTTGGAATGTGCGTGAGCTCGCCATGGATAGGCTCATCGACCTGGCATGAAATCTGAGGCGACAGCGAAGGCGACATTGTTTGGTGCTGCGCAACGCGAGATTCGTCATCTTTTGCATTCTTCTCTTGATGTGTTTTTTTATTGAAATGGATAAGAAAATTATTTAAAATTCCACTTATATTTCTCGATCCGAGATTGGATGATTATCTTCCAATTTTGAGCTCTTTTTTTTCGAAGCAGAGGAAAAGGGTTTGTTGAGGATGGAGAGATTCAAAATTTGACCATAGAGAGACCATTATTTGGTCTTTTTTTGTTTTATTTTTATTATTAAAATGATGTTGATCGAAAAATTTTCACCTCATACAATCTCGTCGTCCTACTCAAACTTCTGTCACCGGAAAAATCAATGGACCATAAATTATTACATTACTCAAAGTTCGAGACGTTTTTGGAATTTTTTGAAGTTGAGGCCATAAAATAAAAAACGCTCATTGTTGATGTCATAAACAATAATTAATCTTATTATTAATTATTATAATTATTGTTGTTATTTTTTCTTATTAATTAATATCAATATTATTATTATGTTAGTATAATATCTATTTTATTAATTATTAGTAATTACTATTATTTTTATCACTATTATTATTCATAATTATTTATTACTAATAATTATTATTATTTATTCTTATAAATACTACTATTTTATTATTATTTGTTATTATTGTTATTATTTATTTTATAAGATAAAAGAATAAATAAGAATAGTTTTGTTAGAAATTTTTTTTTGAGTAATCTCATGTTCATTGAATAAGCATTCATTTAGAATTGTGATTTATGTCGTAATAATCTTATCAACCATAGGATTGAAAACGAATGTAGGAATCGACATTTTATTCTCATTTCATTCCTACGAACCAGCCACCACCTAAGTATAATGTACCTGGACACTAATTCATCCTTCCCTGTAAATACTTCCTTTGTTCTATTTTTCTCTTACAAAGAACTCAATAATCATAGTACTTTACAATTACATTTAGCAAATCATCCTTCTTCAGCTAAAAATTCAACAATGAAGTAATGAAAATATTATATGCCATGCAATAATTATTTAGCCACTAGTATACTATTATGACTTCAGAACCAACAAGTAACTAAGCTTAAATCTCCCCAAATTTCAAACCAATTCTTTTAAGATATACAAAATGAATGTGTAAAATATTGGGAAGTCAACATCCAAATAGTTCCCATCTGCTTATCCAAGTTGCAAACTGATTTCTGCACACACATAAATACACATCAGATGCCCTTTGAAATGAATCTTGGGGTAGCCTATAATAATAATAATAATATAAACAACTCCATTATTTGAATCTAGTTGTTTTTCAACTCTTTCAATAAAATATAAAATTAGCCAACCTGTGCATATTCCATGGTCCCCAACTCCTTATATATGGGGACTCTTTCTCCCTCTTGGATTCCAAAGTATTCATAAATAACAATACACACTCGAGAGAGAGAGAGAGAGAGAGAGATGGGAATCTGTGCATCCATTTCATCTCCAGTTATACATGATGATTCTTATGGCAATGAAAACGCTGTATATTATACAGGAATCAACAGCAATGGATCATCACAAAAAATAGGCTCAGTATATTCTCATGCAGGAAGCAAAGGATTAAACCAAGATTGTGCTATTCTTTTCCAGGTATATACTAACATATTTCCCCACTTTTTTTGTGTTAAAAAAGTTACGATCATATTCAACAAATCCCTCTTAAATTCATCCATCAAAATACTTATCTTTTCATATATACGAAGTCTTCAAACAATGATGAGTTGGAATACTTTGATATTGTATTGTATTTGAACTGAAACATTCGGAAAATGCTACAAAAAAGTCAGACATAAATCCATCACTACAACAAATTCTAATCTATAGATAATATCTATATCCTTACTTATTTTAAATTCTAAAGATAATTAGTGATTCATTACATTTTTCTTTTCTTCTTTGATATAAGATAAGAATTCTTTTGTATCTAAAATTCAATCCAACGTCGACTTTTTTTTGCAGGGCTACGGAGTGGAAGAAGGAGCAATGTGTGCAGTGTTTGATGGGCATGGCAAGAATGGGCACATAGTGAGCAAGATTGTGAGGAATAGGCTGCCTGCTCTGCTTCTCAATCAGAGAAAAATGGGGAGTGCTCAAAGCAAGAATCTGCAGAGATGGAAAGATGCCTGCGTCACTGCTTTCAAAGCAGTTGACAAAGAGATACAGTATCTTCAAAGTCTGGATTGCTCTTGCAGTGGAACAACTGCCGCTGTCGTCATCAGACAGGTAAAAAAATATATGCATTAAGTATATACTTTTATAGCCAAACTTCAAAATATTTTCTTAAAAAAATGACTCGGTAAATTCGAATGGTGTATAAAGTTTCAATTTTAGCCGGCGTCTGAGAATCTGGCATCGGAAAGATGAATCAATTGGCAGGATTCTCACGTGTAATATTAAAACAAATTATTTCCATCTCATTTATTGTATATTCTGCACGAGAATTCGACGAACTGATTCAACTTTCTAAAGCTAAATTCTCGATCGCGGGCCAAAATTTTAACTTCCTACAAAGTTCTAGACTTTCATAGAATAAACGAAAAATTAGGTCATGTTTGGAAAAGGCTCCAAAGTTTGAGTGATGGAGCATGGCATTGATTTTTTATTTTTATTTTTTGGTCATTTTAGAGGGTGTTTGATATTTATTAACAAACTGAGATGATGATCATGACAGGGTGAAGATCTGACGGTTGCAAATCTGGGAGATTCGAGAGCAGTTCTAGGCACAAGGAGTGAGGGTGGGATCATGGCCGTTCAATTAACTACTGATCTCAAGCCTGGGGTGCCATGTAAGAAGCAAACCACCATTTTTTGAGTATATTACATTACATGTTTACACACACTACACATACTATGCAAGAACCATTATACAGACATTGCTGATGATGTTTGGAAAATTGAAACAGCTGAAGCAGAGAGAATAAAAAAGCGTAAAGGGAGAGTGTTTGCACTGAAAGAAGAGCTACATATTGAGAGAGTGTGGCTGCCTTACGATGATTCACCGGGCCTCGCCATGTCTCGTGCTTTTGGTGATTTTGTGCTCAAGAACAACGGAATTATTTGCATCCCGGAGGTCTCCCACCACCGGATAACTCCTGACGACGAATTTCTTGTGGTAGCAAGTGACGGGGTGAGCAAAATTCTCGAAAACCTTAAACCGAACACGTTTTGTTTTCGATTTATTTGATTTTTTTGTTCCAATTTAATTAAAAATTCAAAAAATCAATTTTTGATCGGTTTAGTATTTTTCCGACCAATAACAGCGGCCAAAAAATCAACTTATAACATATTATCAATAGTGATCAATTTAATAGTAAATTTTTATATAAAAAAATGAATAAGATTCATAAAAATCAATTATTTTGGTTCGAAAGTTTTAATGAACAAAACTGAGTGAATTAACTGAATACTCACCCTTACCAATATGGAAGACTCATTTTGTGTGAATGTGGATTGCAGGTGTGGGATGTGCTCAGCAACGAGGAAGTAGCGTCGATGGTAGCGGCTGCGCATAGTGAAGAGGGAGCTGCAAAAGCAGTGGTGGATGCAGCAATTACGTCGTGGAAACAAAAGTTTCCCAACTCAAAGAGAGATGACTGCACTGTCGTTTGTCTATTCCTTCACTAGATTAGTACCTTGATAAAGATAAAACTTGTGTACAATCTTGGAGCCTACTAGGATTTAGCCCACTTCAATTTCATCGCCAAATACATATGATGTATGCACCATGATATTGGAATACAAAGAGGTTGGGCGAAACAAAGAAAAAATTCTTGTCTGAATATTTGGTGTCCACCAAAACCTACTGATATAAGAGCAAGTTTAGACAGATCGATAAAACCGTTAACAAATGATTGATAAATAAGGATGGTATTTCATCTTCTAGGATAAGAAAACATGCATCTTGAAAAAGTTTTTGTACATGGTCTCACTGTCAGAAGGGGGAAGAAGTGACCTCAACTTTAATCGACAAAAATTGCCCATATACATCACGAAAGACACGAGATGCAAGATATAGAAGAATATGTGCAGCAAAAGAAGGCAACGGTTCCAATCGAAAGCGAAAAATAACAGTTCTCTTACGTTCCCAGAACAGCAGCAGCCACTTCCTCATCAGCTAATTTATCCTTGGAATCCTCTCGACCAAGCAGATCATCGTCATATATAACAGGCATTCGTACTCGTTCGTGAACAGATGCACGTTTCTGTCCAGTGGTCAAAGTGTCATGGTGGCTTTGATCGTGAGGTGCAAGTTCCAAATTATCCGATGGAATACTGTTAATCTGACTGGCATCAAGAGGTGCATTCATAGAAGGAGTTTCGGTGTGTTGCACAGCTGGTTCTTGTTTCTGATGCTTGAATTGTTTCTGAAATGTTCGCAAAAGGGAGAATTTAGCAGGTCGAATTGAGAAAACATGAACAGCTATTCCGAACATACAAAAGTGCAACTGCTACACATGACGGCTAGTGATGTGACTGTGAATCTAAATAAGATTTTCAGTATATAATTATCTAATCAGACATGCATGCTTGATGATGTAATTAATCCTAGAAAGAAACACCAATTTCCTGACTCAGTTTAAACCAATCTTCAAATTAACTCAGTTTAAACCAATCTTCAAATTAACTCAAACTGTGACGCAAAGAAAACACAATTGCATTGAAGAACCGTGTGATGTAGAAGCCAAACATACCTCAAACTCTCTTCCTTTTTTCATTATCTCTTTGTAAGCATTTGATCGCGTGTTTTAATGATATTCCATAATATCCCACCACCATTCCGGAATCGGTTGCCATCAGAAGTCTTCTGACCTCCACAAGCTTGGATTGCGTCAACCTACAAGTTCATTTTTCACGTTAATCATCGTGAGAGAGAGAAATTGAAAAGTCTTACCCAAAGGCGATAAGGCGGAAATTTCACCAAGGGCATGGCATCAGAAGTTTCTAAGATTTCAAATTACAAAATTTGCGGACCTAAATTATCCTTACAGCGAAGTATTTCACATCACGACAAGCCAGGCATTTCCTTCCCAGATAAAATTAATTTGATTACCTAAAAACTGAAGTGAAGTTATGGATATATATAGCCTGTTTATCAACTTGTAATTCACCACCTATTCTGTTACCCATCAAACTTAAAATAAGCCGATATCTAAATCAAACCAAAAAGTTTCCATCTCAAAAGAAGCTACACTGGTTCCAAACGAGTCTTCTGAATTCTGGCTGAAGCACAAACTAACTACAGGATCATTTGTCTTTTTATCCCACAGACCAATAATAACTTCCCAGACCCCAGTAGGCTTTCTCATGATAACAAGCTGAAAGCCATGGTACACAGGTTAGAAGTCAACAGATAGGAAGAAACTATTCGACTCTACCAAGATTAAATTGAAATCGTGAAGTAGCTTTGAAAGAAAGTTATCTTAGATCAGGGTTTCATGTGCATGATAGAAAGAACTTCCTCAGCCTGAATAATCCATTAGATAAGTTATGTCAACATCAAGGATGAGATTTAAGCTGTCCTTAAGCATATAGAGGAGTAAGACGGTCAGACCAGAGTCTCACCTTTAATCACAAATTCACAATTACCACATGAATATGTCCATGTTTACCAAAACCCAAGGATTGATGGTCTACAAAATTCTCAATATTAAGTACTACATTATGGCTGAAGGCATGAGGTCCAGCAGGATAACATAGTTTACAGCTAATCCAACAATTTGAGCAAACAATCCTGATGGTAGTGAAAAAGGATATATTATGACTTATGAGTGTGTTTCCCAAATAAAAGAATGATTAAATTCAAAGCATTTATTCCCAGCTGCATCAAACACATACCAACATTCATCACCCAAATAGTGATGATATTTGAAGAAATCACTTATGACCATCATCTTGCTCTGGAAATTTTGACGCACTTCACTGAATTCACACATCAAGAATTATTAAATATGAAGAAAATCATATTGCAATATGAGAAATCCACAAAAGACAAGGCATTGAGTGGGTTACAATTCTACCTATTTCTTCCTGCTTGTATACTGAAAGCCTCAGATGAGGGACTGGACGTGCAAATCCCTCAGGTTACATACAACCCCATAAAATTCAAAATTACCTCATCATCAATAGCTTACCTATTGAACTACTCCATAATGACCTAACAACGAGTAAATAAAAATAAAATAAAATCAAGAAAAAGACACATGCATATATGATATACTGATACGTATGTAATGGCATAGACAAAGTGGGAACTTCCCATTGGTACAACAAATTTAAATTGCAGATAAGTAATACTGTAATAGTTTCATAAAATTCAAACAGCTGTCAGTTTATCAGTATTGAAATAGCAAAAGGTTGAACAGCCATCTACCAACAATGTCTGTATAGAGAAACTAGAAGGGCGATTTACCTCTTTGACAAGATCGCTCAAAGCTGCCACTCCAAGACAACCAACAGCAGTATACATAAGATAAGATTTTCTCTCTCGCAAACGCTTGCATGCATCTACAACAAACCTAAGGAAGGTGTAATAAGAAGAATTCATTTTCCGAAAATGTGAAAATAGATGCTAATAAGCCTAATATACATCAAGGTAAAACTAGGCATTTTATAAAACCAAGTACGAAACCATATCAGATAAGCCTATTAGATAAACAATTAGGCAACGTGGAGGACTATGCATTTAGCAGCAAATCAATTAGCATCTGACAAATGATTATTTCTATAAAAGACTGAATGGATCCTGCCTCTAAAGGTGATCATCCCATATAAATAGGAAGTAAAGGGAAACTACTTAGTGAATCGGTAAAGAGGTGCTGAACAAAGTATGGATATATTAAAAAATGAACGAGCACAATACTCGGAAAGCATACAAACCTGTTGATATTAATTACGTGTGGAGCTACACTGACACCTCTCTTTCGCTTGTTTTTCTTTTTCTTCTTCTTTTGTCTTGAATTCGCCTGTTGGCTTCTTGATTCTCTTGAATATAATCAGCATTAGAACTTTCTCCTACTCTAGTCCTTGAAACCTGTTCAACTAACTCACCCTCTTCTACATCAAGCATCTCAACATCTTGGCCGCCTTCAAGATTTTCCTCACAAAAGCGTGTCGAGCAAGCTTTCTTGTCCTTCCATGTGATCAAAAAGGCTGCTGCAGTACACTTCCAGGTCAAATATTCTCCTCAAACAAACATAAATATGAATTACATCACACAAGTATAATATCTTATCGGGCCCAACTAGCTGGGAAAATATCAAGCTCATGGACAACGGTTGATATGCATAACATACATGGTAATAGAGCAAGAGTTAAAAAAAAAAGCATGATTCTTGTTTTCCCCTTAGTTTATCATGCACATGCCTAATGTGCATCTTGCGGTATGTAAACCATTTTCAACTTAAGGAAACTTACAGGTAATATGTATCCGGAAGCTATAAACGCTATCCTGCATTATTTAATTTTTACCAAAATACTAGGAATAACTTCATTAAACAGAAGTCTCAAAATTCCGCAAACTCATCCTCAGCAAATATGTTTTGGTGACACGTTTCAACAAAGCACCACTGGAAGCCATCAAATCCAATTAATATAAAATATATCGCCAAAAAAGCCACCAGTAAAAAAACAATACGATCAAATCAGGGCTAGAAAAAAGCCAATCAAAGGCTCCTATCACGTAGACAACGGTATCTATGATATATGATACAACTTGCAACACACAGCTGAAATAGCCAAACCGATTTAAGCATAATTAACCAGAACACAATCAGATACTCTGAAGCGACTATCATTCATAAATCCTAATTTACCATAAAACCTAGAAATTTATTCATAAATAACAGAAACAAATCAAATATCCTACAACCGACTATCACATACAATGCTATACACACACACACTAGGCAACTTGCAAATTTTAACTCAAATAATCCTAACCAAATTACGGACAAATATAATCAACGCAATCAAATTTAAACCGATAATCAAAAACAGAAAATAAGAAAGTGAAAACGATAAAAACCTACCTTCGATTACGGAAACTGCTGTAGAGCGCAACTTAGCAGTAGTAGAGAGCTTAAAAAAAACTGAAAAGACGGAAAAATATATTTATATATGTACTTTTATTTGCAGGCTATGATTCGGCGATTCGGGCTCAATGTGGGCCGATACTATAGGTTTGACATTGCTGGGCTCCTATGAATCTAATGGATCTTAAGTATTATTTGGCTCTCGTACCCAAATCGGAATTTACTAAGTCTCTAATTTGATAAAAACAAATCACAAAATTTGAATACTCCTCCGTCCCATTTAAACTGCCATCTTCTTTCAAGACGTGATTTGGGAGATATGATAAAGTAGTTAAAGATTAAAAAGTTGGTAGGGTCCACACTTTTGAAGGATAATTACTTAAAATGGAATGAGACATTTGTAATGGACAACCCAAAAGGAAAGTGAGACATTTTAAATGGATGAGGGAGTAGTATTTAAATAATCATGGAATCTTTTTCACACTAAATAAATCTCGTGCAAACCACACAGACGGTAAACTACACGCTCATACGCATAGTCTGAAACCATTAAGTTGAAAATTGAACCAGATCGATCGATTTGACCGGTTTAACCACGAACCGTCGGTTCAACAATTCAATTATAAATAAAGTTCAAATTGTTAAAAATAATATGAACCGATGAAAACGATAAAAATCAATTAAACCAATAACCCGATGAATTGAATCGATTTTAATAAATCAAATAGTAATAATCGTAAAATGAGCAATATATATATAAGATTAAAACCTATAACCATTAAATTGGTAGACTAACACAACAACCAACTCCACCAATTTAAAGCTTTTGATTTTAATTCTTTGGTTAATTAATTTACTTACTAACAATATTGATATAAATATTAAATAATTATCACTATTAAATTAATATTATTGTTGAATTGTGATAGATCTAAATATATAAACATATTTAAATAAGATACAAAATTACCTTGTAATAATATCAAGACGTCAAAACAAGGAAAAAAATTGAATATTATTCACTCCTCCGTGAATTACTTGATCGCCGGTGAACTGCAAGTTGGAATGGGTCTCCTGGTAGACACTCGATGTTCAAGTCAATCGTAAGTACAATATGTGTAAGGTGTATCAACACTCAAGATTGTGTATCCGACTCTTAGATGATAAAGATATTTATAGGTGTAAGTATGACACGAGATAAACATAAATTGTTGTTAACAAGAATATGATACATTAATCTTCCTAGATTTGATGAGTACTTGATGAATATTTCACATAATCCTGGATGGATAGACATGAGGATGATCAACTCGACGTCACACATATCATCATGTTCGATATGTTGGAGCAATTATGACGAGATTAAGGGTGAGATTCGGATTTCGGTTCAATTTTTATCTAATCCAACCGATCCGAAAATCCAAAATTTGAGAGCGAGAAAATCCGATCCGAACCGAATATTCGAAAATCCAAAATCCAATTTTTTTATAAAAAATCCAAACCGAACTGAAAAATCAAAAATTCGAAACCAAATTTTGTTAATTTTTATATATATTTATATTAAATTTAAAAATATTTAAATAAAATATTATTTTTATATATAAATTATATGTAATTCGGATTTTCGGATTTAAAAAATATAATCCGATCCGATCCGAAAATCCAAAATTTTAAAAAAAATCAATTCGATCCGATCTAAAAATCCGAACCGAATTTTCAATTTCGGTTTGGTTCGGATCGGATATTCGGTTTTCGAATTTTTTGCTCACCCCTAGACTAGATAGATATGTAGCCCAAATATATCATTGTGACTTTACGTCCTTGTATAGAGATTCAGTTATACATCTCAGCATCTTATGTGGATATTTGATTTTGATTTGGATAAATAAGCACAGTTGATATTATTATCTATCAAATTGGAATTCATGTAAATGGTTATTATAATGTAAATGAAGATGTGGTATGAACTACGAAAGATTTGAAATTGTTCTTTGTTATTTAATTAGTTTTTATTGTAAATATACTAACTAATGAATGTTGATGAGGCATTTTATTTAGGCTACGTTATAGAGTATATCTGTTAGAATGTCAATTATAATCAACATAAAATGTCAAATTATAGCCAAGTCGTTGGTCCTATTGGGACTATTATCACCAAATAGTACCAATAGGAATTGGTACTATTGGTACTATTTGGTGATAATAGTCCCAATAGGACCAACGACTTACTATAATTGACATTTTTATGTTCGTGACTATAATTTGACATTCCTAACTTGGATGGCTATATATATGTATTTTCACTTTTATTTATGTTTGATTGATACAATGTATAAAAGTTTTAAAATTTGTCTAAATTTATCATATTAATATCTATTCTTATTTATATGTTCTAATATAAACATATCATAAATAAAAAAAAAAAAATTACTAGCTATTTTGTTTGGTTTTTTTCAAAATGGTTCGACTTGTCGAACCAGTGATCCAGTCAATTCTGACTCAGTCAATTAACCCAATTGATATCTAGTGACACAATCCATTGAGCGGTTTGAGATCCATTTTGATTTTGAAAATATTGTTGGAAACTACGCAAGACGGGTAAACCACACTTAGAATGTGATAGATTTAGGCCTATAGATGTGTTAGTGAGGTTCAATATTTGATATTTGGCCATAGAAACACACTTTACCATTAGATCGATTTCAAGTTTTTTTGTTTTCATATTTTTTTAAAATTAGGTTTTACCGAATTTTGCATTATATTGTAATCGAGTCATCTAATTATATTTGGTTCAACTGGATTTTCAACATTTGTACTGCAGTTATCCCAAATCACGAACCATTATACATGTCTGGGCTTTCCGAACCGTCGGGCCGGCCCTAGGCCCGCCCTAAAGTTAACGGTTCGGCCCGACCGACGGTCAACGGCCCGAACCGAACCGTGAGCTGGGCTCAGGCCGGGCTCGGTTCATGCGAAAACAGCCGAATCGGCGGTTAACCGCCGGTCCGAACCGGCGGGCTTGGGATGGAACCGCCGGTCCTCGATTATAGCCGTTGGAACCGGCGGTCCACGGGCCTAGGGCCGAACCGGCGGGCCCTTAGAGCCGTTGGAACCGACGGTCCTAGGGCCGAACCGGCGGTCCAACGGCTATAAAAACGGCTATAAACGGCTACACCCCCAAAATACACTCCTATAAATATATCCACCATCCTAACTCCATCATCACTTCAATCTCTCATTTCTCAACCTTAATTCACTCATTTTCATCTAATTTTCAAGCTCTCATTCTCACTCTCAAACTCAATCTCTCAAGTTCTCAAGCTCTCTCAATCTCTCATTCTTATTCTAAACTCTCAAACTTCTTTATCACTTCATCAATCATCATGTCTTTCTTTAAACTATCAAACAATGGAAAGGGAAAGGCCGTCGATGAAGGAGCTCCAAGTGAGGGAGGAGACATTCCAACTCAACGTTCACGAAGGGCCTTAGCGGCGGAGGAAATCTCAAGGCAAGTTGCCGAAAGGTTACAAGCCGAAGAAGATGCTCGATTTTATGAAATGGTGCATCGAATGGAAAGAAGTCCCAATTTCGGTGACGTATGCTCGAACGACCAAGACGACGATGAAGAAGGCGACGAAGAATATGACGACTTTGACCAAGATACGCCGCCACAACCACCAAAATCAAAGGAACTTAAGTCCAACGTTTTTGTGAAGCACTTTAGGTACGTAAATTTTAACGTTTCTTACAAATTAGTCCAAATGTTTGCATGCTTCAAAAACTTGTGGGAAGAGATGGCAAAAATATTGTCGTACAAAAAATATTTCTTATACATGTTTCAAATTGGATGTTTCTCATCGTTGGAATTCTACTTATGAAATGATTTATAGTACTATTACATATAAGGGTCATTTATGTGATTTTTTTAGAAAAGAGTTTACAACTATTCAATTACATCTTAATGAGTCTCATTGGGATGCTTGTATGGATTTATATCGATTATTAAAGGTATTTCATGGTACAATGAAACAATTATCGGAGTTTATTATTGCACTCATGGTTTTAGAACATTGCATGCATATTGCCATGTCTTTTCGTAGTTGTTTTAGTAAACCATCTTTATGTGGTGTAATTTATTTTATGGTTCAAAAGTGGCTAAAATATTTTAGGAGATACCTACAATTTTTTTGCTTGCTAAGTGTTTAGATCCTAAATGGAAATATGATGGTACTTGTCAAATGCTTAATGTTTATTATGATGCTTTTAGGCAAATAGATTTTCAAGGTGCTAGTATAGAAGGAGAATTAGTTTATTTTGATCTCCTGATGTAGATCAAATCAAATATAATCTTGAAAAGAATTTAAGAAATCTTTTCAAGAATATAGGTCGAAATATGGTAGTGATGATGATATTCAAACTCCACCTCCTTCTTCTATGATGTCTACGATTAATTTTCCTTTTGATATGAATGAGTTTGATCCTTTGGTGCAACAAATGACTTGATGTACCAAAATAGAACATTCGAAGGCCGAGAGGACAAGGTAATAGTGAATTAGATAGATATTTGCAAACTCCTTTGTCTTTGGTGTTGAAGATAGCGGTCCTTCGATCGATGTCTTGAAGTGGTGGTCAAGAAAGAGGAGTACCCAATCCTCTCAATCATGGCAAAGGAGTTATTTGTCGTCCCGACATCCACCGTATCCGTTGAACAAGCATTTAGCATTGGAGGACTAATGCTTGATCAAAGAAGAAGCAACATGAAGCCGCGAACATTGAAGCTACAATGTTGCTCGATGATTGGTGTAGGGCCGACCTTAGAGCTCAAGAACCACAATGAGAAGATGGTAACGAGAGCGAAGACGAGGCCTTCACCAAACGGATCGATCGGAATCGGGTGCGAGACGAGTATAGCATTTAGAAATAAAAAGAACTACATGGACTTTGATTCCTCTATGATTATGAGGATATGTAGGCAACTCAATTTTATAAATTAAATTGAGCTCAAGTCCTTTATTATTATTATTATTTTTCATCCCTATGTAAAATTCCTAAATGGATTTATGTAATTTTACTCATCATTTATTAAAAAATGCAAAGTGTTGACACATATTTATACGTATTTTAACAAATGCAAAAATGCAAAGTATTTACAAGTTCAAACATAAAAAAAATCATTTACAACTTACAAATTTAAATATATTTATAACTTACAAGTTTAGTAGTTTACAAATATTTAGAAGTGATAAACATGTAGTTTCTTTAGTTTGTTAAAATCTTTGACTTTGATACTTGTTGCATATTTGATTGAATTTTAAGAAAAATTTAGATAGAATTAAAGATTTTACCCTTCATAAGAGTTGAAGTATACCGCGATACGAGTTCGTGAGCACAAACGGATCGAAAATCGGAGCTCGGACAAGAGAGAACGGACCGATTCAAAATCACTGCACGATCCTCGCCGGTTTAGGTCCGGTTCGGTTCAGGAACCGCCGGTTTAGGGCGGCTCGGCCTCGATTTTCAACCCCGAATCGGCGGTCCCGCCCTAAATCTGGCGGTTCCGGACCGGCGGCTTAGGCCCGACCCTAAACCGGCTATTATCTCAGGGCCGGCTCGGCCTCTACTTTTCGAATCACAACCGCGGTCCGGCCCTAAATCAAGGGCCGGCCCTAGAACATGTCTACTAACCATACAAAGATTAATTAAGAACTCAGTTGAACTAAACAAACGTCCTAGAATTCAGTTAGAACACAAGGCAAAATCCAACCCCAACCCCACCCCAAAAAAATATTATTTGAATAAAATGAGTTCTAAAATATCTAATTATATAAAATATTGTAATTCAAAGATTATTCCGTTTATGATTTTTACCCACTAAGAAGTGAGAAAATTGCAAATGCCTCTTATAGCATTGTGAGGGTGGAATTTTATCCCAAATAAAATATTCCCCACTGCAAAAATTAGGAGGTAATATACATTTTAACAAAGTTTGGTTGGTAAAGTATGCAAAGGCTTTTACGTGTTAGTTCAAAATTGTGATAGGCTGCTACTATTAGAAATAGGATAAAATATGCTTTGTTGTTGATAGGTGTAACACCCAAATTTTAGAAGATCAAATAATAATAATAATAATAATAATAATAATAATAATAATAATAATAATAATAATAATAATAATCTTATGGATAATCATGATATATATGTTGATATGTATTCTATTTCAAATCAAACTCTATGTACTTATCAAACTCTAATATTTTATTCTTTTAGAACTTATTTGAGCCTTAATTTTATTTTATAGGATTAAGATTTAATTAACAAGAGTTCTAATAGGATTATGACTTAATTAGGATATATATATATATATATATATAACATACACACAGCACATTGACACAACCAAAACACTTACCTTCATACATTCATACAGCCACGACACACACACACAACACATTCACGCACACACACACTGCACACACATTCACGCACACACACAGATCACATTCACGCACACACTGCACCCAAAAACACACAGCACACACACAAACACGCACACATCACACATACACAATATATTTAGCTCAAGTGCTCAATTGAAGGAAACATATTTTTTATCTATTGTGTTCGACAATACAAGGTGGGAAAATTTATGCTTGTGGTTATGTTATCCCTATTGTTTTATATAGTTTTATATTCATATTGATTATATGACTACATGTTTTTATTCTAAAGACTACATGGTGTTTATGTTAATATACATGTTCTCATGTTATATATGTTATTATTATATTTAAGGTCTCACAGAATATTAAGGCCTCATGTTATTATTATATTTAAGACCTCACATAATATTAAGGTCTCATGTTATTATTATATTTAAGACCTCACAGAATATTAAGGCCTCATGTTATTATTATATTTAAGACCTCACAGAATATTAAGGTCTCATGTTATTATTATATTTAAGCATGTTATTATTATATTTAAGACCTCACAGAATATTAAGGCCTCATGTTATTATTATATTTAAGACCTCACATAATATTAAGGTCTCATGTTATTATTATATTTAAGGCCTCACAGAATATTAAGGCCTTATGTTATTATTATGTTGTTATTATATTTAAAATCTCACAGAATATTAAGGTCTCATGTTATTATTATATTAAGACCTCACATAATATTAATGCCTCATGTTATTATTATATTTAAGGTCTCACATAATATTAAGGTCTCATATTATTATTATATCTAAGACCTCACAGAATACTAAGGTCTCACAATTATATATATATTTTCATGATATTAAATTATATTTATGTGACAATATGAAAGATTGACATGTATTACATATGTGGATAATTGCATTGTTCCTCACTGAGTATATTTATGATATGCTCACTCATCTCTACTTTCAGTTTTGCAGTTGAGGGGTCGAAGAAGCCATGGAAGTCGAGAATGACTAGTATAATAAGAAGTCGTTTATTTATTTTAGTTTAAGTATAATGGATAATTCTATTAAGTCGTTTTCAAATTTAATATTTTTTTAGACACGTCTTTTAGTTTATTATTTTATTTAACATGGTCACTTGTGAAAACAAGATCGATTGAGTTTACAAGTTTGTCATTTGTTGTTCAAGTTTAAATTAAATAGTAATGTATTAATATTATTTTCTCTTAGAAAATTGGGGCATTACAAAGTAGTATCAGAGCGGGTCTACGTTCTTGTAGACTCGTGTTAAGTATAAAATTAAATATGTTTATGGAAAAGAAAATTTTAAACCTAGTCATTTGAGACTTCTGCACTGCATCGACTCTAAGGTATGTGTTTTAGTTTTATACAAGTCTATTGAATGTTTTAGTTTTATGCAAGTCTATTGAAGATTATTGATGAAATTTGAGTTATGTTTTTTTACGCTTTTATGATTCAAGTATGAACTTACATATTCTTAGTACATTAGGAAGATAAGGAATTATTTAACTTGTGATAAGTTACATAGATGGTAAAAACATTATGGCTGATAAGCGGTTTTTTTTTAATATAATATAATATGCAAGAAAATGTTACGTTTAAAGATATCTTTATTTAACCCAACGATAAATCTTATTTTGGATAATTAGAATTTCGAGGACGAAATTATTTTTAAGTGGGTAAGGTTGTAACACCCCAAATTTTAGAAGATCAAATAATAATAATAATAATAATAATAATAATAATAATAATAATAATAATAATCTTATGGATAATCATGATATATATGTTGATATGTATTCTATTTCAAATCAAACTCTATGTACTTATCAAACTCTAATATTTTATTCTTTTAAAACTTATTTGAGCCTTAATTTTATTTTATAGGATTAAGATTTAATTAACAAGAGTTCTAATAGGATTATGACTTAATTAGGATATATATATATATATATATATATATATATATATATATATAACATACACACGGCACATTGACACAACCAAAACACATACCTTCATACATTCATACAGCCACGACACACACACACACGCACACACATTCACGCACACACACAGATCACATTCACGCATACACTGCACCCAAACACACACAGCACACACACAAACATGCACACATCACACATCACACATACACAATATATTTCGCTCCAGTACTCAATTGAAGGAAGCATATTTTTTATCTATTGTGCACGACAAAACAAGGTGGAGAAATTTATGCTTGTGGTTATGTTATCCCTATTGTTTTATATGATTTTATATTCATATTGATTATATGACTACATGTTTTTATTCTAAAGACTACATGGTGTTTATGTTAATATACATGTTCTCATGTTATATATGTTATTATTATATTTAAGGCCTCACAGAATATTAAGGCCTCATGTTATTATTATATTTAAGACCTCACAGAATATTAAGGCCTCATGTTATTATTATATTTAAGACCTCACATAATATTAAGGTCTCATGTTATTATTTTATTTAAGGCCTCACAGAATATTAAGGCCTCATGTTATTATTATATTTAAGACCTTACAGAATATTAAGGCCTCATGTTATTATTATATTTAAGACCTCACAGAATATTAAGGCCTCATGTTATTATTATATTTAAGACCTCACAGAATATTAAGGTCTCATGTTATTATTATATTTAATGCCTCACAGAATATTAAGGTCTTATGTTATTATTATGTTGTTATTATATTTAAAACTTCACAGAATATTAAGGTCTCATGTTATTATTATATTAAGACCTCACAGAATATTAAGGCCTCATGTTATTATTATATTTAAGGCCTCACAGAAAATTAAGGTCTCATGTTATTATTATATTTAAGGCCTCACAGAATATTAAGGTCTCATGTTATTATTATATTTAAGACCTCACAGAATACTAAGGTCTCACAGTTATATATATATTTTCATGATATTAAATTATATTTATGTGACAATATGAAAGATTGACATGTATTGCATAGGTGGATAATTGCATTATTCCTCACTGAGTATATTTATGATATGCTCACCCCTCTCTACTTTCGTTTTGCAGTTGAGGGTCGAGCGACCACGAAGTCGAGAATGACTAGTATAATAAGAAGTCGTTTATTTATTTTAGTTTAAGTATAATGGATAATTCTATTAAGTCGTTTTCAAATTTAATATTTTTTAGACACGTCTTTTAGTTTATTATTTTATTTAACATGGTCACTTGTGAAAACAAGATCGATTGAGTTTACAAGTTTGTCATTTGTTGTTCAAGTTTAAATTAAATAATAATAAATTAATATTATTTTCTCTTAGAAAATTGGGGCGTTACAAAGTGGTATCAGAGCGGGTCTACGTTCCTGTAGACTCGTGTTAAGTATAAAACTAAATATGTTTATGGAAAAGAAAATTTTGAACCTAGTCATTTGAGACTCATGCGCTGCATCGACTCTAAGGTATGTGTTTTAGTTTTATACAAGTCTATTGAATGTTATTCATTAAATTTGAATGTTTTAGTTTTATGCAAGTCTATTGAAGATTATTGATGAAATTTGAGTTATGTTTTTTTATGCTTTCATGATCCAAGTATGAACTTACATATTCTTAGTACACTAGGAAGATAAGGAATTATTTAACTTGTGATAAGTTACATAGATGGTAAAAACATTATGGCTGATAAGCGGTTTTTTTTAATAGAATATAATATGCAAGAAAATGTTACGTTTAAAGATATCTTTATTTAACCCAACGATAAATCTTATTTTGGATAATTAGAATTTCGATGACGAAATTATTTTTAAGTGGGTAAGGTTGTAACACCCCAAATTTTAGAAGATCAAATGATAATAATAATAATAATCTTATGGATAATCATGATATATATGTTGATCTGTATTTTATTTCAAATCAAACTCTATGTACTTATCAAACTCTAATATTTTATTCTTTTAGAACTTATTTGAGCCTTAATTTTATATTATAGGATTAAGATTTAATTAACAAGAGTTCTAATAGGATTATGACTTAATTAGGATTTATATATATATATATACACTCACACACGGTACATTCACACAGCCAAAACTATATATATATACGGCACATTAACACAACCAAAACACATACCTTCATACATTCATACAGCCACGACACACACACACACACAACACATTCACGCACACACACACTGCACACACATTCACGCACACACACAGATCACATTCATGCACACACTGCACCCAAACACACATAGCACACACACAAACATGCACACATCACACATACACAATATATTTCGCTCCAGTGCTCAATTGATGGAAGCATATTTTTTTTATCTATTGTGCTCGACAAAACAAGGTGGAAAAATTTATGCTTGTGGTTATGTTATCCCTATTGTTTTATATGGTTTTATATTCATATTGATTATATGACTACATGTTTTTATTCTAAAGACTACAGTGGTGTTTATGTTAATATACATGTTCTCATGTTATATATGTTATTATTATATTTAAGGTCTCACAGAATATTAAGGCCTCATGTTATTATTATATTTAAGACCTCACAGAATATTAAGGTCTCATGTTATTATTATATTTAAGACCTCACAGAATATTAAGGTCTCATGTTATTATTATATTTAAGGTCTCACAGAATATTAAGGCCTCATGTTATTATTATATTTAAGACCTCGCAGAATATTAAGGTCTCATGTTATTATTATATTTAAGGTCTCACACAATATTAAGGTCTCATGTTATTATTATATTTAAGACCTCACAGAATATTAAGGTCTCATGTTATTATTATATTTAAGGTCTCACAGAATATTAAGGCCTTATGTTATTATTATGTTGTTATTATATTTAAAACCTCACAGAATATTAAGGTCTCATGTTATTATTATATTAAGACCTCATAGAATATTAAGGCCTCATGTTATTATTATATTTAAAGCCTCACAGAATATTAAGGCCTCATGTTAATATTATATTTAAGACCTCACAGAATATTAAGGTCTCACGTTATTATTATATTTAAGGCCTCACAAAATATTAAGGCCTTATGTTATTATTATATCTAAGACCTCACAGAATACTAAGGTCTCACAGTTATATATATATATATATATATATTTTCATGATATTAAATTCTATTTATGTGACAATATGAAAGATTAACATGTATTACATATGTGGATAATTGCATTGTTCCTCACTTAGTTTTGCAGTTGACGGGTCGAAGCAGCCATGGAAGTCGAGAATGACGAGTAATACAAGTTTGTCATTTATTGTTAAAGTTTAAATTAAATAGTAATATATTAATATTATTTTCTCTTAGAAAATTGTGGCGTTACAATAGGTGCTAAAATTAGTTCGCATGTTTATTAATCATATATTTTAATGTTCAGAATTTCACATTATAGTCTTTTATCCTGAAAATATAAAGTAATAATAATAATCCATTAAAACTTAAATATATAATCACGTATGGGCTTGCGTGTTCTCACGTAATGAGTGATCCTCTTCCGACCCTACCGTCGCTCGTCCCCTCCTCATCCTACGAGTACTGTAGGTTCGATTCGGTAGCTGAATCACCTATTTTGATTTTTAATGTTTAGGGTTTAGTGTTCACGAATCAAGGTTACAATGATGCTGTAATCGCGTGAGCGAAGTGGATAGGTGTACTAGTCTTGCTTTTTAGGTTTTAGGTCTCCTTAAGAATAGTAATAGCACGAAGATTTGTTGGTGATATTTTGCTTATAAATAGGCAATTCCTCATTTGTAAAAATCCATCCGAGAACTCTTCCAAGCAATAAACATTTGAGCTTTCAGAAAACAAAACATGTGTTGTTAAGTTTTCAGCTTTCTTACTCTTCTACCGATCATAAATTATATACCAATCCTTAGAGCTACATAATATATCTCATTCCATAAATATTAAAAAAAAAAAAATCCTTCAATTCTGCTGAACATATTGTCTGGAAACGAAGGCTCCATCCATGTTTCTTCATCATAAGAGTTCTGTGTGAGCTCTATAGGTATTATTTCTATTTTCTTTCTATTTTGTGGTTTAATGTGTAACCCGAAAAAACACACCCTATCCCCCATTTGGTATCAGAGCTAAAAAACTTCTGAGGCCTAAAAGACTAGGACAGGCTTAACGTTTTAGGCAAACATGATGTTGTAAGTCCTCTTTGTTGTTAAGAACCCGCCTAGGTGCAGGATTAAGATGTTTTTTAGTAATGATATTATATTGGCGTGTAGAGTTGATTTTTGAGAAACTCTTAAACCATATATATGTATATTATGTTGTTGTTAAATAAAAACTGGGATATGTTTAATCATAAGAATAAGGATGGTATTTGAATTTATGAGAAGTATTAGAGTAAGAAATTTTTAATCATTGATCAAAACTCGTTTGTTCAATCTGATTTTTCAGATCTTGAGAATCTTAGAGATAAGCATAAAATATCTTGCGATAATTATAATTTTATTTGTCAATTTGATCGAAAATTTAAACATATATTACATTCGAAAATAGTCATTTAAAGCGTATTATAGATTTAATTATAAATTTAAGTCGTAATTTTGAAAAGAATAAAACGATAGTAATAATCTACTTAGAGAAATAATACAAAGTAATCAAGAAAAGAATAAATTAATTAAACAGTCGTTGAAAACTTTGATTATATTAAAGAACAAAATAATCAAATAATCTCGAAATTAAACAATTAAATAAAATTTACCTAGTAAATATGATATTAATCGCTTAAGTTACTTAATAGAAAATTTAAAACCAAAGAAAGTTGAATTAGAAACTAAAAACTATTAGGAGAAATTGAATTACAAATCGGTGAAACTTTTAATAAATTAGAAACAAAAATAAATAATAAACCAATAGATCAAGATATAGATAACATTACACAAGACATAAATAATTTAAGCTTAGGTTCACAAGAAAGACCTAAAAAATAACTCCTACAATATATAATTATTGGGCCTAAAAATGAGTAATTTTAGACCATTTTCGGACATTCACAAACTATACAACAAAATAGAAATTCTACAAGTAATATAAATGAAATTATTACTTCAAATACATTTTTACATAGGATTTTAAGTTCTAGAAGAGGATCTGGAAGCAATAGTTCTCAACAAACTATACAATTAGAAGAAGAAATAGATGTTGATAGAAATTTAGAAATTTACAATAATCAGAGTTTTGAAATCTTACAACCAAGGGTTTTATATCAAGCAGGAATAATAAATATAAATACAAGTTTTATTAGAGGAAGTAGAGAAGTAAGTACTAGAGTGGTTGATGGTACAATAGAATTTATAGATTTACTATCATCAGAAACTATAAAGAAATTAATTAAAAGTAATAAACTATTTTCACATATAGGATTAATAATAATAGGAATAAAAGCATTTGGAAGACAAGAGGTAGGAACAAAAG
This sequence comes from Salvia rosmarinus, assembly GCA_036937905.1. NCBI lineage: Eukaryota > Viridiplantae > Streptophyta > Magnoliopsida > Lamiales > Lamiaceae > Salvia > Salvia rosmarinus. Next base: position 12,228,339 of record CM072819.1, on the reverse strand, counting down.
CTTTAGTGTTAATTACAGATCAATCATGGCAACAAAATGTTAAAAGAGCTATTATATCAGGAATGGACGTAGATTTAAACAAAAATTCAACATTATTTTATTGTGCTCCTAATATTTTAAAGGATACTAGAGATATAAGTAAAATAAAAATTGCAATACAAACTAAAGGATATACAAATTACGAAGGAAATAATTTAGTAATAAGTATTGGAGTATTAAGAAAATGAGTACATCTTCAAGTATGAAATATAAAGTTAATATTGAAAAATGATAAAAGTTATTGCTTCAAAATGAATTAAAATGATAGAACCACAAAAATTGACCCTCTTGAATTAGCGGGATTAGAATGGAATTTAGAAGATTTAAAAAGAAATCTAATGAAGTTTTAGTTCCACAAAAAATATTATTTATAATAATAATGGACAAGCCAATTTAAGATTTACAAATTTTATAAAAGAAATAATAAAATGAGGAAAGTGAAGATGATGATGATATGGAAGTAAACTATAGCTTAATGAATGAATATTATGATACGTAACCAATTTATGATCTGATTCTCAAGAAATAGACACATTAGAATTAATCAAAAGAAATGATAGGATATTGTCAATTTAATAACGAAGATTATAATAATAATTTAGAAAGTGATATAGAATTTGAAACAGATTCAAATTTGAAGAAACAAAACAACGATAGATGAAATAATTAATAAAAATTTATGAAATAAATTTGCAAGATCAAGTTGATGATATGTTAATAGAATGTATTACGAATTAGGAATAGATTCTAATCAAGCTTATAAAGAATTAGAAAAATATTTTAATCTACCATTAGTTTCAGAAATTGAACAAGGAAAAATCATGATTAGCGATTTCTATAAAAATAATAATAGAGAAACTAATTTTATGGACGTTTCTATGACTCCTAGTAATAAAAGACCTAAACCAGAATTTATACAACAAGGAGAGGGTAGTACAACAGGACAAGGTAGACAAAATTGGATACCAGCCCAAGCCCAATATGAAGGAGAATCTCGAATAATTGGAAAAGGAAAAGAGTCTAATAGGAAAATTATATAGTGGAGATATGTTATATATAAGAACAAAGCCCGCAATTATGGGAGATGAAGTTTTAGTTTGAGAACAAACGATAGTAAGAAATTAGGAAAAGAAAAAGAGGAGATATGGATATGTTTTCTTATTTAGAAACAACCTTAGGTCCAACAAATTTTAGGATTATGGCAAATTAAAAATCTCAAGCTCGATGAAATAAATCAATTAAAAGCATTAGAGATAATCCTTATAACTTTACAAGTGCAATAAGACTATTAATAATAGGTGTTGATCCAAAGAAAAGATAATACATTTTGCAAGATACAAAGAATAAGAAATTTAGAACAATTAAGTATTTGATTTTAAATATATAAGAGAATTTACAAATGACTTTGTTAGATTATTATCACAAACCGGTAGAGCAATGGACGATGAATTAGGTAATAAATATTTTATAAAACTTCCAAGAGATTTAGGAAAACAAATACATGAAGCCTGGGAAGTGACTATTACATTTAAATATTTAGAAGATAGATGTAAAGATGCAGCAATAAAAGAACAAATAAAAAGACAAGCATGGGCCTTTTGTAAAACTGCTATTTATATACCTCAAGCTTATGGATATTACAAAAAATCATATAAAAAAAGTATTAGGAAAAGTACTACTTATAAACATAATAAGAATAAAGATAAAAATAGATATGTTAAGAAACCTTATAAAAGAAAGTGTAGATGTTTTATATGTGATTCAGAAAAACACTTAGCTAATAAATGTCCCAATAAAATAAAAATTATGAAAGAACAAATTTAATAGAAGAAATAGGAGAATATAATATAGAAGTTATAAACTCGGAAGATTCGATAATGAATCAATCAATAGTATTTATACGAAATATGAAAATGAAAAAGAAATAGATCCTACAGTAGTAACATATACATATATGAATACATTAAATAATTGTTTACATTATTGGATTAAAGAAAAGGAAATAACCATATTCCATGTATTAATTGTAAATTATATCCCGAAATTACAAGAAGATATCATTGTAATAAATGTTTTGAAGAAATATGCTTCTTATGTTTAGAAAATTATTTGGAATAAAAACCTGAATTAAAAGGAAAGGCTAAAATTGAAGAAAATAAAATATCGATATTTATAAAGAAAAATTGGAAAAACATGAAATAATGTTCGAACTATATAATCATAAATATTTAAAATTACAAAATAAATACAATGAACTCCAAAAAAGAATAGAAGTTATAAAATATACATTGAATGATTATAAAAAATTTAAAAATATTGAACTAAATCAAATGGCAGAACAAATAGAAGAAGAATAAAAAATATTAATAAATAATAGTAATAATACAAAAAATCCAGCTACAGCAACTCCAATAAATACTCAATGTAGATTATGGATAGATAATGAAAATCATGTTGATTTAAATGCTATATTAGATACTGGAAGTACTAAAAGTTTAATAGGATATAGTTTAGTAGATCCTAAGTTTCATAAATTATTAAATTATAAAATGGAAACCAGAACAGTTGAAAATATAATTATGAAAATTACACACTGTTTAGAACCAACTGGATTACAATTTTTAAATTTTGCTGGCAATTATAGTTTAAAATATGATTTACCTCAGGTAATAATAAACCCAAAAGAAACTAATTCTAAAGATTTCTTATTAGGTTTAAATTTTATTACTAATTTAAATGGTAATTTAACAATTGCTAAAAATTTTATTACACTAAGTAAACAAGTTTATAGTTTTCCAACACATAGTATACACATACATCAGAGTTTGCCCGAAAGCATGGTGGACTAGGAGAATTAGATTTTTTAAAACAAGTACAAAACAAACAAAATAATTTCATTGAAAATGAAGCTATAAAATTATTCTCACAATTTATTTCACAAGAATTAGAAAAATGGTCTGATATTACAAAAAGTAAAAATTATCCTATAATATTAAGATTAGAAAAACTAGGATTAATAGGAGATGATATTACAAAAGCAAAAGTAAATTATGTTTGTAAAATAAAAATAAAGTTACCTGAAATTACAATTAGAACAAAAAATGGAGAGTATAGTGCATAAGATGTAGAAGAATTTAGAAAAGCAGTTAATGAAATGTTAAAACAGAATTAATTAGACATTCGAAAGTCCTCATAGATCTACAACTTTTATAGTAAGAAATCATTCGAAATAAAAGAGAAAACCTAGGATAGTATACAATTATAAAAGATTAAATGATAATTGTGAAGATGATGGTTATAACATACCAAATAAAGAAACTTTAATAGCACTTATACAAAATAAAAAGATATTTAGTAAATTTGATTTAAAAGTGGATATAATCGTTAAGATTAGAAGAATGGTTTAAACCATGGATCGCTTTACTTGTCCGTATGACAATTTGAATGGAATGTATTAAGTTTTGGGTTAAAAAATACCGCCATCTTTCAAAGATTTATGGATAATATATTTTTAAAATATAAATTTTGTCTAGTATATATTGATGCTATTCTTGTAGCAAACAATAATTTAAAAGAACATGAAGAACATCTAAACATTATATTTAAGGAAATTGAAAAGAATGGTATAGTAATTAGCAAAAGGAAAATGAAATTATTTAAAAGAAAATTTTCATTTTTAGGATTAGAAATTGGAAATGGAAAAATAGAATTACAACCTCATATTGCTACTAAAATTTTAGAATTTCCAAATAAATTAACAAATTTAAAACAAATACAATCATTTTTAGGATTAGAAAATTATGCTAGAAAATTTGTTCCAAATCTTAGTAAATTAGTGGGTCCATTATATAGTAAAACTAATAAAAATGGTCAACGACATTTTAATATAGAAGATGAAAACTTATTTAAAAATTAAAATGAAATAAAAATATTAAACCTTTAGAATTACCTACAAGTGATAGTTATATAATTATTCAATGTGATGGATGTAAAGAAGGATGGGGAGCAGATTAATTTGCAAACCCCATAAATTCATCCAAAAATGAATAAAGAATAGTCGCTTATGCTAGTGGAAACTTTAATAAAACAGGTTTAAATTGGACATCTTTAGATTATGAAATACAAGCATTAATAAATTCTTTAGAAAAATTTAAAATATGGCTAAAAAATGAATTCACTGTTAGAACAGATTGTGAAGCTATTGTAAAATTTATTAATAATGCTAATAGTAAAAAAGTTAATAAGACAAGATGGATAAATTTACAACAAATAATTCAAGAAATAATTATAGAGTAAAATTTGAACATATAAAAGGCAAAGATAATAATATTCTTGACCTCTTATCTAGAAAGATAAATCGCTCTTTTTATGCAGAAATGGATAGAAAATTATAAAGCCTTCAAAAGGAAAATAGAAAATTATACACCAAGTCTCTAAGACCGAAGGAAGAAAAATTATACGATTCGTGTTCGAGAGACATTATCCAATGAATATCTCTTCAAACGAGGAAACTAAAAGTGTTACACAGTTCTCCAGACTAAGAGAATCCAAAGATTACAAAGATGAAATTCAATTTGAACAAGAACTTTACAAAATGCTCAAATCACCACGCAGCTCGAGCAATTACAAAGGTTACACAGAGACAACAGTTATCCTTGATAATCTATTACATATTCAAACATTACCAAAAGCTACGGCTTTTAAAGTCCAAGTTTTAAATGCTCTGGCATTTTACTTTTCTGAACAAAATAAAAAACCAGAGCAACTCCAAAAGAAGTTTACACATTATGTTATTTTCAGAGGAACAAAAATTGGAGTTTTTCATAACTTTAATACTGTTCGAAAATATATTAATTGTCATAAACCTCTTTGAAAAGGTTATTACAGTTTTTCAGAAGCATTATCAAATGCTAGAGAATCCTTTGGTATATAGGAATTTTTATTGAATCAGATGAAGTCAAAAGTTTTGCTCAAATAACACAAGAAAACCCAAGTAATGTGATTCAATATCAGTTTTCTTTGCTAAAAAATTAGGAATCACAACTTGTGGATTTTGAAAAGAAAATTTCTGATCTAAACAATCAATTGAAAAGTTTACAAAATGATTATAATTTCAAAGATCAGACGATCTCGGTCATGGAATCAACCATTACAAAGTTAAATCAAAAAATTGATTTTTGAAAACAAAACCCAAGATGTTCCACCTCCAAGAAGTTTTGAAAATTTTAAAACTAGAATTCTTGATATTCCTTGGAGAAACAATGGAACCGATCCGAAATTGTTCCCGACCTTGAGGAAATTATTTCTACAAAAGTTTTACAAGGATTTCTCAAAACCTTGTTGATCTACAAAAGAAAATTGTTGAAATTTATTTCAATGAGTCAAAATTCAAGGGCGTAAAAATTATACAAAGGTATGATGTTTATAAATTTATACAGAAAGAAGAAATATTAACTAATGAATGATCGAATTCACGGCCTTCGCTTCTCTGATTGATTTAAACAAGACCGACATGCCGGATGAAATGATAATCAATTTTACCACAATGGTATGATTGATTTCATGGAATTCGATTATCTGAAAAAACAAGACCTAATGAATAAATTGGGAGAAAAGTTTCTATCGACAATGGCAATATTTCATCCTTATCTTCCAAATCAAAGGTTCATCACAAAATTCTAGCTTCTCTTCCGAAGCTACATCTCACGATTATCGTCCACTAGAAAAGAATTTATTTGATGACATTGAATATTCGGACGATATCTTCGACTAGATGTAAAAGAGGAACCGATCATTTTACATTTCAAGATTCGAAGAACAAATTAATATATTTCGAAGTCTGAAAACATCCCTAAACTTGAATTATGGATGAAGTATAAACTTGCAGCTGAAGAACATTATTTACAAATATGGGTTACACCAAATTGGAATATGTTCCTTCCTTTCAGCGGAGAAGGTGATAGTCTTGCAGATGAAGAAATTGCTATCATCAATACGTATAAAGAAGAAGAAGACATTGATGATTCTCAAAGCCTCGACACGATTCCAGAGACTCATCGAGATTTTTGAAAGATTAGACATATTTGTGTCAATTATTAGTTTGTAACTGTTTCTTTTTTGTAATTTTCTTCTTTTTTCTGTTTTTCTTTTACACGTATAGGATGGATGGTGTATCATACCCATAACGTGTAAAGTATTATTGATATAGTGGGTTAAGTGGATAGGTGTAACGTGTAAAATAGAAAGCATTATTGATATAGTGGGTTAAGTGGATAGGTGTACTAGTCTTGCTTTTTAGGTTTTAGGTCTCCTTAAGAATAGTAATAGCACGAAGATTTGTTGGTGATATTTTGCCTATAAATAAGCAATTCCTCATTTGTAAAAATCCATCCGAGAACTCTTCCAAGCAATAAACATTTGAGCTTTCTGAAAACAAAACATGTGTTGTTAAGTTTTCAGCTTTCTTACTCTTCTACCGATCATAAATTCTATATCAATCCTTAGAGCTACATAATATATCCCATTCCATAAATATAAAAAATAAAAAATAAAAAAAATCCTTCAATTCCCCTGAACATATTATCTGGAAACGAAGGCTCCGTCCCTGTTTTTTCATCATAAGAGTTCTGTGTGAGCTCTATAGGTATTATTTCTATTTTCTTTCTTTTTTGTGGTTTAATGTGTAACCCGAAAAAACACACCCTATCCCCCATATATATATATATATATATATATATATATATATATATGAGTGGATCAAATGAAAACTCTATTTTTTTAGAAATAAGAACTAATGTGGTCCATCCATTTTTTATAATCTAATGGTTAAGAATAACTATAAATAGTTTATTATTCTCATATTTTAATGGTAACCATTTAACCCTATAATTAAGAGATTTTATATATTCATTTATAAAATTGTTCTTATATACACAATCACCACGATTACATGCACAACATTTATGAATTACATGAACATAACAATTATTTGGAATTTGATAGCATGCACAGGAACTATAATTACATTAACAACAATATGAATTACACGAACAACGAAGAATAAAATATGAAAGACCCAAATAGCGAAAATTTATGAATTTCACTATTTTTATCATTAAATAATCATGAATAGTCTAATTTTATTCAATCTAACGATGGTTATTGGTTCTTAGTTCTCATCTAAAAGATAATTCCCTCGATAACCATCCTCTATATATATAATCAAAAAGCTACGACAGATAGGGATATAATATTTCAAATCTAATAAGTTAAAATTTGAACTCTTTAGTAAGGGGAGCCATATGAGGTAGATTTGCCTTTTCTTATTAAAAATTATTATAAAACTCATGATTTTTATGAACATGGTTATAAAATTTATCTCCTATTTTTTTGGCTATATGTAAAGTTCCTTCAATGTATAATTTAATTTTAGTTTTTAAAATAAAAAACTATAGTGAGAATTTTGGAGCTATATTTAAAACCATCCTATTTTAAATTTTCTGTGCAAGTAACCTAACTAATCATTACTAATAAAGCCCAAATTTCTCAACGAACTGACTGCATAAATAACATTAGAAAGCGAAAAATAGAGGATGGTGGTTGTATAGTTGTCATGGAACCATTAATTGATATATCCATCTCTCTCCAAGTTTTTTCATGTAAAACACACTCATGATCTGCACCTCATCTCACGTGATTTGTTTATCTTTATTTCAAATCTATTAACCCTTAAACAGTTAAGTTAAGTTCGTGATTGTAACACAAATTTTTATATTTAAATTTTTATAAATACAAAATTGTATACAAAATTAATTTGAATTTGGATTTGATGAATTTGAGATGGATTCGATCTCTATCAATCCTCTGATTCTTCTCTTCAATTGTAATACCCCGATTATTTAAACGCCTAATTACGATATTAATTTCGTAAATTAGAGTATTATTATGATAATTTGATTATTAGAATATCGAATAATGATTTCGATTGTTGTTGGAATAATACATTCCTATGTTTTATTCACAAATGAATGTGAATCGAAAAATACGAATATGTAACGTATTTCAACAGTATTATTTTTACGTCGATTACGTATCGATAATTAAATGCTCGTGATATTTTCTAAGTTTTGAAGCTTAGAATTTAATTCCATTATTATTGGAATAATATAATAAAGTGATTACGGCTTTATTTCGACCATTTTGAGATGAGTCGATATATAACGTTTTGAGACGTTTCAAACGTTAACGTTTAGAGATGACTTGAGAATCAAGTCTAATGATCAAGGAATTATGATGTTTAAATTCCTATGATTATTTTAAGTAATTAGAATATTATTTAGCATTGAAATAATGCTAGAAAATTTTGAAATAATATTTTTGAGCATTTGTGATTCTCGAAAAACCCTAAATCGAGAATTAGGGTTTTCTACCTATGGATTAATTTCAATAATTTATCATATGATATAATTTATCATCTAAAACATATATTATGATATATATGTATAATTTGCATGAAAAATCAAATATTAGTACTTAAGAAATGGAAATAGCCGTGAGCTATTTAGAGTGGCATAGTTCACGCCATTTTTGTTACACTTTGCTATGATTTGAATTAAATCATGCAAGTGTAATATATTGTATACATTAAACAAGTAAGATCAAGTGGGATCAAGTTTTGTGAGAGGAGCCGATTTCTTTGACTTCATTCAACACTTTGATGATGAAATTATATATTTGGGATAAAGTGTATAATTATACACATGCATAATACATCACAAAATCTGAAAATTTTCTTCCCCTATACACATGATGGACACGGCTATGCTTCTCCACAAAGCAAAGATATTTCATTGAATGGTTCAATATGTGTAAGAGATACTAACTCCTATGACCTAAGCATAATGAGTCACCAATTGAATTCTTGTGTAGTTGTTTGTGTGTTGAGAGCCGACGGCTCATAGTGTCCCAAAGCAATGAATTAATTTGTTTTAACCAAGAAACCTTTATACATAGTTAATATAGTGATGTATTCAATTGATGAGTCAAAAGTAAGGTTGAAAAGGCTTCCAAATTTTGATTGTGAGAGTGAGAACCGAGAGAGAGAGTAATAGGAGTTAGAGTATTCCAATTCAATTACTTAAGTATATCATACTTCATTAAACCAAAAACATTTCATCTCTCTCCAAAAACAAGAAACTGCCGTGAGCTTTCTTGGAGAAACCTAGAGTTCTTCATCTCTTTCAATTAACCAAAGCTTGATACAAAATCATCCTACATAAAATCAAAGCCGTTAAAAAGGTTAGGAATCGAACGATCTTCGATTATACCCTAAGTTTTTAAAATTTTAATGGTTTGATTTTAGGTTTCAAGCATGTTTTAATTGTGAAAAAGTATGCTAGCATGATAGCTTCTTAATTAAATATGTGTAGTGTGATTTTATGTAAGCATATATCATGTTTAAAAATTGATTCAAGCATGCTATGAAATTATTCATGGGTACCGAAAATTTTAATGAGTGATTTGAGAGTGGATTCATGATATATGATGATATAGAAGCTTATTGTGAATTTTAGGAAATTTATAAAAATCCTATGCTTAGTTTTTGAAATTACCAAAAATTGTGTAGAAATGCTAAGTTATTGTATAATTTTTATATGCTTGATATTATAGCATATTGTTGATTTAGGGTATTAATTAGGTGATGTAGGAATTTATTAGAAATTTTGGACATTTGTAGCTAATTTTATTCCAAAAGGCCGAGAGCTAGAGCATAGGATTTATGGGTTATATTGTGTTATTATATAATATTATGATATATTAGTGCTATATGATAACATATAAGCATAGTGTAATTTTATAGGATTTTATAAAAATTAATTGGTACATGAATACCTATGTAGCCGCGAGCTACTTTGATGGTACTACGGTGTATAGTTTGATTTTATTAAACTATAGGTTATAATTATGTTATATATTGATATTAGAGGCTTGTGTATAAATATTAGAATTTTTGGAAATGTATTGGTATTATTTTGAAAAAAAAAACCTTGACCTATACTATGTATATAGGTGAGTTCCAAATTTTCCTATAGTGATATTAATACATATTAATGATCATAGTGTAAAATAATACACTATATGAATTTAGAGGAATTTTGGAACAAGGTTGAAATTTTACACAAAAGCATGAGCTTTGTGTTTTTTTAAATAAGGAATTTTAAATTCCTTTTAATCAAGAATAAATATATATTATATGTCTAAAATTATATTAGACATAATTGAAATTTTGAGAATTATTAAACATAGTACATTATGTTTATGACGAAACGTTATATTAAATAACGTTAAAAGCATAAATAATGCTTAAGGTATTAAAAGATTAATATTGAAAAAATATTAATCAAATTTATCGATTTGCGTGAAAATTGAGAATTAAATCGTTATGAAAAGAAATCGATTGAAAATCGATTTATATTAATTTATTCTTTAAAATGTGATTTATTAAAGATTATTAAGAAAAGTCAAATGGTTGACTTTCAATTTAACGTCTGAAATACGTTCGTTAAATACGTTAATACGTGAAAACGACACTTTTATCCGAATATCTCAATTGTGAGAAAAGATTTCATAATTGAAATCATTTTATTGAATAACGTTATTATACGTTAATTATTTAACCTAAAAGGTTAAAATGAGACTGTAGATCATATTACGTCTCTCTCGAGATACGAGAATTATTTTATTGAAATACGCGTAGAAACGACGTATAAAGTTTATTAGAACTTTGAATTATTATTCTATTTATCAAAGTTGAATGAACTTTGAAAATCTCGAAAAGCGTGTCAACGTGCTAAACGTAAATTTTTGCGTAGCGCGAGACGTGAAGGCTCACACGCAACCGTAGGAGAACACGCGATCGAAATTGAAGTTCAAAAGTAAAGGTGGGCTTTACTATACTCAAACCGTAGAATTTACCAAATGATTTATTTATGATGCTTTGTTGCAAGCAAATATTTATGAAATGATTTATTTAATTACCGCCCAAAATGTTTATGTTTTGTGTATGTATTCAATTCATGATTGTTGATGCATAATGTTGGGTAGCTCCAACTTTATGACATGCTTGAATTCAGATTCTTGGAAGACCCCAGGATGATGGAGAATTCGTATCCCGTCCGAGATGGCTCAATTTTGTGAATCGATTATTTTGTGATCGTGTCGAAAGGGTGCTTTCGGTCAGGTCACGGCGTCTGTGAGAGGAGGCCCTCTCAACAAGCAGAAATTGTTGTGGAATGAATTATTGTGGTGGATATGGATCATACATATAAGGAAAATGTCCGCCGCATTTAATCTTTATGGAAAATGAAAGAAAATATTTAGTAAGCACGAGTATTTCAAATTAAAACCTCGTAAGTCTTGTGATGGTAGAGTAATTCAAATGTGATAAATTATTTTGGCATGAGCCACTAAGTGCAATCTTGTACTCACCGCATGTTTGTTTTAAATGCGCGAGTTGAGCGATGATGGATGGAGATGTGTCGAGCGATGGAACCCTTTTTGAATGCAATATATTAGAAACTCAATACACATCGTCATATGTGTATTCACACGTTTTTCCGCTGCAATTGAATTAATTTATTTTATGATGTTGTTAGTTGAATACGTCCAGAACATATGAGTCTTGTATATATATTGGATAAAGTTTCCTTAATTATTATTCCAAGTATTAGCCCTGCTAAATCGTACTTAGGATTTAGGGGCTGTTACATCAATGTAGATTCTTGAACAATCTTGAATGTTCTTCGAGTTGTTTGGAGGGGATGTGATTCATTGATCTCCTTGAACTTGAAATTTGAATTTGAAGATGTTGATCTGAAGGACTTCAGTCTTGTTTTCAGATCAATTGTCGGATTTGGTTTGATTTGTTGAAGAACGTTTGAAGATCTTCGAGTTTGAGCGTCAATGCGGAGGGCTTTCACCTTGTTTCCGAATTGAACTTCAACTTGGTTTGATTTGGAGGATGATCTTGGCGAAGAACATGGTGATTTGCACGAAGAACGTCTTGAATGCTTGAAGAAGACTTCGAATGTCGGAGAATGCTTCGCAGATGATTCTTCGAGTGTCTTGAGCTCTTCAAGTCTTCACTTCACTTCAATTCACCTCCTCATTATGAAGCCCCAACACCTCTATTTATAGATGTAGGCTAGTGGCTTAGTGGGCTTTTGGGCTTATGGGCCTTGGACCACCAAACTATGGGCTTAAGCTTAGACTTGGGCTTATGGGCCACCAAACCATGGGCTTGATCTTGGGCTTAGACTTATGGGCCTTTTGGGTCACCAAACCATGGGCTTGAGCTTGGACTTAGACTTATGGGCCTTTTGGGCTTATTTGACGCAGTTTGAGTGGTTATTCCTCTTAGAGGTGTCGTTGCCACATGTCATTCTCCCATTCGCCGATGAAATTAAATATTAATCACATATCTATTTAATTTTGGAATAAATTCCATTAATAAAATAGAAATATAATTAATTATTTAATTTGTGATTTACACGTGGCGTAATATAATTTGCTAACAATTTTTAATTGTCTACAAATTGCCCCATCGAGACTTGTTCATGGACGAGTTGTCTTGGAAATGGACGAGTCTCGAAATTCATTTAGATAGTTTTAACTCTTGTCGAGGAGTTCTTGACTTTGAATTTCTAAATAGTTTATACTCGTATTTAGGAGTCTTTCAACTTGGATTTGAATTTGTAAACAGTTTATACTCGTTTTTAGGAGTTCTTCGACTTGGATTTGAATTTATAAACAGTTTATACTCGTATTTAGGAGTTATTCGACTTGGATTTGAATTTATAAACAGTTTATACTCGTATTTAGGAGTTCTTGAATTTGATTTGAATTTGTAAACAGTTTATACTCGTATTTAGGAGTTCTTGATTTTAATTTGAACTTGTAAACAGTTTATACTCGTATTTAGGAGTTCTTCGATTTGAATTTGAATCGTAAATGCTTTATACTGTATTTAGGAGTTCTTGAACTTGATTTGAATTTATAAACAGCTTATACTCAGACATGAGTTCTTCAACTCAGATTTGAATTGTAAACAGTTTATACTCGTATTTAGGAGTTCTTGACTTGGATTTGAATTTGAATTTATAATTTTGCTCCACAATTGGGCCTATAAAGTCACTTTAATTGGGCAACCCAAATTCTACGATAATGGCCCAAGTAGTATTAACAACTCGGCAGCCCACTTTCACGAAATGATGGGCCTAATTGCTTCCAATTTTAATGAAATTTGATGGCCCAATTCCTCTTCTTTTTTTTTTTTAAACGCAACCAAATTTTTATTTTTTATTTTTTATTTTTAATCTGCTTCTTATTTAACACTTGGGTCCACAATCATGATTTTTTTTGTTTGGCCACGCATGGAAATTTGATACTGATTTGGGAATTCCTTTGTATATCATCGTCTGTGGACCACACCCTTTTTTTTTTTTTTTTTTGCAGCCTGGACCACGTCTATGTCTATCTACAAAATAAAGGTATTGATGTCCTTCATATTTACATTTATTGAAGTTTGTTTGAAAGCTTCAGATTTGCTGCAGAATTTGTTGGAGGTTGCCTCTGTATACAGCTGCTAGGGTTTAGGGTTATGCTAGTCTATAAATAGGGACACTCACAACAGTTTTCACTCACAAACTCTAAGCTCGCAGCCATATTTTCCTTACTTTCATATCTGTAGTGGTTTTTCATGGTTAGCAGCCTCTTGCAAGCTGCACAATTCCACTTCTGCAACAAGCACCATTTTATTGTAGAGTTACATCTCCTCCTTCCGCCGGTCATAACAACAAAAGCTAAGCTAGGAACAAGACGTCGTTGCTCTTCCATCTTTCAACTTGGCAATCCAGCTTGAGGTAGTTTGTTGCTGGTTCCTTTTTTTTTCGTTTGAACATCTCAAAATATTTGATTCCTTGGCAGCTGGGATTCTGAGCTTCTGGTAACTCATCGGTATTGGCTCATCTTGACGGTGGACTACGTCGACAGAGTAGCGGTAGCCTCTTCTTCTTCAAGTCACCAGGCGAAATATGTCCACGTACTCTAATTTCTGATCCTGGAGGCTTATTTTGCAAGGGGTGGGCGACTTGGCTGGGCTCAGTGAAGCTAACCCAAGCTTGGTGGTGATGAAGAAGTTACTGCTCGACAAAGAATGAAGCGCGACGCTACTGGATCGCGATGGCAGATTGATGCAGAGTCGGCGTCGGGCATCGGCACCAAGACGTGGAGGACCAAGTCCAGACGGAGGCATGGGGCTGCGCTCATCCTTGACGAGAAGAAGCGAGTCGGAAAGTAGAAGGCTGGGTAGAGGCGACGCACACGACGGCGACCTCGACGGGTGATGGCGGTTGTGGTGGCGCTGAACATGCTGCTGTTGCCCGGTCGAGAGGATGGGAGACCATGTCGACCTGCGGCTGAATGCAACGGAGGCCTGGGCTGCTGATGAAGGAAGGCATCGACTGGAGCGGATCTTGTTTGTGTGGCCGACGAGGCGGCATGCGGTGGTGCAGATTTTTTCGACGGCCATAGTTGTGTTGGAGACGACCAAAGGCAACTTCTGGAACTCCCTCAATTTCGTGTTCGAGAGCAAGCATCCAGGCAGGAACGACGGGTTTGGTGGCCGGTGCGCTTCAAGACGAAGGTGGTCGTGATGGTGGTCCATTTCGAAACGGAAACAGACGGCTGGAGATGGAGTTACGACAACGATGGCGTGAAGAAGCGGCTGTGTCGACGCGAGAGAACAGGTGGCGGAGGTCGATGGAGACGACGACGCGAGCTAGGAACGGTCGAGTCATCGATGAAGACAGTTAGGCGGTTGAGACGAAAACGGCAGCACTGTTGGTGTTTGCTCGGATCTGAGCAGGAGCGGGCGAAGACGGAGGGACGCTGATTTGAGCGAGGTCGAGGTGCAGGCGGTAGCCTGGGGCTGATGCTATCGTCTCTGGGGATGGGTTTGGTTTCGTCGATGGCGACAATGTAGACGACGACGGTGGGTTGAGAGGAATACGCCGAGGCTAAGCTTTCCATTGAACGCAGCGTTGACGTCGCGTAGAAAGGATTCTGTAGCCGGGACGGTGGTGGTGGTCTCTGGGCCTTCCTGTCGAGAGAGGAGAAGAAGCGATGGTGATAGGGTTTGTGTGTGGGAAGGAGCGATGGCCGACGGCGGCAACGTCGGAACCGATGCCGCGGCTGCTATTTCGTCGAAGAAGGAGATGAGTGCATCGTGTGTGTGTGCGCGTTGTTTAGAGATAGAGATGGGCTTGGGCCTTTAGGGTTTCATTTTGTGGGCTGAGAGAGAGAGATGGTGGAGTTGTGTACTGAGTGAGGTGCAAGAGAGAGAAGGAAATTGGGTTTCAGTTTTGTGTATAAACAAAAATGTGGGCTGATATATATATATATATTTTTAAAAGGGAGTGTGGGCCGAGAGAGACGTGAGAGGACTTTGAATATGAGCTTCCAATTTATTGGTAATGAAAGGGAAATTATTTTGGGCTTCCCAAAAGTAACATATATTTTGGCTGACATTTTGGGTTTCTTTTGTTGCTCTTTTTTTTTTTTGCAAGGATTATTTTACCGGAACTTGAGTCGAGTTTTGGATAACTTGAGAACATGAAATTATCTCAATTTTTTTATTATTACACATTTTCATAATTTTATGCAAGTGACTGCCTTCCAAGTTGCAAATTCAAGTTCACTCGAGGCTTCACTCCGAATTTCTTTCAAGGTCCATCATCTAAAGACTTCAAATTCGATCCATTCAAAGACTTCGATTTTGATGTTGGTTTCAGATTCTTCGTAGATGTCGTCCTCATTTTGTAGGACGGTGACCTTCTTCTTAGTAGACGTAACGGCACGACAGTGGAGATAACATCATCATTATCAACGAACTCCACCCATTCTGTGTAGATGACACAAAAAGCAGCGACTTGCACGATGTTCGGCATCACGGCCTCAGAGAGCTAGAGGCAGCTGCAGAAAAGGAGATAGAAGTTGTGCGCTGTCCGCGAATGGGAAGCTAGAAGCTGTGCGCCACCCGCGAAGAGGAAGCTATAAGCTGTGCAGCATCCACGAAGAAAGTTGAAGCCTAAGCGTTGCTGGAGATCGGCATCACGACCTCAACGAGCTAGAAGCGGCTGTGAATGGTGAGCTAGAAGTTGTGTACCATCCATGAAGAGAGTTGAAGCCTAAGCGTTGATGGAGATCGGCATCACGACCTCAGCGAGCTAGAAGCAACTTTGGATGAGGAGCTTGAAGACGTGTGTCATCCGCGAAGAGAATTGAAGCCTAAGCGTCTGTGGAGATCGACATCAACTTCAGCGAGCTAGAAGCAACTTTGGATGAGGAGCTTGAAGACGTGTGTCATCCGCAAAGAGAATTGAAGCATAAGTATCTGTGGAGATTGACATCAACTTCAGCGAGCTAGAAGCAGCTTTGGATGAGGAGTTTGAAGAAGTGTGTCATCCGCGAAGAGAATTGAAGCCTAAGCGTCTGTGAGATCGACATCAACTTCAGCGAGCTAGAAGCAACTTTGGATGAGGAGCTTGAAGACGTGTGTCATCCGCGAAGAGAATTGAAGCCAAAGCATCTGTGGAGATCGACATCAACTTCAGCGAGCTAGAAGCAGCTTTGGATGAGGAGGTTGAAGTTGTACGTCATCCGCGAAGAGAATTGAAGCTTAAGCGTCAGTGGAGATCGGCATCACGACCTCGACGAGCTAGAAGCGGCGTTCTCAACTGAAAGCAGGCTGGATTCATCAAGCTGACGTCATCTCCGAATCGAAGTCAACGATATGGTGTTGGGATTATCAAGTTGAAGCCATCCTCAAATCAAGACTGGTGACGTGGAGTTGGACTCGACAAGGTAGAACCATCTTCAAAGCAGATCGACAGTATCGAGCTGGAGTTAACAAGCATGACACATCTTCAAAGCGTAGAACTAAACTCAGAAGTTGAGGTCATTCTTAAAATGTATTGACAATGAATTAATGAATAATCCATCATCTCTGGTTGTTTCCCCATGAATGTTTTGCTTATTTATAATTTTCACCTTACTGTCTCTTCCAAAAATGTGTATCATTTTACTTTAATAGTCTGAGCTTGAATCTTGATCACCCAACTTGAAATACAAATTCATGATGAACTTTGATCACGTAACTTGAAGGAGAGAAACACATATCATGACTGAACTTAGAAGATATCTAAGCTGCCTATGTACCATTTTAAAATGGATCAAGTCAAAACGTAGTTCAAAAGATCAACTTGTGTTTTAGGGATTGTGCCGTGCACAGTTTATACTCATGCGGGCCAGGAGTAACATGCAGTTTAGGCTCGTGCGTCACGGAGCATGTCTTGACTTTTGTTTGATTTTCTTCATAATGACGTGCAGTTTAGGCTCGTGCGTCATGGAGCATCTTGATTTTTGTTTGATTTTCCTTAGAGTTAACAAGCAGTTTAGGTTCGTGCGTCATGGAGCGTCTTGATGGAGTCCGATATTGTTGGGCATGTTTTTAGTTTTAATTATTTTTGCAGCCCATTTAGATATAAGATTAAATAGTTTCATAGTTTAATTAGATCTCTAAGTTAGTTTCCTACTTTGATAAGGATTCCTTCTTTGATAAGGATTAGACTTCATTTTTTTAGCTTATATAAAGGCTTATAAGCATACGAAAATATTCAGCTTTCGATTTACGAATATATGCGAGTTTTATTTTCTCTTCATTAGCTCTTCGAATTTCTTGAGATTTGTCAAGTAATTCATTTATCGACGTATCAACGAGACAGTCATCCCTCGTTCGTGTGTCATTCATCGTCCCCGAGTTGCTGCGTCAACTATCTAGTTGGGGTATAGGCGAAATACTGACTTATATCATTTCGAGGGTTAGATTCAGAGGTTTTGAGATATTCCATTTTATTCGTTCTTCCGTTCGCGTGCTGATAGATCCTTCTACCAGCGAGGATCGTATCATTTGGTATCAGAGCAGGTTCGTCGTCCATCCGTTCGTTCGTCATCCATATCGTTATCCATATCATTATTCCATATCGTTATCCATATCATTATACCTATCGTTATCCATATCATACATTATCCATATCGTTATTCATATCATACATTATCCATATCATACATTATCCATACCATTCATTATCCATATCATTATCCATATCGTTATCCATATCATTATCCATATCGTTATCCATACCATACATTATCCATATCATACATTATCCATATCGTTATCCATTCAATATCCGTATCTTTATTTTTTTCGTTCTTGAGATTTTCCGCATCTACGTTCTGTGAGGATTCGGAAAAAAAACCAAATTTTGAGTGATACACGAGTGTTGAGTGACTCATTTTGAGTAATACACGAGCGTTTGTGAGGTTCCTGTTATTTTTTTCTTTTCTAACGTTTTACTGAATGTACAGAAGGTGGAGTCGGATGGATCATGTCATAAGGACAATGATGATTCTATCGGTCGTCGAAACAAAATTCATGATGGAGGCCTTGCTTACGAATTGGGAATGATAATCACAAAAGAAATGGAGGAGCCGCATGATCGAATCATCGCACTTGAGGAGATACCGTGAGAGGAACGACGCGTCGGCTAGATCCTATTGTGTATCAACGAGGTGGAGAACGAGAGGAGGCGAGGCGTAAATTTTCATCGAGATAATAGATACGAAGAGGTGAAAATGAGGAAGATGAGTTTCAGATTTTGATGAAAGCGGCCTAGAGGAAGAGATCGAGAAGATAACAATCTGAGCAAGATCAAGATGAACATCCCTTCTTTTCAAGGGAAAATGATCCCGAATTATACTTGGAGTGGGAGAGAAAGTTGGAGCTTATGTTTGATTGTCATAATTATTCCGAGCTCAAGAAGGTGAAGTTAGCGAGAATAGAGTTCTCGATTATGCACTTGTTTGGTGGGATCGGTTGGTGAGTAGTAGGAGGAGGAATCGAGAGCGCCTATCCACACATGGGACGAGATGAAGGTTGTGATGAGGAAGCGATTTGTGCCTAATCATTATTATCGTGAGTGTACAACAAATTACGAATTTGAGGCGGGCGAAGTGTGGATGACTACTCAAGGAGATGGAAGTAGCTATGATACGAGCCAGTATTGTTGAAGATAGAGAGGCGCCCCAACTTCCAAATCGTCGTCCAAGGTTGACTTACACACACTGTTTGAGATGTAGTGAGATGAAGCCGCCCTTTTGCGAACATGCGCTTTGGGTACAAATCCCAAACCCACTTTGCTATTCCGGACCACATCATCGTTCTTCTTCAAGTGAGGTTTTAGCATAGAGCTTCCTTGAGGATCGTGTCCAGCATTGACGAGAAGCTTATACGCATTTGGACCAAAATGCTTAGTAAGTTCGTTGTCTGAAGATTCTCCATGTTCGACAGCATTACTTTGCTTTGGTCGAACAAACCCTTGAAGAGGTGGAGGAGTTGGTCTTTTAGCATCGATCTTGGTCAGAGGCATCGGCAGTCCCTCGAACGGATCCATCTTGGTGAGAGATGTTTTGTTCTTGACAATCGGACCGACTTCAAGTTCTTTGTCATGCTCGATTTCTTCTTATTTTATTGTCTTCGTCATATAGAATTTCGCATCTGCAAAATATGACAGCTTCGGTGAAAGGCTTTTGATCACCGATCACTGTCCTCACGACACCATCTTGACGATACTTGAGGCATTGATGCAACGTAGAAGGGACGACACCATTTTCGTGCAGCTACGGCCGACCAAGAAGCATATTGTAGGACGTCTTGGCATCAATCACATGAAGCAATGCAGTTGAACTCATGTCTTCCATCAGCAAGTTCAACCTTATGGCGCCAATGGCCATTTGTCCTTCGTGGTTGAATCCTTGGATCATTAGTCGACTGTTGGATAAGTCATCCACTGGAATTTCCAGTTGCTTCAACGTTCTTAATGGCAAGATGTTGACTGTTGATCCTCCGTCGATGAGAATCTTATTGACTTTCTGCTCGTGGGTGAAGCAACTCACGAACAGCGGCCTATTATGAGGCTCAAACCCAAGTTGTAAATCCTCGTTGGAGAATGTGATTGCCAAGACATCTTCATCATTGATCACATTTGACTTGAATTGATCTCTTACTTGGTCTGTCGTATCGTACAATGCCCCAATACCTTCCAGTATGTCGTCAGATTCAGGGGTGACAACATTTGATGCAACATTTTCTTCTTCAAGTGATATCTTCCCTTCTTGAGCTAGTCGCATGATCTTTTCTTTGAAGATGAAGCAATCATGTATGAGATGCCCGATCAATCGATGATATTTGTAATATCTTGGATCATCAGTTCGTCCTGCCTCATTTGGTCGTTTTATTTCAGGTAGCTCGACGAGTCCTTCTTTAAGCAGGTCATCGAAGATCCCGGAGACGTCGGAGTCTAAGAAAGGGTATTGTTTTTGCTGCATTTCTTTAAATGTCAACCTTTTTGCCCCATGTTTTGAGGAAAAGTCTGCTTGTCGCTTTTGTTGTCATCATTTCTTAGAACTTGACAGAGTTTCTTTTGTCGCCATTAACTCTTTTTTTGGAGCATTGTTAAAGGACTTGGTTTTCTAAATTCTTGCCTCTCTTTGAACTTCGAGGTTCTTGGATTGGAGGCCTTTGAATCCGCTTCTTTGCCATACTTAGCTCCATATCATGAGCTCGTGGCCAACTCTTCAAACGTCTTGGGTTGGATTCTCGCAGAATATATTGCAAGCCCCAATGCATTCCTTGGATGCACATTTCGATGGCGAGGATTCGCTAACCTGTCCTTACAGCTTGAGGCATAGGTTTCTCCACTGTTGATGTAGTCGATCACCGCCTCTTCCTTGAATCGACGAGAACTCGTGAGCTCCACCATGTCGATCGTTCTTCTAGTCTTGTAGAAGCGATTGAGGAATTCGTGCTCCAGCTGCTCCCAACTGTCAAGTGAGTTTGCTTCCAAGTCTGTATACCAGTCGAAGGCATTTCCTTTGAGTGAACGGACGAATTGCTTGATCAGACGATCTCCAAATGCTCCAGCGTTGTTGCATATCTCGACAAAGTGAGCTATATGTTGCCTTGGATTTCCTTTGCCATCAAATTGTTGGAACTTGGGTGGTTGATAACCAAGAGGCATTCTCAAGTTGTCGATCCTTTGGGTATACGGCTTATAGTAAATCAATGATGACTTGGAGTTTCCATCAAATTTGTTCTTCATGGTCACCTCGATGAACTCCTTGAGTTGGTCCGCCTTGATAAAACCATCCGAATAGATTTGGATGTGTTTGCCAGACGATTCTCTTTCTTCATGAGTTTCTTGCCTTTCTTCTTCTTCTTCATCGTCGTTGCGTTCACTTCCTCCATCATTGATGTGGCTTGACTCTGTATTCTCTCCTCTGAGCTTTGCAATTTTGGCATCTTGCTCTTGGATGTGTTTGTTCAAAGACTCGACCAATCTTATAAGATTTGCAAGCTGTTCTTCCACGGTGGAAGTGTTTGTCATCATCACAGGCGCCTCAAGTGGGTAACTTGTGATAGAATTTGCAATAGGGGATGTGAAGCTTTCTTCAGAGCTAACACCTTCTTCATTTAAAGTGGCAATGTGTTGCTCTTTTCCCCTGGCGATGGCCGACTTCGAAGCTCCTTGAAGTTGTTTGGCTTTGCTTCGCGTGATGACGCCAATGCTCTCTGAAGAAGCTTTGGAAGCGACCTTAGTTGCATGTTTTTGGATGAACATCGTTCAAGATTTTGGTGAAGAGTAGAGATGTCCCACTGGGCATGCCAAAATTTGTAACACAAATTTTTGTATTTAAATTTTTATAAATACAAAATTGTATATAAAATTAATTTGAATTTGGATTTGATGAATTTGAGATGGATTCGATCTCTATCAATCCTCTGATTCTTCTCTTCAATGTAGATTCTTGAACGATCTTGAATGTTCTTCGAGTTGTTTGGAGGGGATGTGATTCCTTGATCTCCTTGAACTTGAAATTTGAATTTGAAGATGTTGATCTGAAGGACTTCAGTCTTGTTTTCAGATCAACTGTCGGATTTGGTTTGATTTGTTGAAGAACGTTTGAAGATCTTCGAGTTTGAGCGCCAACGCGGAGGCTTTCACCTCAGATCCGAATTGAACTTCAACTTGGTTTGATTTGGAGGATGATCTTGGCGAAGAACGTGGTGATTTGCACGAAGAACGTCTTGAATGCTTGAAGAAGACTTGAATGTCGGAGAATCTTCAGAGGATTCTTCGGTGTCTCGAGCTCTTCAAGCCTTCACTTCACTCAATTCACCTCCTCATTATGAAGCCCCAACACCTCTATTTATAGATGTAGGCTAGTGGCTTAGTGGGCTTTTGGGCTTATGGGCCTTGGACCACCAAACTATGGGCTTAAGCTTAGACTTGGGCTTATGGGTCACCAAACCATGGGCTTGATCTTGGCTTAGACTTATGGGCGCTTTTGGGTCACCAAACCATGTGTTTGAGCTTGGACTTAGACTTATGGGCCTTTTGGGCTTATTTGACGCGGTTTGAGTGGTTATTCCTCTTAGAGGTGTCGTTGCCACATGTCATTCTCTCATTCGCCGATGAAATTAAATATTAATCACATATCTATTTAATTTTGGAATAAATTCCATTAATAAAATAGAAATATAATTAATTATTTAATTCGTGATTTACACGGTGTAATATAATTTGCTAACAATTTTTAATTGTCTACAGTGATATCAAGATTTATTTCTTTTATATAATAAAAAACAAATTTTATTTAAATTTCAACCACAAAAGATCGATGATGATTTTTTTAGGTAAAAAAATCCTTAAGAAAATTTACTAAATGTTATATCATAAATGAATAAAATATATTATTAAATATTCAAATTATTCGATGATTGAACAAGTTCAAATTTAATTAATTTATCAATAAATATCTACTACTATACAAAAAAAAATCAAATATCGGTCTTTGGCAATAGTCGGTTTCCCCAAAAAGAGGTGAGTGGACCCGCGAGTGCGACTCCAAACGACATTTTGACCAAAAAAAATTATCATAATTATGTTATTGAAACAAAAAAAGGTTCATGACGAATGAAATTTGATTATATGCGTCCAAACAAAAAAGTTGATAAATAACTGTCAAACAAATTACATTCTTTGATGGCTTCCTCCACATGGAGCGAGGAATTGTTGGTTAATTCACGTATCATCGTGCTTATTAAATTACATTTGTGCGGTGCATGGTATTCAATTTAATTAATATAAATAAATTGGAGACTTTGAAATTACGTTGAGTAAATAACTTTGATATTATTATTTAAGTTTTAATTGACGTTTTAGAATGCCATACCAAATGTGCCCTTATCTACTCGCCTATTTCATAGTTACTCCAGTGAGTTGGAAAATAAGACTCTTTTTTTGTGTATGTGTGTTGGTCTAGTGGTAGAATGGTTAATGTCCGAGGTCAAAGGTCTCGGGTTCGATTCCACCGTGATGTGACCTTTAAATTTCTATATTAAATTGACAAAAAAATGAAGACTTTTTTTTTGCCAGATAATAATTTTAATTAAAAATAAATTATCTTTAGTCAAGGCTAAATATAATTTGAGCATAAACCAGTTTTTATTAATATTTGTACAAAAGAAAAACGACATACAAATTCAAATGGGATGAAGTATTAATTTACACTAATCCAGTATTAGATGAATAATGTAATAAAAGTAACCGATTTGAGTATAAGGAATTGATCAGAGTATATATCAAAGATCATATATCGTACCATAACATATTGTGCTTATTGTATAAACCTTTGAATCTTACAAATGTGATAACAATGTATTTTTCATTGAAAATTATTACAAAAAAAAAAATTGCTTTTCATGAGATTCGAACTTGGGTGGTATACAATATACTCATCCAGGAAAATGATACATCACCGTAGATTTTCGTAATCTAATGACGAAAATAGTTTCTATGTTTTCAAATTAAATAAAGCTTTTATTTGAATCTTCCGAGTGTCATCTGAGCACACTCGATGGGAGCTAGGGAATCTTCACTAGATGAGACATGTTCAAACTGTTAGGCAGTTGAGTTTCCTATTGAACGGACACGATTTTAGCAATCGAATGAATCGCTCAATTATAAATTCATTTGATTATATGCTTAGATCGAACCAGTTATATCCATTTGCAAATAGCATGCTCAATTCTAAATTCACTGTTCTTTATTCCCAAAATACACACACTCAGATATTATCACAAGAATAAAATATCTTAAGGCTGGAATAAGGATGCCAAAATTGTCCAAATAATAATAAGAGGTTCAATTTCTTGAAGCAAGTGGATGATTGCAATTAATCAATTTATTTTTTATTTTTGTAAAAATAATGACAGAAAGTGACATGATCATATGGTTGATGCAATTTTATTTGAACTTATTTTATCAATTGTATACTTCATTTGTCTTGGAGTTAGAGTCGGCAAGAATGCAAAAGATTCGATTTTATATTTGCAGATTCATTTTCTAATGATGAATCTATCCTTGATTTTCTATCTTATCACGCAACCACAGACTTTTATATCAAGTTTAGTTTAGGGATAAAATGTCATTATAAAGTAGTTGTAAGTTTTGACTTTTGTATGATAAAACTACCAAAATATTTACTTCTCTTAATTAAAATGAAATGGATAAATTATCTCTCACGAAACAATCAAATTCAAATAATTGAAGTCATTTTTTTTATGTAGATCAATATGTAAGACTATTTAGTTGGGATGATCTATATAATTTGTGTTTGCCCTTATACCGTCAGTTATTCATGTTAATATTGACTGACATGATTATTTGATATCACGAAGGATTTAATAAGATTTCATGTTTGTCTATAGTTAATTAAAATAAATTAATTTCATTTTATGATTTAAAGCAAAAAAAAGAAGAGTAAAACATTAAATAAAATTTTGTAATAGAGTTTTCGTTATGGGGCTGTTCCCTCCACTACAAAAGATTATAACCCCTTAGCGGCAAATTTTTTAATTAATACACACCATTTTCAACTTATCTTTAGCTTAAACGAAACAATATTGGCCCCTTTATCACAGATATGACAAAATATACAGTTACGCCTAGAACAAATCCGATGTAATAATAATTATAATAATAATAATAATAATAATAATAATAATAATAATAATAATAATAATAATAATAATAATAAAACTCACAAGTTACCCCAAAAACAAAAAACCCTCAAAGTGTAGCCACACAGTTTTAAATAAACCTTGGAAACAAGGAATTATTGACACCTGATATGTACAAAATATCAAATTTACATGGCGTTTTCACATTGAATACATTTTGCGACAATTTCAACTGTTAATTATAGGACCACTAGGCTATTCAAATAAAATTCGTCGACGATTCTTTTTCGGCGGGGGTACCCACTGAATATTCTAACCTTATCTTTTTAAATGTATTTTCTGATAGAAAATAGAAAATACCCAAAATACATCACTAATAATTAGAAGTAGAAAAAAGAATTAGGTATGCCAAGTTATAATATCCACAAAACTAATAGTATATTTAACTATAAATTTCACCCTCCAAAATTAGTTGTTCTTTGAGGTGGCGTACACTCCTATGCCTTGTAAAATAAAGTTTTAGAGATATTATTTATGAAGTTCACCATATATTAATGAGATTTATTTGGTGTCTACAGTTCAGCTGAAGAAAAATTTGATAAGTCACTTTCTGGTGTGTCACATGTAGGGATGACAATTGACCGGATCTGTACTGAATCTTGTTAGATTCAGATCCGAAATTTTTCATTTGGGTTCGGATCCGGTCCAGATTTATTGGGTCAAAAAAAATTAGATCCAGACCCAGATCCATAAGATCCGTAGGATCCAGGGTCTAGACCCAGATCCACATGTTTTCTCTTCTAAAATAAATCATAAATCAACTATAATTCACAATAACACAATAATAATAATAATAATAATAATAATAATAATAATAATAATAATAATAATAATAATAATCTAAATAAATATAACACTATAATAATTATTTAAAAGTTCTACAATCATTACTATACAAGAAAATATTAGTTACAAATTTACTTTTGTTTTTATGACAGCAAATAATATTACAATAGTAATAGAAGAAGTAACACACATATCTTAACAAATAGATTACTCATATACAAAATTTTCTCAAATACAAGGTACAAGTTTCTAATATTAATGACATATCATCCAATTCTGTAACTTAGTTTATCCAATTTTGACTAGAAAGAAAATAATATAATATACTTATGAATATAAATAAAAATTATATATACATATATATTATATGGACCCATGGACCGGATCTGGATCTCAGAAATCGAGATCCAGATTCGGATTTTAAAAGAATGATCCGAATCCGATCCAGATCCGTCGGATCCTATTTTTTGAAGATCCAGATCCTAAAAAATGGATCTGGATCTGCAGATCTGAACCGGATTCGGGATCCACTGTCATCCCTAGTCACCTGTTACTACAAGGACTTTTTTTTCCCAATTCAATTTCATCAGTTTTTCAATTGGAGTTGATTGTGTCGTAATTAATTTATTTTTATTAGGATCTAGCGATTCACTATTAGACTTTTATAATTATTTTTTACTTCATCCTTTTTAATAAATGTCAATTATGTTTCACATTTCACGATTTTAATTTTATGAGTTATTACTAAATAACACATTTTTGAGTGTGGAATTCACTAGTAATTTTTAATTTAGGGTTATCATTTCATAATTAATATATAATTTTATACGCGATTATATAATTATTATATTATGGTGTGCACACAAAAAGTGCCATAAAAAGCATGATAATTGTGGATTATCTTCTGTGCCACAATTATTATATTATCTTCTGTGGCCACGTCAGCAATACCGGCTCATTAATTAATCAAGAAAATAATAACAGAGTATCCCCATAAATAATTGCCCTTACTCTTTGTGTGCTTGTACATTATTGACGCTCTTTTGCCCTTTTGGCACTGTTAACATAATTATTTTAGTAGATAGATTATGGAGTTCGATTCAGCTGTTTATGTGTAGATATTACCATATATTACAATTACTATTACTATTATTAAAATTTAAACAACCATATCCGACGTTCTAAATATTCAACAAAAATTGTAAATTTATATCATGTTTATAATACCGTTTGAGCTGTTTAAACACATTTTTCTTTTCTAATATAATGATGTTAAATCTCATATTTTGGGATATCCAATGTCTATAAAAAATTGAATTAGTAATACATATTATTTTAAGTATTATCTAAATATCCAACATTAAATTAGTACTTATATATATATATATCGTATTCTTAAGCACATTAACAACACCTTTTAAGGTGTTTAAAGTTCAAACTTTTCTAAAAATATATTATCATATTATACTCGTTGTTTATATTACTATATATATATTATATAATAAAATTTGATCATTGAATATATACTGAACATATTACTAAATCTAAAAAAAGCTTTCAATATTTCATTCAATTCACATCAAATTGAAATGTAGTGTTTTTAAGTAAAACACTTGGCCCGTAGAATAAAAAAATTAATGTTCACTCACATTATTATAATTTATAAACCAAAATTATGGACTTTTCTTGCTTCCGTTAAAAAGAAATAGTAATCAGCTCGAACATTGGACAAAATGGAATATAGATATATAAAAAAAAGTGGTATTAGCAAAAATTTCAAAGTTTTGAATATAAACTAATAATTGCTAAAATATCGAATCAAATATGAAATGTATATGGAGCCGGAGGCAAATGTCCCATTTTTTGATAGCATTGGATAAAGCTACATTATACATGAAATGAAATGTGAAAAGGCAAGCCCTCAGCTAAAATCATGAGACACAACCAAAGTTGTTAGCTATTAATAAAATTAAAATCATAACTGACGAACCAGCCTACAAAACTATTTCGATCTCATAAGAATTACCTTTTGATGATAAATAATTTCGAATTTGTGATTTTAAATGTACATAATTTCAATAGGGTGGTCTCTTGTGCGGACGTTCGTATGTGCACACATTGATTTTTTTTCCAATGCAAATGATATTCTTATTCAATATAAATGATACTTGCTAATTACATGTTAAAAAATAAATGATACTACAAGGGTGTTTAGCTGAGCTTATAAGCTCTCCAAAAACAGCTTATACGTCCGTCCCCAAAAAATTTTCTTGGGAATCTTCGGTACATGTATTAATAAAAGTTGTTGGGTGTATTGTGAGTGGAGTAAAAATCTCACATTAATGTAATATTAAATTAATTAGTGATAGATCATAGATGGTAAAATATGTAAATAAGTGAATTATTGAGGATAAAAAAATTATGGGCGATATAAATAAAAGATATTATTGAAGGTAATGAGTAGATAGAATTGTTACCATAAATAAAATAGGAAAGAAATTGAGGGATGTCATAAAAAGAAAAATTATAAAGAAAATTGAGGGATGAAGGAAGTATCTTTTTACTGTATATGATAATTTTTTTCTTTTAAATAAATAATATTTTTATCCGATTCTCACCGTAGAGATTGATGTATAAAAGTTTTTGTGATTTCAATAATATATATCTACGCATGCATTAACTTGTTGCAATAGTCTGCAAAGCAGACGATTAGTGTTCAAGTCACACGTAACTACACTTTCCTTCTTTATATACGCGAAGTTTAGATTCTCCAAATCACTCCCACCATTCTCCCGAATTCCACACTAACACTAATTATATTCCTTCAACACCGGGGATAATGATACGCTACGCCGCCGGTGCACTCTTCGTCCTTGCACTCTCGATCCTGACCGTTGCCGACGGCCGCCATGATCTCCTCAAGCTGCCGACCGAAGCTCGCCGCTTCTTCAGCGCCGCCACCGCGGACAGTGACGCCGGATCAGACGACGACTCCGTGGGGACTAGATGGGCCGTCCTGTTCGCAGGATCCTCTGGTTACTGGAATTACAGGCACCAGGTGATCGCGATCGAAATTCTGTAATGTTTTTACAGAATATTTTATTTCACTGTTGATTTTTTATTTATTTGTTTTTGGTATAAGCCTCTGCTTTTTTTATTTTTGGCTTTCGATGGTTACTGTAAATCTGCAGACGGTCAGGTGACTAAGGTAGTTTGTTTTTTGTTATTGGAAGCCAATTTTGAAGCAGGCGTAGCGCTCGGTTTAGTTTTTTTATCAATAGAAGTTGTTAAGCTAGTGTTTGTTGCTGCTTTTTACGGTTTTCCTTTTTGTTTTCATTTTTTCGATTTATATCTTAATTGTACTGCTCTGTGTGTGTGTGTGTGTTTATCAACTCATGGTTACTGAATCATCATAAACTGAGTCATTAAGTCTTTTTCATTCATATTTTTTACGGTATTTTCGGATCATATTTGCCAAGTTTTATGAATGGCTACTCCTTGTCTAGTTTTGACTTTTCATTTGCTTAAGTATAGGTTTTGTAATTTTTTTTTACAGTATATTAATCTCTTTCCGCCATTTTATTTCTAATTTGAGCTCTTTCTCAATTTAAAAGTCAAAATATCAATTTGCTTACAGCCAGTGCCCTTTATTACTGCCCGGGTTGCTTACATAGTGAATGCTTTATGTGCGAAGAACTGGAAGGGATGGCAGTGTTGAATTTCATTTCCTAAAGTTGTGATTGTAATTTATTATAATTAAATTTATAAAACTTTCTTTTGGTATAAACAAGAATCTAAACGACAAACTTTACTTTGGCTGAAGAAATAATTGAATGAAGTTCTGAAAGATATTAATATATTCCAGCTAATGGTTGTCTTTTGCGTGCTCCACTAATGAATAAGGCATAGCGGGGCCCGCAAATATTATAAATCATAAACATAATTTTTTTTTGTCAAGTAATGAGACTGAGTGGGTCACCGGAAGTTCGGAACCCCAAATAATTTAAGTTGCTGATGCACTGCTAGTAGAAAATTTCCCCCAAATAATTTAAGTTGCTGATGCACAGCTAGGAGAAAATTTCACATATTCTTCTTTTCTTTATATGCATCTATATTTACCTGTCCTTGGTTTGTCTTGAAATGTTGAGTTTTATCTTGAAATGTATTAATGATTAAGTTGCATGAAACATTCAGAATATTCATCACCATAGGTAGCTAACTACGGTGATTAATATACTGACTTGTGAATATATGACATTACACGGGTCCACTAAAATTTGATTAGTAAAATTGCATGAAGACTAGGACAGGTCTTTATAGAGGAAAACATTCACATATGATTGTAGAAAGAAAGTGAATTTGCAAGAACGAACATGTTAGTAAGCCAGCTATTTGCTTATATTTGTCCAACTTGCAAATCATGGCTTGTCTTAAGTGTGAACGATGAGACCTTTCCGATTCTCCTCTGTATCGGTTCAGCGAAGCTGATACATGGCTCTTTTATTTTGTACTAGGCTGATGTATGCCACGCGTATCAAATCTTAAAGAGAGGTGGTCTGAAG
Source organism: Salvia rosmarinus (assembly GCA_036937905.1). Taxonomy (NCBI): domain Eukaryota; kingdom Viridiplantae; phylum Streptophyta; class Magnoliopsida; order Lamiales; family Lamiaceae; genus Salvia; species Salvia rosmarinus. The sequence goes on along the minus strand of CM072819.1, from coordinate 12,197,691 downwards.
GATGAAAACATTGTAGTTTTCATGTATGATGACATTGCCTATAACAGAGAAAACCCTCGGCCTGGTGTCATCATCAACAACCCTCATGGTGAGGATGTTTACAAGGGAGTTCCAAAGGTTTGTGTGTTCGTTTTAAACTTCTAGTTGCTTGTAGAAAAAGGCCATGTTTCCTTTGTTCTTATAGAGTAAACTGGGGCAGGATTATGTTGGAAATGCTGTAACATCCCAAAACTTGTACTCTGTGATTCTTGGCAACAAAACCGCAGTGAAAGGAGGTAGTGGAAAGGTTGTGAACAGTGGTCCAAATGATCATATCTTCATATATTACACAGATCATGGTGGTCCTGGAATTCTTGGTTAGTAAATTCTTTGTATGTAACATTTCTTAAATCATTATTTCAGTATACAGATCGTAGATAATGCAAAAAGAAGCCATCTTATTCTTTCCCTTTTCCAAGAAAATCTGTTCTCTGCATCTTGACCGTGTATTTATCGTCGATACGGATAGAGTTTGTGCATTGGACTGATTATTCTCGATGTTGTTATGTATGCTCAGGGACGCCTGCCGGACCATATATTTATGCAGATGACCTAAATGCGGTCTTGAAACAGAAGCATGCTTCTGGAACGTATAAGAGTCTGGTAAAATAATTCTGGACTTCATTAAGCAAAAAAAAAAAAAAAACCCTAAAATACCTCTGTATATGCGACAGGTATTTTATCTGGAAGCATGTGAAGCTGGAAGCATATTTGAAGGTCTTCTCCCTGAAGGCTTGAACATATATGCAACAACTGCATCAAACGCGGTAGAGAGTAGTTGGGGAACCTACTGCCCTGGAGAATACCCTGCTCCTCCCCCTGAATACGACACCTGCTTGGGCGACCTCTATAGTATTGCCTGGATGGAGGATAGGTAATACCATATACTTCAAATTTCTTGACTTCATTAGATCATCATCCAAATGCAGTCTTCGTGCTTGCACATTAAAAAAAATTCCTTGAATTTGCATGATTCCTCTGTTATTGACCTTTTTTCTTGCTATCACTCAAAAGACTGGCTTCTGAGTCAGCAGAGTATCAAATAAAATCTGGTAAAAGAACATGAAAATGGTAAAGGATGATAGTTAGAGAGTTGTGGGGTAGTCGTCTAGCTAGTTTCGAAACAAATATTTTCTGGTCTAATGTTTTCCTGATCAATATCAACTCTGTGGCGCTATCAACAGTGACAGGCACAATCTTCGGACTGAAACTTTGAAGCAGCAGTACGAACTGGTAAGATATTTCACCTAAATTTTCTTTTTCTTAAACGAAGCTGATATTAAATTTGTTAACAAACTAATATGATATTTCTTGCATTTTCAGGTCAAGAAGCGAACAGCGAATGACAATGGTTACTATGGCTCCCATGTCATGCAATATGGTGATGTGAAGCTAAACAAGGAGGCTCTTTATCTGTATATGGGTACGGATCCTGCAAACGATAATTTCACTTTTGTGGATGACAATTCTCTGCCGCCATCTTCACAAGCTGTTAACCAGCGTGATGCTGATCTTCTGCATTTCTGGCATAAGGTATGTGTAACAAAAACCAAGCTGATCTCTCTGTGCTACCCTTGCGTGTTTGGATGAGGACGATTTTTGGTTCATATTTTGATTAATCCTACTTGCAGTTCCGCAAGGCTGCTGAAGGCTCTGACCGCAAAGCTGAGGCTCAGAACCAGCTCGCTGAAGCCATGGCACACCGCGCCCACATTGATAGCAGCATTAAACTGATCGGCAAACTCCTCTTTGGGATTGAGAAGAGCCACGAAGTCCTGAACCACGACAACCCACTGGGAAGCCTCTTGTCGAAGACTGGAGCTGCATCAAATCTATGGTAACAACACCAACACATTTTGCATTCTTGTTTCTTCATTCCTCCTCGTTTCTTTCAAGAAAACATTTGTTCGTGTCTGCAACTACAGGTTAGGACATTTGAGGCACGCTGTGGGGCGCTATCCCAGTATGGGATGAAGCACATGCGAGCTTTTGGTAACATCTGCAACGCGGGGGTGAAGAGTGAAACGATGGCCGAGGCTTCTGCACAAGCCTGCACCACCTTCCTTCCAACTCTTGGAGCTCTCTACAGGGGCTTCAGCGCTTGATTGTCGTTGCAGCCCGAACATGTGAGGGCTTGAATGCTCTTCTATGGAAGCATTAGTTTGTAGATATGAAGATGATCTTGATGTTATATAACTATATATATATATATATATTGATATTGCTGTTGGTGGCTTTGTTGTACATAGTCCCCAGGAATATAAGGCCCTCTGTTATTCTTGTTCATATAATCAAATTGGTTGCAATGTACTGAGATGGAAGAAACTTCAATATTTATGTTACAAGAGGTAGCGAGTTTATGAAATTTTATTACATTTGATGAAGTATATTTATCTAGTGAATATTCTTTTAGTTTCATATTCTTATGTAATATAAATGATGGTTTTGTATTTAGCTCGCTTGGATACAAAATGTATATGCTTTTGGAGAAGTGATTATATGTAGCGACATTAGGCAAAATACATTATTTGCTATAAAAAAGAAGAAGAAAAGGAAGTTTAGTAAAACAAATGAGATTTGAATAAACGCTCTTTCTCGACTCTTTGTATTTCATTTTGGATAGTACTTAGTTCTATCAATGAGATCCTTCGATTCAAATTGGTAAAAACAATGTCTCGCCACATGATATGAAATTCAAATATTCATGATTTGGATGTCAATAAGTAGAATTGTTTATCCTTTGGTCTATTAGCGAACAAATGGAGTTTCAATTGAACGTAAAGTTTTAGTGTTAGAAATATTGGTATAACAAATTTATAGCAAGTGCTCTTAGTTGCACGGTATAATACCTCAATTCCATTTGATAAATTCGTGTTAAGATTTATTAAAAATATTACCTTTGTAATAAAGAAATGAGAGGGTTGTTGAAAAAGTTCTTCGTGTGAGAGTTGATAATGATTGATGAACGACCTGTAAAACAAGTTAGAACATGTTAAAAGTGTTCGAGTACGAATGGATCGCGTGAGAGAGTAAGTATTTTGGTTGAGAATTTTTGTGCTCGAAAGAATCGATGTCTTTGATTGCTTAACTGATTACGTTGCATGGGAGCATTTATAGATTATCATATAGTGGTATCTGAAAAGTAGGTATGTGCCTTAGGTGGTAGGGCTGGTCCTTCTGAGTGGTGTTCCTATATTCGATCGGCATGGGTAGTGGGAGTGCACATTTGCCAAGTATGTGGGCGCTTTCAATTAGTCATGATACCAAAAGCTGATGAGCCTCTGAGGATTCGAGTCAGAGGTGAATAAGACCTCAAATTTGACATTATTCTCACAACTAACTCTTTTCAAATTTGTTACATCTAATTCTGACAAAGACAATTTTATCGGGCTTCTAGGAATAGACTTTGATCTTGAACCCATACTAGATCTTTGTAGATGTACATTTAGTTGGTGTATTACCATTCTAATCTTTATTCCATTTTATCCTACTAAGAAAGCACCTCCTTATAACAGAAACACATGCAATGCAGAAGAACAACTTTAGAAAATGTTCAACTAAGAAAAAAAATACACAATTTAACACGTTAATATTCATTCATTAATAAAAAAAATTCATTTTTTGCAAATTACTATCTCAAGTGAGGTTTTACACAATAATAGACCCTTTTAACGTTGAAAATTAATATATTCCATCAAACTTTAAGTCGTGACTCTTTATTTTGAAATATATGATTATAAATGAATTATAATTACTTATTAAAGAACTCAATCCAATACATCATAAATACCTTAGTGGGAAGTTTCCTTTGAGTGTATGATGAAATTAATAAAAATAATCCAAATTAATCTATGTTAATTTTGATGAATTGATCAATCTTAAATTTGTTTGACCATATTATATTTCAAATACTCAATCTTAGATAGAAAAATCCACCTCATATTATTAATGACACTAACTTTTTGACTTTGATGTATTTATCATCATTAAAATAAATAAATAATTAATTAAGATCACATATACTTTAGTGAGACAATTTCAATTACAAAACGTGCTTGACTTAAAAGAGTGATGATAATTTCAAATTATAACACAGGTTTTTCTTTTGTCACAAACCCACCCTTGTAAATGGATTCATTGCGATAATTGGTTTCTCCAAACTCCAAATTAATGTTTAAAAAATTAAAGCAGAATTAGATAAATAAACCTAACCATGGTTAACTAATCACATGACGCCAGAGGACCGGTTTGCGAGAAGGCTCCACGATTAATCCATTGGAAATAAAAAATTACATAAAGTAGCCAACAAACGGCGTAAAATATTCCGTTTCATCATTTAACGTCGGGAGTCTTCCCAGCGCTCATGTGGGGGCAAACTAACGCCGTCCTCTAACAGTCGAAACGGCGAGCGATCAACACCCTTGATGATAATTCGACGGTCCAGATTGAAAATGGAGAACGGAGAGGTATAAAATGGAGGCTCTACAAGAAACGAGTGTATTTCATATTTTGTGTTCTTTCTTTACAAGAAGTAGAAAACCAGCTTTCTCTCCCCTGGTCCCTATTTCTCTCTAGTTTCTCTCTCATAAATGTGGAGAAACTAATTTGGAGAGAATTGTAAGCCGTGTTGGTGAGTGGTAATGCAGTGAATTTGTGATGATCAAACGACTTAATACTGATAGAAATTCTCAGTTTCTGCGAGTTTACCTGAAGAAAGTTTCGCATATAATTGAATTCTGGATTTTAATTGACCGCATCTCAACTGCAGGTACATTATCGGATTATGTTATAGAAGATATTCAAGTTCGATTGTGCTGAAAATTTTGATGCAGTCCGATTGGATTTTTGGAAGGATTTTGTGTAGCGAGGTCTGTAACTATCAATATCTTGTGATTCTGTCTCTATTCATTCGATTGTTTTGTAATAATACTGGGTTTATTTTTGTTCAACAGGTAAATTTTGAGAGATTTGAGATCGGTTTCGTGGATGAAAAGATCGCAATTGATCGCAGAAAGCTCATAATCCTTCTTGTTTCTCTGCTGAAAGCGCTATTTCAGCACTTTTGAGAGCAAATCAGCTGAAATTGCTGTAGATTCTGCTTGTTTTTGAGGCGTATGTGACGTCAATTCATCTCTTCTGAAGTTTTTTTATAGAGGTTCAGTCTGTTACCATCCGAATTGGGAGACCAAGGTAATTTGTTTGGATAAGATCAGAAAATTGGTGTATAATTTGCCTTGTGTGTGACGAATTTTTTTCGGTTGCCTGTTGTCTCAGATTTGGAGGACGCCAGCTTTACTGATTTTTATCAGTAGTGGAGGATAACATGTATTTTGCAGGTAATGGTGATTTTTCTTTTCTCTTCCCCTCTCCCTTCCCCCCTCTCTCTCTGGGAAACGTGAACCTCTATCTTCAAATCGTTTCAGTTTCTTCCTTCACCAATCTCTCATCAGAGTTTCTTGACTTTTGTTTCAAGTGCTAATTGCAAGGTCTCTTTGTCTAGACAATTCGAACTTTGCAAATCTCCTACAATTTTTTTAAGAGATTTCCTCTATTTGAAAGTGCTTGAGCTGAAGTGATGTCTGGAGCATCATTCGGCTTTCCATTTGACCTCGAAAATCATGAGCTAAATTTCTATTTTTATTTTAATCGTCTTTCCTTCCAGTCTCATACATCAACAATTTTCATCACCAGATCGAGCAAATTAGACCAAAAATGTTAAAAACCACAACAGATTTCTCTGCTCCTGGTATTTACTTTTTCCAGAAAATTAAATCTCTTCATTCAATGGATAAGTAAAACGACGCATTCTTCTCCAAAAATACAAAATTCCCTTAGTTCTTTTCACTCGATTAATATCCCTTCATTATGCCAGGATTTGTTTGGCAGAGTTCCGAGTTCTCCCCAATTCTTTTGCCTCTCTGGGGAAACCTATAGCCACGATTGATTTCGCAATATTCCATTTTATCTCTTTACCTGCAATTGGCTAAAAAGCTTTTGCCAATTTGAAATTCTGTGATTAAAAATAAAATAAAATCCTATCTTCCTTTTTCTTTACACCATTATTGGCAAAATATTGAACAGTAGTTCGTTAACAGAGCTTTAACTTCCGTTAATAACGAGAAGCAAATGTTATTTGACGGTGCACAGGCGTACAAAAGGGGGAGATGGAGAGGAACATTACCCACTCCACCAGTAGAGACGGCCTATTGTTGAGATCTGAATCCAAGTCAGTCGCCACGTCGTCGTCTGACTTCGTATTGCAGTGGGGCAACAGGAAAAGGCTACGCTGCATGAAGTTCCAGACGAAGGACCACAACAATAACAACTCATCCGGTTCGGGTCCGGTTCAGCGGGCCACGACCCGTATCGATCGGCGGGTCGTCAGGTCGGATCTCAGCAAGAGAGAAGTTCCGAATCTGAATCAGCTGAACAGTAATAATGCTTGTAAGAGTAACGGCTGTGGTAACGGCTATTTGAACCTCCGTCAGCGGCCGGCCTCACCGTCTCATCGAATTTTAAGGTAAGCTCCTATTCTTATACTTCATTTTTTTCCACAATAATTTTGAGCTATTTTAATTATTTTTAGCTATTTAACTTTGCTTCGTATGTTGACTTATTTGCTGTGGTTTTTGTGCTGTTTTTAATCTAAATAGATGAGAATTGAGAAGTAGCTGTCGTGGATAATCAGGTCTATCGATTTTTTTTTTTAATTTGTGGAGAAAACCAAATTATTCATGTATTCATTATTGGTGGGGTCTATACACATCCATCGTTTCGGATCCTTTACTTAAAATAATCCTTATTCTTCAACGAATTCTTCCCTTTTTCATGCAATAATTCGTGTATAAATACTATTAAATGTGTGTTGATAATTGTATTTTGGTTTCCTCAAAGCAAAATGAAAAGTATTTTGGCACATATTAATTAAAGATTGAATAAATGCGAGTAATACCATTTTCCCCTTCATTTCTTGGTAGTTGCTAATTGGTTGGCTTCGGAAAGTGGGCTACTATTTATCCTCATTTCCACTCCTTTGGTATAATATTTCAAGATTAGGACAAGTAAACCATCAAAGATTAAGGTAACGAATTTCAATTCAACGGTTCATATTCTTCCAAAGACCCATCGCACACCCTCTTATGTTTTTCTTTCTCTCCATTTTTCGTGTCTATCTGTATTGGTACACACTACACAGACTACCCTCAGAAATCACGTATCACGTCTCTTTGTATTTAGATAAAAGGTTGAACTTGTGACCCATATCTGAGCCACACCCTCTCTTAAAACAACTCCCCCAATTTCCTAAGCAATATCTCTCCCTGCAAGGCTATTTCTGTAATTTCCTCACCTACCCTTTTAAAAATCTTTAATTTTTTAACATTTTTATTTACATTTAATATATATATTTTTACTAGTAGAACAATTTTTGTTCTGGGTTGTCAATTTCATCAATAGTCATAGAAGTAGTTGGAGTCTGTATGTTTGTTTACATGAGATATATACTTATGTTTTGAATTCTGATGTGATTCATTTTGCTTTATTCAATCTTCAGGAATTCAGAGAGCTCTCTTGTTATGAGAGGACACAGCGACGGAGTAAGGGATTGACATCCCAGAAAGAAGGGAAGAGAGGTGGTACCGCCCGCAGTAATAGTAGTACCCACCTCCATGGTAGTACCAAGAACAGCAACAACAATAATTCCAGTCATCACAACGACAACCACTACCAACACGGTGGTGGAGGCGGTGGTTCCGGGTCGGCCCAAGACGAGAAAAAAGGCGGCTCTTCCTCGGGTGGCGACACCACCATTGTGGCGGTGTGGCCGCCAAAGTTCGTGATCGCCTTGACAAACAAGGAGAAGGAAGAGGATTTCATGGCAATTAAAGGGTCCAAGCTCCCTCAGAGACCCAAGAAGCGAGCCAAGTTTATCCAGCGCACACTCAACGTGAGTCTCTGTCATTCCTTTATTAATCATCCCTTGTTGAATACTTCAATCTTTGGTTTGTGTTTCAAGCATGAAAATTAGTATTATCGTGAAGGGTCGATGCCTCTTATGTTAGGTAAGGAATTATTCCATACTTTAGTATTAGTATATGAAGTTAAATATGAAAAGAGTGATCTAGATTTCTTGTCATGGATAATATTTTGTGGCTTGCAACCAAAAACCGAGCATAGACAAACTAGGGACTGTATTCTTAGCTAAATAACTATTTTATTTATGTTAGGTGATAAAAAAAGAAATAGGTGGGAACTTTTATTAGCTAGCTGCATTAAATCTTTTCACCGGTCTTATGCGTGGATAAGTTTGCACAACGAAATAAAGTGCATTAAATACTAGTGTAAATAAATATATAGCTTGAAAAATTAGAAAAAAAACTCATTTAGACACATCGCAGCATCGTAGGGTAGGCGCGATGTACACGTCCCTTTTTTGCCCATCCATTTTGGTCGCAAACGAACGGCTACTTTCGCTTTCATCTTTTACTTCGAAATTAACATGAAGCGCATATGTGACTTTCAACTTGGACCTAACACTTATTCGTGCACAAAATTTGTAGCCATTTGCATCTTGCGTTTGTTCTTTTCTACTGTAAGAGAAATTCGATGTGAAAATGATTATTTATTTAGTCCTTACTCCTTACTTTTCTGCTATACTTTTTAAGTTGCTTATAATTGTAGCCACACACCACCACCACTTTATATTTTATGGATTATTTTACTTACCAACTTTTTAAATTAAATTTCGTGGGCAACTGATGCAATAATTGGTTTTGGTGGTGGCTCTTGTTTCCTGTTCAGTCTCTGTATACATGACATCACATTCTTTTTTGGCTTGTTCGTGTTTGGGTTCCTCTATATATATATGGTTTTACCTGTAGCCCAATAATGGATCAATGAACTACATTTCTACTTCGAATTTATAATCATATAAAGATAAAAAATAAAAAATTATGGACTGATTTTCTGACTATTTTTTCTGGTGCATTTGCAGTTTGTTAGTCCAGGTGCATGGTTATGCGATTTGACCTTGGAAAGGTACGAGGTCAGAGAGAAGAAGGTTTCTAAGAAGGTGGTGCTGCTGCTTCTGCTGCTGTCTCTATATATACACATATATATTGTTTATTAATTTGTTTGTTGTTTCATTTATTTAGAGACCTAGAGGATTGAAGGCTATGGGAAACGTGGAGTCGGATTCAGAGTAGAGGTGAAGATGTGGCGAGGAGATTAGTAGAAGTTAAGCTTTCTAGGCTTCGAGATGAAATTCTTGCGGTTTAATATAATCAATCTTTACATCTTTGCTTTTCCATGCACATCCGTCCATGTATCGTAAGAATCATTTTTTTTCTTTACTCTTTCCTTTTTCATTTGTCATCTAATACAAAAGAGTTGGGCTAGAAAATATATTTATCAGTAAGTACATGATATTTCACCCAAGCAAAGCCTAAGAAAAAAATAAGGAAGTTAGTGACTTAAAGCTGCAAAATTTAGGGCTTGGAATTTGGTATCGAGAATTTGGGTATTGGCATAACTGAATTAAATTAGTGGATATCGGTTAATTGAATAATCAATTTCATTGTATTCGATTTGATATTTAATTTTGTAATTTCAGAAATATTGATAAAATATGGGTTATTGGTATAATCAGTGACCAAATGGGTATATCAAAATAATAAAAAATAAAAAAATAATTATATATATTTGTATTTTTATGATTTTTTATAAATTACTACTGTAGTTTAGTTGGTTTGAGCTCTGAAGTTTCTGCCCTCCAAGAAGATCTTGTGTTCAACTCTTTTTTAGAGCAAAGTTCAATATATTTTTTCTACTGATAATCGATTAATAATAAATAAAATAAAATTGAATACATTACAAGCAATTATCAGAATAAAGTTGGTTCACGCCTAAGTTTTCTCATCTTTAAGGAGTCTTGTGTGTTTAATTCTTTGTTTGAGTAGATTTAATATTTTTGTATACACTGATGGGTTTGATTCTCGATATATGGTTTCGATTAATTAAAATCGAATCGATTTTACTCTGAGCAAAATTGATCACGTAACATCCTCTAAATAGAAAATACATAGAAACATGGAAAATAAAGTCTCTTAAAATATGCAGGAATTTGGAGTGATGAATGGGGTGTAATGACCCACGTACATAATTTTTGGACTAATCATGGTAAGAACCTGATACGATCTTGCTTCATGATTGTATTGGACGTATCTATTTCATATTGTAATACATATGAAAACTAAACTATTTTGCTTAAGTAAGAAAGAATGCATGAAAGAGAATAGTGTAAATTGCTTTGAACGAGCTTCAGGGTTACGAGGAATGGAATACATTTGAGTGATTTTTTTTTTCGGGATCTTGCAAATTTTCAACTAGCATTAACAAGTGTGTGATTGAGATAGGAACTAACATCTCTGATGACAATCACGGCCAGTCGACGAGATGCACTTCAGATTCAGTGTATACGGAATGTTGTGGAACATAAATGCATTCTTGTTCATGTGCTTAAAAACATTAAAAACAGGGCAAAACATAAATGAGATATACGTAGAGTCTCAATTGACTAATCAGATGTTGTAAGTTAGATATGCAATGCAAAACATAACAACAAACAAAAAAAGTAAACAATTCAAAATTTAACGTGGTTCGAAGAAATTGCTCTATATCCACGAACCTATCAAATAGGTGAATTCCATTTAATCTTAGGAATTCCTTGTTTTATACTTCACATCAAAGTGATTGTGAATCTCAGTTTCCTTAGAGATCTGAGTCATCAATCAATGTGTTATCAGACCAGGACCGCGTGCTTTGCGTTCACTCAATTCACCTTAGGGCTACTTGCGACCCTTGCTTTCAAACATCTATACCTTGGTATTTGCTCACGGCTTCACCCTAACTTCTAACCTTACAACGTATGTCAGAGTTTTTTAGGGCTATACTATTCCAACTATATCAAGTGAGGCTTTACATTGAAAAACAAGGCTAAAGATAGACTCACTTGTCTAAACCCTTTACATATGTTGTATTGAAGATTAGCTTAGAAATGTGGAGACCAGACTAAGTAGTTTCACCATAGATAAAGTCGTTAAACCATAAAGTTAGAATAACTCGTAATCCATCCAAGTCTCATTCGAAATGGAGATGGGAGTGAGTCCTTCTTTACTTCTTAAGTCTCTCACACTCGACATGTCTTCATTGAAGAAGTCCATATTCATAGAGATTCGACTTCAAACTAGTCATTGAAAAAGTAATCGTTTGAAATTCAAACCACATCTGATAATATGACCGTTGGACATGTCATCTTGTGCTTTGTCGCATAATGAGTCAGCTAGATGCTTTCGGCAAGCTATCAACTGATCTAGCTCTTTCTTCATCACCTTCTATTTTTTATCTTCAACTGAGTTCATGTTTGATCTCGTACTAACTCACTTAGACTTTTTCATTTTTAGATCCCTGATCTGTGTTAATGTGCGACTTACTTCAGATCCTCGGAGTCGGAGTGATGTCTGAGTCCTTCAAGTTCTCTGATTTTCTGATGTCTCGTCTGATTTAGATTTGCTCAAAATACCCTTTGATTTTCTGATGTCTCGTTTGATTCGAATTGTCTAAAGCATTCAAAAGCTCAAGAACTAAAACACAACGATTTCGAAGAAGAAAATATACAGTGTTATTAGCAAACCTTAAGAATTCAAATATATTTATCAACTCAAGGTTTAAGTTTACACTTCCTTAAGTCTAGGATACTCTTGTATATCTCAAACCTAGATAATATTGAGTTTGTCGTCTGTGACAAATCAGCTTTTAATTGAAAACCCCTCTACAATCCCCTCCCCCAGTTTAAGTGGAAGTTTAGGCAAGTAGGCAATTGAGTGTTAGTTGCTGAAAGCTTGATTATCTTATACCAGTAAGCAACAGGTTTAGGTTGACTTTACCCTAAGCAATCAAAGGTTTTCTAGCACCAGTAAGTATAAGAAGAACGCATAGTTTGGCGGTGATACGAAGGTTAACTCAGATCTAGATTTATATCTTGTACCCATATGACCAAATCCAAAGTTAATGGATTGATCGAGCAATCGCCTCGTGAAAAAGGAGCCGATCTTCCGAACCACGTAAAAATCAAGTGTTGTGTATTTTCAGTTCTTTATATTTAGTATCGCATTTACATTATATATTATTGAACTATCATCACCACTGTTGAAAAGTACGAGACGGCCGCCTCGGCGAGGCGGCCAAAATCACCCCGAGGCGACCGTTTCTCCCTCAGAATCCTCAAGCGCCACCTCATCGACCGCCTCGATACACAAAACGTAGACGGTGTTGAGGTGCAATTGAGGCGTTGTCGATAATTTGGGCTCCAATTTCGGTTTTGAGCCCAAATTAGGGAGCTAGAAAAATTAACACGTAACCCATTTAATTAAACCTTAACTCGAGTTATAATAAAAAAAAAAAAAAGCAAGAAGATTTACGCGATCGTTCGCTTCTCTATCTCTCTCAACAATCCTCTCATCCTCACACCGCCGTCCATCAGTCGCATCGCCGCCGCACCGCCGCTACACACCTACCGTCAAGTGAGTTTTCTTTATTTTCAAACGTAAAGTGGAGTGTTTTATGTGTGTAAAGTGGAGTGTTTTATGATGTGTAAAGTGGATTGTGAACTTATTAGGCAATTGCAAATTGTGTATGATGTGTGATTGTTTTATTTTCAGTGGACGGGTGTTTGATGTATGTAATAAGGACAATGATGATGAATGTGATGACTTAAATATTTAAATTTTGGATGAATTACTTGTTTATGCGCACTTTATGTCTTTATTTAATTTAATATTTTAATTGTTATCTATTATTTTGTACTTTATTTATAATTTTTTGGATTTTTTTGTTCCTTATTGCCAAGGCTTATGTCTCGGACCGCCTCGCCTCAAAAAGGTAAACGTCTCACTCGCTTCACGCTTTTACAACATTGATCATCACCAAGACAACATTGTTTTAAACACTCTATCGATGACGGTTTGATCGGTGAACTAAAACTAAAACCGACTAAGTCATATTTGACTAATTGTTTTAAGCAAGCTTAAGTTTTCGATGAATGCAAATACAATGGACGACCATATTCTCATACATACATCGCTTATCATCAAACCGACCAACTGTCGTGATCATTATGTTTGCTAATTGATATCATTGTACAAGACTTTTATCCGAACCACCAACAAGATAATTACCAATATCGAATCACAATTATCCAACCACTATTGCACAACAATCGGTCTTGTGAAAAGAAAAGATTTAAATTTATCTAACTTGTATTCCACCCTCTCCAACATACACCAATATGTACCGAGTGAGACCAATCACAAAGTTCAACTTTTTAATAGATAAGTTGACTACAAACGATACATTAGAATGACTATCATCAAAAAAATATAATTTGACATATTTTTCAATTAGTTTTAAATCTAATCAAAATATGTATTTATCTCAAATTCCCCAATAAATACAAATAGCCAATAGCCAACCTAAACATTATTTATAGAGCTAAAACAGTAGTCCTTAATCAACTAGGAAAAGAATTATAAACTAACTAGGAATAGGAACAGGTAAATTAAATAAATAAGCAAACCAATTCCGCAGCTTCACATAAGCCATTCGAATCCGATCAGATCTTCTTAACGCAACAGATTCCTTCTTCATCACCTACCCTACTCTTCTCTGCTGTCTTATTATTCCCATGTATATGAATATATCCGACGTTTCAGAACTTGATTTGGAGATTAGTGAAATGACTTTGTTTTCAAAATTTGATCATGACTATTGAATAATTGGCTGAAATCTTGCTAAAATCGGAAGAGAGGATTAATGTGTATCTTATTTTTGGGCCTTAAAAATAAATAGCAATTGGGATTAGAAAATAAATATTGGGCTTTGAACATTCAATCGCCTTGGACATTCAGAGAAAAAGATTTGGTCTCTCTAAAATTAAATAGACCACGAAAACTACAGATGTAAATTCATAGAAATGAAGTATATATCTTTGTATTTGATTCGTATTTGTGAAAGTAAATGAATATTCAATTGGGTATTTGAATATTATTTACAATTCGAACTAATTTTCCCGAATATTCGATTCGATTTTTTTGAAGCTTATTCTAAACAATACTATTTGAATATTCGATTTGAAATTGACTTATTTCAGACTACGATTTAATTCTATTCAAATATATTTGATCCACAATTTTGAAAGAGAGAAATTCTATACATAATATGGAGATATATCAAATACATTTATCTAATCAACACTAAATAGTAGATTCTAAAATGATGATTTCACTCTTTCAACTCTGAAATCATAATACGAACGTTCAAACAACAAGATCAAATGCACAAGTATGCGTGTGTTGATCTAATGGTAGAGTTGTTAATGCGTAAGACCAAAGGTTTTGGTTTCGAATCTACCGTGACGCGACCTTTAAAATTTATGTATTAATTGACAACAACAAAAAAGATCAAATGCACAAATAAAGAAAAAGTTTTGTTACCAAGTTTTCCAAAATATATAATTGAATATTTTGGAATATTAAGTTGGATATATATTTAAATATTTAAGCGATAAAATTTTAAATTTATATTTGATAACTAATCGAATTAAAAATAATACAAATTATAATGAGTAGATAACGAGTCTCATATTGTAAATGTAAAAAGATGTCCAAAAGAAGAAAATGCAAATTTTTAACGGACCGATAGAAAATGAATTAAATACAAACTTTTGATGAAGGAAAAGAGAATTTATGGAAAAATGTAGCTAATTATTTAGCTCGTTAATTACAATAAATAGCCAACGCAAAATTTGGCGCAAAGAATTGAATTAAAAAAGAATTATTTGGTGACAATAATAACTGAAGAATTATAGCTAAAAATCTCGATAAAAGACTTTGTATCGGAGACCATTTGATAAATACAGATACGTCGAAAAAGTGCCAAATTCAGGTAAAGATGTCGGAAAACATAATTCCCTTATTTTTACATTCCCATTGAGATTTGTAGTTGCTGAATTTTAAGAGGCTACACAAATTTGGATCTACGAGGATTTTAATGAAATAGTGCAAAATAAATACTTCCAACGAAGGGAATGAAACAAATATAAGATGATATAAACATAGAAAAGTTACATATAAAAATTAGGAGTGAATATTACAAAACGAAAAGAATTTCAAATATTTCCACCACAAAATCCTAGTAATAAACAGTCATCTCCAATCAAATCCCAAACACAACAAATCAACAGCGCAAATCCCCCAAAACACAATCAATATACATACACTCTGCCATACGTCTAGAAAAACTCGCTGAAAACTCAGATCCTGAGCGCAGAGCCGAAGACGAACGAAGCTACCGCGACTGCGATCGACGGTAACGCCACTCCGGCTGAAGACGTCGGCGCGGGTGCCGGAGCCTCCTGCGCGGCTGAGCTGCCGATGAGTGCGAAGACAGTTGTAGCGATCGCCATTGCAGCCACCAAAACTCTGGTCTGCGACACCACCATTGCAGCTTGTATTTGTGAGAGATAGAATTTAGTGAAGATTGACGTGAGTAGCCAAGTTTAGAGTAGAGAGACGGAGAGAGAGAGATGTGGG
This sequence comes from Salvia rosmarinus, assembly GCA_036937905.1. NCBI lineage: Eukaryota > Viridiplantae > Streptophyta > Magnoliopsida > Lamiales > Lamiaceae > Salvia > Salvia rosmarinus. The sequence continues at coordinate 12,182,008 of CM072819.1, read as the reverse complement.
GGGGCTTTATAGAGAGATAGAAGGTGGTCGGTGTGGGAGTTTGGGGCAGAAGCTAGGTTGGACGGGCATCTGCCCGAATTTACAGACTGGCAAATTGAGGGACAGCTATTTGATTGCGAAGGTAACTATCGAGAAATGAGAACGACTAACCAACTGAGTCCTGGGTGGATTCCCGTCGTCGAAATCATGCTCAAACCCCACTAAACATTTCTATGATTTGGTAGGTCACACTTTGGTTTTTTCAAGTGTGGTTATACGTCTCTGTATTATTTCGATGCGCTATCGCACAAGTTAACACAGTGATACGGAATTTATCCAGGTCAAGACTCCAAGATAACTACCATGATCACCATGATAAAAAAAAAAAAAAAAAAGGCATACTTAACTGTCCACTAATCATTCATCACTCATGTAACTCATAATTAGTGATTACTAATTTATTACTATTGGCGTTTAGGAAGAAAATTGAGAAGGGAGTGGAGGATGGAGCACGTTTCCGTTAGTGGGCCTCGTGGTTGGCTGATTACTTATCACTTATCAGAATTGGACAACATCACAATTGTACCAGTATATGTGTAACGGCGACTACACGGCGATGCTATCGCCTAAATCCGCGAATTTCTAGAACCTTCTTCAATCGTCTAACGCCAACACCAGATTCTATGTTGATGAAACGATGAGTGAAAATCGAGTTTATAACCATAAGGTGAAAAAGTAATGCGTAAAATCCAAAAATAAGACTTGTGAAAAATACCCACGACGTAATTTTCTGCAAATACTAGGGGTTGTTTGGCTAAGCTTATTTTAGAGAGCTTATAAGTTCCAAGAAATTATAAGTTGTTAAAGATTTGGATAATTGATCTTATGTTTGAGAGAATCATGAGTTAGAGAGAAAATCATAATTAGAGATAAAATTGACGAGATGTGAAGTTGATAGTGTATGCGTAGAAATAACTAATTATAATAATATTATTTTGGAAATTCATTGTTAACTATAAAACATGAAAAAATAAGTTAGGGTTGACCAACTTATTTTTAGGGATCTTATGTTCGTTTGAGCTATTTTCACAACTTATGTTGTTGTTGTGTTTATTTTCGCAAACACATCATAATAAACAGTAAGTTCTCCTAAATGTATTATAAATTGCTTTAAAGAACTTTATAAACTCACCAAACACCCTCTAAATAAAAAGCACACCTTTAAGAGAATAAACGGTAAAAGGAGAAAAGACAAATACATAAATAAGTACACACTCTGGTTCATTTAAAATGTTCCACTTTCTTTTTTTAGATTATCCTATTACAAATATCACATTCTATTTTAGGAAGTAATTATCCCTTCAAAAAATATAGACCCTACCAACTTTTTAACACTTTAACTATTTTATATATTTTTTCTAAATACTCATACCCAAAAGAAATTTGACACTTTAAATAAGACGGATGGAGTAATATAGAAACTAATCCACCGCATATTTCGATAAATCGAACAATTTAGCTTCAAATGCTCAATATTGTTAATCCACAATCTCGGACCAAAAACAGATCAAAATTTGTGCTATATTTCTCGATTTTATTCTAGCAAAGAAGAATTCTGCATCTCTTTTTTCTCTATACATATCACAATTTCTTCCCAACATTTCCAAACAAAATTTTGGACTAAAACCCTAAAAATTTAGGGGCTAATAGAAACAGAGCTTGCAAGGCACTAGGAGAGAACTTTCTTGCAAAAAGATAACAAACAGAGGAAGGCTGGCCATTATACAAGCAGCTATGACCCTCATATATCCTCTTCAAGAAGAACTCATCTGTCACATCGGAGGCCCCGAAGGTGGCTGGGTGGGCCCCGCCCCTCGACCAGTCAACCCACGTCAAGCTCCGGTTGGCCAAGAGACTGGCCGCCTGTCTGGTCAGCATGGTGGGGAAATAGTGCTCGTCCACGTAACATGCCGGCCTGCAGAAGTTCAAGAATTTCGGGTAGAATTTGGTATCTTGGACTATGTAGATGGCGAGCTTTCTATTGACTTCAAACCACTGGGACCCCTTTCGCCAGTCCGATATGTTCACCTCTGGTAGCATGTTGTCATTGTAGCGCCCCCTCCCATAGGGGCCTGGGTCGTCAAATGCGCCCATGAAGCTGTATTTGGACCCCATCACGTAGTTATAGATTGTGGTGAAGTTGTAGAGCGGGATGCAGGATTCGGAGAGCAAGACGAAGCGCTCGTTGGAGACGTCGAGCAAGGCGTTCGCCAGGAGTCGCCTCTCCGCATCGCACATGCTCATCCTTCCCCATTCCGAGACCTGTCAAGATTCGAGGAAGCATTGAGTCTAGATTTTAGGAACAAACAGCGACAAAACCAGATTTATAGATCACACAAATCAAACACGAAATGAGACAAGGCATGGATGAAGATAACAAGAAGAGAATGAGCTGCCAATCATAAAGAAATGACTTCGTTTGTGTCGTTTTTACACGCTTCTATCGACCTATTCAATCTAAGATAACACCAAGGCAATAATTTTTAGTCAGAAGTGGCTAATCCTAGATTCAACCTATTCAATCTACACTTATTGTCTCTGCTTACTGCACTCGATAACTAATTTGAAAAATAGAAGGGGAGAGCCATCAATAATCATTATGATAAACCATCTTTACTATCTTCGAAGAACTACATAGGTCAACCCGATACAAATTAAGCTTCAAGTTCCCATCATTACAATTAAACATGCTCGTTGACCCTTCATCTCACTGCACATCCTAGAATGGCAATTTTTCCCAGAGATTTCGGTGAAAAATATCATTCAGTGCATCAGATGGAACACTCGGAAACAAAATCGGATAGTGAAACACAAAAATGACTTCAACTGACTACAGATTGAGTCCACATTAGTCCGATAGGCAAACTGAAATAAATTCCTTTTATCACTCGAACAACCACTTGATACGCCCTTATCAAACTCCAATTACAAACTCTAATTTCAAATCGAGCAAACTTTATAGATTAGCAAGTAGGAAAGGCCAAAGTATCCATGATCAACTTTCCCAGACAGCAAAAGAAACATCACATACATATCTTTCAGATGACACTAAATTTCGTCTAGTTTAACAGACCATATTTAAATAAAACTAGCTGCCTCAAAATGCAATTCGAAACACAAGGTTACAACAAAGAAGAACAAACCATATCCGAAGACAAAAAAGAAAACGACTTTCTTAACATGACTTTCAAGTATATCATGTATAAAAAACCTCTAACTCATCATATAATTACATGGAAAAAACAATGCCAACGTATCATAGAGAACTTAGCACAAATTCAACCTCAACAAACTAAATAGCTGAAACGAAAAGCACCCAGGGAATGTGGCACATTACACACCTGACTTGGTATCTGTCTCTTGTAAAACACAGACCCTGACGGAAAATCAGCTTCAAATGTAGGCAACGAATGAACATAAATGGAATACTTCCCTTCATGCCCCTTAAAAAACCTCTCCCAAAGAGGCGCCAATGGCAACGGCCCCTTAGTCAAGAACATAAACGCGACTTTGGGAACCCTCTCAAACGGATACTTGTTCACAAGGGGCACGAATGTGGCTCTCCAAAACAACTCCTCATCGCTCATTTTGTGCATCAAATTGGACGGGGGCTCGATCCATTGACCTAAACCCAACGGTTTGTGATTGCAGGGCACTAATATAGGCTTCATAGAGGTGACTACATTATTAATTCCAAAGTATCTAATCATGTAGATGCTAACAACAGAGAAAGTAAAACACAGAACCAGGAAAAGTACAAGCAGCTGAAGCACCCTCTGTGGCAAAACCCTAGTCTGACCTACCCTGCTCGCTGCAATGGGATCTTTGCCTTCTTCCATATGTATAACCTTCGATTGCATCTAATGTGAAGAAAGTTCCAACCTCAAATTTCTTTTACTTTTCCCACCATGAAAACCCTCCTACGGTCTCATTAAAAATCCGAACTTTCCCCAGAAGCAAAATAAAAATTCCCAGTTCTGGAATCCCAATCAAACATAATATATATATATATAATCAAGATTTCATCAAGCAAAATACTAAACCCCATCATTATTGTTTATTCACAACTAATGGATGGAAGAAAAAAAGGCTTAACTCAAACAGATTTCAACTCGAAATAGCTAAAAAAAGAAAGTCCTAACAGATTGAGTTGAGAATTGAAATCACAAGAAACCGTCAGGACTTCCAACTACAGAATACTTCCTGGATCATATACTCAGAGAGACAGAGAGATCATGTAATAAACTATATTTTTTGGCAAGAAAACGAAAGGAAAAGGCTGATCCGAAGGGTTTCGCAGCTTAAATATCTCAAGTGCTCGATTTAGAATCTTGTTTGATTCTTGCTTGCATAAAATCACGCCGCGTATAACGTTAAATTCTGTTTAAAATGAAAAAAGGGCAAAAACCTACAGTTTAACTAAGACAGTAATCGATGAGCTCAAAACAAACCCAACCGAAAATATCGGAAAGGGAATTTCCAGAAATTATAGGAAGCAAACAACTCCAAAAATCCAGCAAAAACTAATTAAAAAGGATGAGAGAGAGAGGAGTCACAAGAAGGGTGTGGTAAAATCTAATGGGAACAAATGAAAAAGTGATGCAAGGAATTGAGGAATGTTGTTCGTGCGTCATGTGGTGAAATAATTTTCTTTTTTTAGAATGTCTGTGAATCTCAATCACATGCTTAGTAAAAGGGCAAAAAATTAGGTCAGGGGATTGGATGAGATAACTAAGGGGCTGTTTGGTTTGGTGATTTTATTGTTCGTGTTAGGCAATAAATATTGGTGCGCAAATGGACAGGCTATCCCACGAGATTATGGAGATCAAATCAAGAATGTGTGATTTAATTTATTTAGGAATCGACAAATTCACATTGGAAATCCCGAATAATTATGTCTTGAATTTGCTTGATATAAATGTGTTGATGTTGTAAATTATTGATACGATTCGGAGTTTATATTAGTAGTATTCTTATTCTTATTATAAAAATGAGATTAGTAATTATAAATTTATTTACCTTTACTAAAAAGACTAGTATGCTGAAGTGTAGCCGGCAAACAATCATGCCGCTATCCTATTGAGTGATAATTAAGACCTAACAAAATTTTCTGCCCATTAAAGTGGTGAATTTAATTTAATTTTGCACATTGTCGCACCAAGATTGAAAATCTCGTAAATGGACGAAAAAGGAAAAGTTTACATTGTACATAGTGTTGAGCCTAACTTTTTACTTGAAATTGTTATAGTGTATCACTAAAAATCAAATTGTGTAACAATAATTTTTACGTGAAACTTGGTTTGGAAATCCTCCACTTTATCATGTTTTCCGCCACAACAGCGCTCACGACTGAACCTCGCTTAGATATATATAGATCAATATTTTATTTTTCTTAATTGACGCTTTACAACTTGCATAGCATTGTTTACATGATAGTATTCCAAATCTGCCAAAAGAATAATGAATATTGTAAACCATTAAAATTTTTAGGGATGCTTATTGGATCGGTTTCGATTAACCAAAATTTTGTAATTCTCCAAATTCAGTAACCGATATCGAAACCGATCGGTTAATCGATTATCCAATCAACCGATCGGTTAGTCGGTTCGATTATTAGATAACCGAAATTATCCAATTAAATTTTTTAATTTACTTATTTGGCTAATTAAACTAATTTTTAATTTAACAATAATAATAACAACAAATAATAATTATTATTTGAATCTAATTAAACTTATTTTTAATTTAATAATAATAATAATAAATTAATGATTATTATAATTTCGGTTATTCCTAGATATCCATTCGGTTATCGGATACCCGATAATCGAAATTAATCTTCAACCACTAACCGATACCGATCCAATAACCGAATTAATCGGTTATTGGATACCGATAACCGATCGCAGATCGGTTCGGAATAACCGATATCCAATACCCGTTTGATCACCCATAAAAATTGTTAGCAAATGAGACCTCGTCACATATAAATTATAAATTAAATTTCCTATTTTATTAATAAAATTTATTTTAAAATTAAATAGATATATAATTAATATTTATTTTTATCGATCAATGAGAAAAAGGACATATGACAATAATACTTTTGAGCAAAAAAATCATTCAAATTGCGCCACATAAATCCTAAATGTCATCTAAGCCATAAGCCCATGACATGTGACTCAAAAACTCACAAGCTCACTATCTCATATCTATAAATAGAGATGTTGGGACCTTTATAATAAATCACAAGTGAAGAAGGAGAAACTTGAAGAGTTCAAAGCATTGAAAATATTATCTATAAAGTCTTCTTCAACATTCAACTTGTTCTTCAACATCAAAAGCGTCTTCATGCAATTACCATATTTTTCACAAAATCATCCTCAAAATCAAATCAAAAATATGACGTTCAATCAAAAACAAGAGGAAAGTCCTCCTCATTGGCATTCAAAGTTAGAAATCTTCAAGATGTTCTTCAACACATTAAATCAAATCCAACTTTGATCCGAAAACAAAACCAAGATCCTTCATATCAACGCCATCGATTTAAACTTCAAGTTCGTAAGGAGATCAAGAAGCCTCATTCACTACAAAACTTCAAGAACATTCAAGATCGCTCAAAACTCAAATTAAAGATAAAAATCAAAAGATAAAATAGAGATCGAACTCGCATAATTGTACTTTAATCCAAAATATATCGACTTTGTATAGAATTTCATATTTATCAAATTAAATACAAAATTTGTGTTACATACATATACACCTATTTGTCCCAATGATCAAACAAATTTACCTATGAGTGAAAAATTTTAAGTAGCTAAAAGTAATACTCCATAAAGCGAGCTTCGACCAATCTCCCACATAGAGATTCTCGAGTTCGTGCTCCCTGCAACTTCATGAGCTGGCTACCACAAGTCGCAAGATCATCCACGCCTTAACTTCCCTTTTTATTATTCACCCTGAGCTTTACTTTTGAATATTCGGAATAATATGTATATTTGGACCTTCATTTCCTTCAACCTAATTTAATCGAGTCTTCGTATTTTCATATCAAGATAAATACTTATGCATACCCTTACTAAACCAAAAACAAATTGCTCAATTTAACATAAATGAAAAGACAAACTTAGATTTTCAGTAGGGAGATTGAGATTCGTACTCACATCTCTAACCTAGTCAACAAGATGAGATTTGGACAAGAGCGCATCAGTTTCAGCAACTTTGAGCAAGTAGAAATCAATGTAAGTTTCAGGTAAGATCACAAAGAGGTATCAGCAGTTTTGCTAGAGTTGATTTACATCAAAGTGAAAAAAGCAGCACTTATCTGTGACATCCTCTTCTTTATGTAAGAGACACTAATATTTGAGACCTACTTAACCACATCGAATTTTGCACGAACGTTGGAGATCATGACCGGGCATTCTCCCTTCTCGTCATAATCAGCGTAATCTCCACCCGACAGATCAATGTCAGTAAATTTAGTTCCTTCAATCTACAAAAAGACGAATAGAAGGTCATAAGATAGAGTAGTTCCTACGCTATAACTGCAAGATCACAAACAAACAGTCATAATGCCAAAAGACATCTCCATATATTTGGGGAAACGAGAGAAACAGCCAACAGCAAGACAAGGAAAACCAAATTAATTCAACACAGATACATGTTTGTGTTTTATAACATATTATTCTTAATTTTACCTCAATTGGTAAGTTGTAAGTTAAATCACAACTGATATAAGCACATTGTTGGGGTCAAGGAGTCGAGTTAAGGTGCACGTAGAATGTTGGTTCATCTTCTTGTACCATCTTTCCCCTTTAATTAGCCTTTAATGTTCGTGGTGGTTAATGGGTCATAGTTTGGTTTATATATATTAGTTAATAAAGTTCAGGCCATAAGTCACTGTGATAGCGTTTAGCAATAAATTTGAACAGACGAACCAATAAAATGGTTACCAGGGTGCAAAATCAATTCCAAATTATATCACTTCACTAACATATAGAAGGATTAGAAGATGCTAAAGCCCCCACCCCCACCCCCGCCATAAGTCATTGTGGATAGCGTTTAGCAATAAATTTGAACAGATGAACAAATAAAATGGTTACCATGGTGCAAAATCAATTCCAAATTATATCACTTCACTAACATATAGAAGGATTAGAAGATGCTAAACCCTCCCCCCCAACCAAAAAAAATCCAATTATTCTACTTTTAAGTGAACGCAACCATCATACTTCATGGTAGAGTAAACATGTAAAAAAGAAGAACTATAACCAGTTCAATCGAAAGAAAGAAAAGTATTATGACTTACAGATTCAGCTTTCCACCCACCAGCAAATACAAAATCCACAGGCTCATAACCTCGACAGTCAAACAACATTAGAGGAGCATAAGTCCCAGTGTCAGCATCTGTCTGAGTAAGAGGACGGCCTCGGCCAGTTATCATATTTATAGTTCCATCCCTCGAACAAAACTTACACTGTAAATAGAAGGATAGTGAGAAACCTATGGACTAGCAGGGAGTGCGAGAAGCTGAGAAACAGAGTGAGTGATCATATAAGAAAGGAAAAGAATTATTCGTAGCAGAAGATCAACTTAAATACTAATGGATATTTGTGCAATCAATATTACTTTCAGAAATCAGATTGATAGTCAGACCAGAATCCGACAAAAACGTAGCCATCCCCATTACTGCAAATAGAAAATTCTAAGAGGGCATAACAAGTTGATACACGTTCTAGAGGAGATGATGAAATTCAACCTTTGAGAAAGTTGAACATCACTCTTGCCTTCATGGAAGGAGTTGTTTCATTCAAGCTGACGACGCCTCTTTCTGAGTTACCTCCACAATTCCGCATTTCAGCTGAACAAAAGTACGATCAACTGAATGAAAACAGAAAACCTTACAACCAAATATCCACACAACAATTGGACTAGTAAACCAGATTTGAACTCAACTCGCTTAATAACGTTTTGAAAATCCATACAAATTCTGAACTCCAACCATATAAACTTGAGATGTAAAACAATGTGTAATGCCACAAGAAAAGCAGATGAATTGAGGCACATCGATTTTCTAGAGAGAGAGGAGATGAATAACCGAATAAGAACCGACATAACGAGAAAGGCTTCACAATAATAATACAACTCGGAGAACATCTTTAACAAGCTCTACACTACATGAGTGTGTGAGTTCAACTGATTGCAATAGAAGCAAATGATTTAGGCATATTCAATACTACTAAAAACAATCATAATCCATATGAGCCGTTTAATCCATAATTGTTGAATGTTGAAACACGCACAATTTTTAACATATAGAATCATAATTCAATCACCATCAACTAACCAAATCCAGTACCAATATACACCACCCTGTTGCGAAAAACACACACTACAATCACAAAATAAAATAAAAAACACAAGAATTGTTACGTCTAGGGCAATGCCAAACCAGAAATTTCATTATATGTTTCGGATACAGATTACATGGAAAAATAACTATTATATAGACAATAATCAAACTCTAATACCTAAGCCCAAAAATATAAACCCAAAAATTTGGCTCAATACTCCAACATACCCCCACCCAAAGAAAAAAACGCTCGTCAACAACGCAAGATGGGTAACGTAATCAAGCGAACTCCGTCTTCGAAAAACCAAAAAATGTCGACTAAAATAAAATGACAATTAGAGGGAAATTTCAATACCTTAAAAAGGTATGTGAAGTTAGGATCGTCACAACCGCCTTGAGGCTGAAGATCAGCGAGATTCTCGAGATCAGCGCAGATCATCAACAAGTGGTTCACCATTTTTACCTTCGATCAGCTGGACTCTCCGTTTTTTCTCGCACTAACTGCGTGATTTGTGCGTGCTCTTTGCTCGGAGTGAGCTGCTACGGAGTGTCTCTCTTTGCAAGTTGAGGCTTAGTTGTGTCGGCAAAAGCGCGCGGATGACTTGTTTTGCGATTTTCAATGATGAACTGCGTTTTTACTTGGAAAATTCTAGAAATGATTTGGGAGTGGATAAATTTTAATTTTTTCGTTTATAATTCTAGTCTTGTTTTTATACTTCTAAATTTCCTCTAAACTTGGTAAAAGCGTGACAAAAAATTTCGAATAAACACGTAAAAATTGAAAGGTTACAAAAGTTGATATATATTTTAAATAATTCAAAAAAAAAATAACTAACATGAAAAGTTGAATTTAATATATTCACATACGATAGCAACATCTGAAAGTGTTGGCTCGTCTGGATCAATATGATGTGCACAGTGTTACCGTAACGCACACAAGCACACCGAGTAAATTGCAATGAAATTAGAATGGAAGACACAAAGAGAAATTCTTCTACGGGTTGTAAGACAACCTATAGATGTCGTATGACTAAAATCACTAAATGAGAGTATTCTACAAAAACAATATATCACATTGACAAGACCAAGATGATAATAAAAGAAACTCTCTCACTAAAACAGCGCTCAAGAACATACTCAAGAGCTTTACAAAACAAAGAAGTGTTACGTGCAATGTTATCGCAACACGTAAAACAACATTCGCTATGATAGCTATTTTTCACACCTTTCGTATCGTCCTTCAAGTATTTATAGCAAGAGCATTTCTTGACTCCAAGCTCATCTAGGACGTGGCCCATGACTTGGATTTCGTCTACAATCATGTGGAAGTGGTTGAGTTAGTTTCTTGAAAATAGAACAACTTCAATCGCGCAACAACATCCATTTCAAGTTATTTTCTCTCTTCTGCTCACTCCACTTCACTCATTCCCACGAATTTAGGAGCTTCTCTTCGCTTCTAATCACTTCATCTCCATGAACTTATCCCACTAAAATAGGAGCTTGCATAACTCCTTTCCAACCTACATCAAAAAAGGTGAAGAAAGAACAAAACAAAACAAATAACAATTAAGAAAGTTTAATAGAGTTAAAGATAACTCTAACAAACTCCCACTTTTTGTCTTTCTTCACAAAACCAAGAACTCTCCCCTGAACTTCAACACTCTCCCTTAGTTTATACATTAGACACAAATACAATACCAACAAAGCAGAACATATATTGCTAAATATGTGACCAGAACACATTCGATAACATAACACATCAAAATATATCAAGACATAACTAAACCCATCAGACAATGCATATCAAAGTGTTCAAAAATATCCAGCAATGAAGGAATAAAAACGAGGAAAATAAAAAAGGAGTGAATGTTTTCAAACGACCACAGATCAATGCAACAAGCACATCACATTGTGCTTGTTGTAGCAGGTGTTTTTGTATCATCCTTATCAGCAGCAGCTTCAAAGAAGATCCTCAAGATTTACTCCCCCTTTTTGGGAAGAAAGAAGAGCTGTAAGCTCCCCCTTAATCAAGCCAAGTTCTCGCAAATTTTCGTGAGTGAATTTTCAATGATGCACGCTCCATGTCTTCGACTCTACGAACAAGTGATTGTAACAGTGTTACGGACACTGTTATCATCATTGCAGGTTCATCAGCAGGCTCAGCAGGGGCATGAGAATCAAACCAAGGTAGATCATCGACCTTATTTCCACTAAATAGTTGAGAGTCGATAGTGTAAGTGGGTATCTTCTTGTCGAGAAGGTCGAATGATCTCCTCGAGCCCTCGAGACTTGAGCAACAATGTAGTAGAAGTGCGCCATGTTGTTGGGTGACCATAGGGATGTCAATGGGTGGATTTTACCAATCGATTCGAACCGCTCAAACCCATTAAATTTTAAAGCAATGGTTCTAGTTCGTTCCGGCCCTGCCCAGACCGCTTTAGACCCGGACCGTTTAGAACCATAGTTTGATTGTCCGGTCCGGATCTGATTTTGATTCCACAACCAGAGCCAATACTTATTTTTTGATTTTGGTCCGAGTAAAACCCGTCTATTGACAAGCCTAAGTTTAAATAGGCTTGTCAATGAGCTAGTTTTATCAATATCGATTCGAAATCACTCATAAACCCACCCATTATAAAGCAACAGTTTTGATTCCAATTCTGGTTCTTGTTCGGTTCTGATCCGGCCTCGTTCCGGACCCGCTCATATCCGGACCGCTTAAGACCCATAGTTGATGGTCCGGTCCGGTCGGATCTAGTATCAATGGGTCGGTTCCAACCGTAACTATTACTTATTTATTGGTTCTCGGTCCGTAAAACCCACCCATCGACATCCTTAGGTGACCACAGAGTGTTGGAGGTCACAATCCAATTGTTTGCCATGATCTTGTGAAGGATGTAATACATGAAAGTTAAGCTTGATGCTTCATCGGTGGGCGCCACTTCCTCTTTTTCCACTGTTATAACCAATGCCGCTTCATCATAATTCTTGATCTCATCATCATCCACATCATCACGCTCAAGTAACTTATTGATAAAAACGGATTGATGAAGAACACCATTCCCTTATAGTATACATTACCGTATTTGTTCGACAAGAAATCACCAAAAGAGGGCTCAAATTTGCGTTACTATCCGTGATCTGCTTTCTTAACATATGGCTCAACATCAGCAATAGACGCAAATAAGTTTCTGGAATCAAGAAGTTTACCAGATTATGCTTCGAAAAAAGATGCCTCCTCAATGCGTCTTTCACTGTAACACGTGATTTTCTTGAAATGTTCTCAGTTATCGGCACATGTGGTCGGTACAAATTTTGATAAAACTTTCTCGCCTCCATTTTGGAGTCGGCAAACATCGACTCTCTTCCGATTTCTTTTCGGTGTTTCGCCTCTGTGGCAGCTGCTTGAGATTTGTTTGAGCGATGGTTTCTCAATAATCTTATTCCATTCGATGAATTTGCCTTTTAAGTTGTCGGAGTATATCTTCTACGGGAACATCATCCTCCTATCGACACTTCCTGGGATTCAACAATGAGGAGTTCTTTGTGAATCTTATTGCGAGCAATGGGTTCAGCGGGCTGCAACAAGTTCGGGAGCTGCAGGCGGCGACTACGTGTGAAGCTTCCATGGATGTGGATAGAACAACTTGGAGCTGCTAATTCCTCTGGATTTGAGAGAATCTGTCTAAGCATTCAATGGATAAGAGAGGGTGAAGATATTTTGAAATCAATAAAACCTAAGTTAAAAGCGAGAGATGAGTAGATAAGCAGGATGTTGGAAAAAGAATAACTAAGGTAATATATATACCACAAAATAATTGTCCAACACACTTCAAACTCATTTGGATATCTTATTTTTAAAAATTTGAAAATCTGGTAGAACTTTGAGAAGATATTGATAAATATGAAATCAACAGATCAACGAGTGATATAGTCAAAAGAGATAAAAATCCCAAAATAGGGTAAACAAACAAACTTCCGTAATTTTACGAACGACTAGTGTTGACCAACATGTTTCCTTGACATCTCCAAACACATTGACTCGACTTATCATTAAGGCATGCAACAAGTACGAACCACGAAATTCGATTTCCAGTAGAGTGCATCGTCGCAGACCAAACGTGCCCTTAGTCTAGGTTTCTAAAGCAATCATGATTTTACCATTTTGTAAGGTTGCATCATCGCGATGAACATCGTGCCCCCAAACTACTTTGGTGTTGCCATAGTATAGGTTTCTAAAGCAATTATGGTTTTATCATTTTGTAAGGTAACATCGTCGTAGTGAACGTCGTGCCCCAAACTACTTTGGTGTTGATGCCCTTAAAAAATAATTATACACACATGTTGAGTCATCTGGAGAACATGTCATGGAAGCAGTTAGTATAACATAGTAACAAATTACATCCTTTTAGAATAAAACATGGAAAACTTGATGCAACAAACACGCTTATTTTTACTCATGAAGGCAGAGGCCAAGTGACATCCTTAAACACGTGAATCTCTCAAAATCCAAAGGTTTTATGAAAATATCGGCAATTTGACTATCGATTTTCACATAATCTATTCTAATCACTCTTGTTACCAAATCTCTAATAAAATGGTGTCTTATGTCGATATGTTTGGTTCAAGAGTGTTGGACATGATTTTTGAGATATTTATGCACTTATGTTATCACATATACGCAAATAATCTCCATTCCATAATCATACAACATTTGTTTAATTATAAGAGTTGTGTGCAACAAACCCTGCGACCCACATATTCGGATTCGGCGGTTGAGAGAGACACATAATTTTGCTTACGACTATGCCCGCAACGAGGTTATTTCCAAGATAAAAACACCCTCCACTCGTGCTTTTCCTATCATCAACATCTTCACCCAATCCGACTCAATATACCCAACCAAACTAGTGTTCGTATCTTTAGAAAAGAAAATACCAAGTTCGGATGTGCGACAACATGCGATAACAAGCTTAACACGCGAGATGAGACATTTTGGTTTAGCTTGATACCGCACATACACAAACACCGAACATGAGGTCCAGTCGTGTGGTCATAAGATCTGATGAGGCTATCATTGATCCGTAGAGTGTTGGGTCAACATCCTCTCCAACATCATCTTTGTTAGCTTATCCGTGGAGCCCATTAGTGTCCCATGTGTTTGGCTCCTTCATTGAAATCTTTTCACCATTTCCTTTGCATACTTGCTTTGGGATATGAAGATCCATTCTTTCCTTGTTTGACTTGGAGACCAAGAAATAGGTCAACTCTCACCATGCTCATTTCGAACTTTGTCGAGCATAACGCAAAATCATCAAGCATCTTTTGTGAGGTAGAGCCTACAATCATATCGTCAACATAAATCGAGTAATGAGAATGTGACGACCTTCCCTTTATAAATAGTGTACATCAACATTACCTCTAAAAAACCGTATTCACAAGAAATTTGTCAAATGAATATACCATGCTCTCGAGCTTTTGAGACCATACAAAGCCTTTTCAACCTGTACACATGATTGGGTTTGTGTGATCTTGAAACCTTTGGCTGCTCGACATAGACTTCTTCTTTAGAACATCATTCAAGAATGCTCCTCTTGACCATTTAATAAAGCTTGATGTTAAGATGACATGCGATAGTGAGAAGAAGTCGTATGGATTCAAGTCGTCTTTGGCTCAAATGTATCGTCAAGTCCACTCTTCCACTGAGTGTGTATGTGCCACGCCTTTGTTTCGAACAATTGTTCCATTTCGTCATATTTGTTCTTGAATATCCATTTTGTTCCTATCACATTCACGTCCAATAGGCACAAGGGACCAAGTACCACATCATTTGAACAAATTGATTTAGCTCATCATGAAGAGCTATAACCCATAATTCATCTCTAATGCTTCTTTGATATTTTTAGGTTCAATCTTGGAGACAAAACATATAAATCTGGTATAGATGTGCATATGGACGATAGTGAATCATTTTTCTATAATCGAGATGAGTCTTACCTTTGAAACCGTCATGAACATCACCTTATAACTTGAGTTGTTGGATGATTCGAATTCTTCAGTGGTTCTCGTCTCACTAGCTCGTTGGACTTCGACTCCAGTTAACGTTGGATACATCTTGATTTTTTGGAACTCGAGGTGGTGTTGTGGGTGATGTTGGTTGACATTATCTTGCACATTTGTGGGCGGTTGTTGTTCTTTCATTTCTCGGTTCCTACCACAACCTCCTGCTTTCTTCTTGTATACCTAAGGACTTCCATAGTCATCAAATATCACGTTCATGATTCTTGTATCGTTTGTAATCTTAAGTTAAAACACGATACGACTTGTTGAGAGAATACCACATAAAAATATCTTCCTTTTCTTATCAAATTTTGTGAGGTATTCATCATTTAGTATGTAGCATACTAACCGAAAACATGAAAGTATTTGAGATTGGGTTTCTTACCTTTTAGGATTTCATAAGGAGTTTTAAAAGTACAGTGCGATGTTGACTCGATTGTTGATATGACAGTGATGTGACACGCTTGATGAAGCGTTTAGGCAATTTTGAGCTCATCATGACCCTTGCCATCTCCACTAACGTCCTATTCTTGCGTTCACCCTCTGGTTTTGTTGTGGTGTTTTGGTGAGAACTCTTGAAAAATACCCTTCTTTTCACAAAATTTGTAAAGATGAGTTCTTAAATTCACGTCCGTGGTCCGAGCCGATTCTTGACACTTTCATACCAACATGTTAGAAATTCTTGCAAACATGGTTTTGAACACACCAAGTATGATTTTCCAAAGAAAGAATGTCCAGTATACCTTGAGTAATCATCTACCATAACATAAACATACATCTTTCTTCCATTTCTCTCAACTTCTACGGGACCAATCAAATCCATGAATTAACTCGAAACATCGGCCGTACCGAAATGTTGTTCGGGATGTTTCACACAGCGTATTAGTAGCATGGATTTGTTTCCTTTTGGCGATCACACGCCTGACCTTGCTTTCTTGTGTGATCTTGGGTAATCCTGACGACTTCCGGCAGTTAACTGTCAATTTCTTAAGTTAGTATGTCTAGTCTTTGATGCCATAACACGCCATCGCGATCATTGCTTTATTGCATTTAGGTTCATTTTCCATGTAACAATTATAAGCGACCTTTGGCCCTTCATTATGCACAGTTATGATCATCAAACACTTAACGAATTTTTATCAAACTTAACTTGCAAATTTTCATCACATAATTGACTTATCTAATCAAATTTGTCATTAATTTGAACATGAAATCGTTCTTGAGGTGTGCAAACGATACACTCAGACATCCTTTACCAACGATTTTACCTTTGGAACCTCCACGAAACTTACATTCCCATCGTAAGCCTGCGTGATATTACGACAAGAATGCGCTTGTTGCATGTCGTGTGACGGGAACATCCACTATCAAAGTACCGTGAACACGAACATTAGTCTTGATACGTTATATAACATTACATTTCGGTTCATATTTTCTTGCCCAAAGCGTACTTATGCTTGACTACAATCGTTTCTCTTTTTGAAGAGATTCTTTCACCATTGTGCTGAAAGAAAAATGGTCTAATATGACCAGGAGATAAATGGCTATTCTGAATTGATTACAAAATAAACTACTCTCTCTCTCTCTTTTGACACACACACACGTGTATATTTACATAAGTCCACTCTTTTGAAGCGCATGCAATGAAAATTTATTTTATTTTATATTGTTATCCCGTTATTATTGAGCTAGTGTGGTATACATATGCAAAGTTGGTTTCTAAATCATCTAGTCATCTTCAGAGTCTGTTTAATACAACTTCAGGCTGTATATCTTCTCATACGGACTCCCATAAATTAATAATAACAGAAAATGGTGCCTTGCATTCATGAATTTTCTTCACATAAAATGCTCAATTTAGATATAGCCAAATACGATTGATTGATTGATTGATTGCAATAATTCTTATTTTCTAGTTTTCTCCATAACATACCCAGTACACTAACTAGGCCACCCGTAACAAGTATTCCTCGTCTATCAGCTTGGTACCATATTCTTTTTAGTTGTTAATCCAATTGATCTATTTCCTTTTTTAGCTCTACTTTTACCACAAGTAAACCACAATACATTACACGATAAACACTAATACCTAAATAATTATAATAGAAATGGGCCAAGTTTGATGGAATAGATGGAGTGTTAAATATTATTGATATATGATACACTAAACAAATACATACTATTAACGATACATCTTACGGATTACTCCTCAAATCTCGTCCAAATGATTCATTTCTTCACTTGCGGTTATTTGGGAGGGGTATAGTGATTAAAGTGATAAAAAGTAGGTAGGCACAACTTTTGAAGAGATATTTATTTCTTAAAAAGCAGTAATAAATGCCGTGACAGTCAAAAAAGAATATAAATCATCTTGGGTGGGACCGAGAAGTTATTTAAGTATTTAATATAGTAACCTGCACTTCCTCCAAACATAAAGTATAAGATTAATTGTTCAAATGTCATCACATTATTATTTCACCAGTCAAATATTGTGAGAAAATAATAAGTAGGATTGAATTTGTGATTTCTCTTTACATATAAGAGGTCCACTACTTAATGTGAATAAAAAATGTAAGAGGGCGATTATCTGTTATTCTGATAAGGCGATTGACCAAAATAGTACCTCAAATTAAATCTTGCCAAGTATTATTAAGTAGCAATAAAAAGGGTAGTGAAAACTGAAAGCTTTGACCCCTTCACTATAAAATGTTTTAATTATGGGATTTAATAATAGATTGACTTAGTGGAGGATGGTGACATTGTTAAAAGAAAAAATCTTCATTAAAATCGAAAAAGTCCTGAAAATGATTGCAGCCGCCCTGCAATAATATTTATATACTCACAAATCTGGTGGTTATTACTAGAAAGAATACTTTAGCACCTTTTGAGGTTTGTCTCCCCATTACAAGGTAGAATTAGAACCCAATGAGCACTTCTTTTCCATATGCTATGTAGATGAAAAATATTATATTTTTATCTGAACTCTGTAGATTAAATTTAAGCTCTTCAAAAATAAGAAAAGAATGTAGATTGGGAACTTAATATTATTTTATTGATTGGAGATACTTCCACTTATTCATGTATATACTATGTATAGAGGACATACTATTTATTGGAGATTGTTGTATTGCCTTCAACAAATAATATTAAAATTTTATTAAATTGTTTTATTAACGTTATAACTCGCAAAATTTAAAATCTCCACTAGGAGAAAGTGAGGCAGGTGGTTATCAATACATTCGGAGTTTGGTGATATACCAATATACAATGGGTTTTGTTTGAGAGAGAGAGAGACCACCACCAAAATAGAAGGAAGGAAAAAAATAGTGGAAGAAGCGCACGCTGGGCAGACAAAATCCGCAACCATGTAAGCGGCGAGGCCCACCAGCTGCCGCCTGCCTCCGCCAACTCCCACTATTTTTATAATGTCCATCGCCACCACCACGCCCCTTATCCACCCATCAATTATCATTACCTACCCATTCAACACACACACACACACATAGAGAGATAGATTACTACTGCCCAACAAAATTTGCAATTTTTTAATTTTTAATGAAAATATAATTATAAGAAATCAGTTATGACTCTTAAATCCTTGTTTTGGTGAATATTTATTTCAATTTAAATGTCATAACATAATGAGAAGTTTGATTCATTTGGGTCCTCTAAGTTGACCGCCTTCTTCAATATAAATATAAAACAACGTATATGTATATAAACAATACTCAATTAGTGTTCCCACATTTAACTCGGTTGATTAAAGCTAGCGGTTTGAAACAAGAATCAATTAATTTAGGATTATTGACATATAAATACAAGAACTTTGATATGATTTTTGTTTTGTACATGAACTTTAAAGGTGTATAAATACGAACTTTGATATAATTTTGATTTCTAAACTTTGAAGTATATAAATATCGGACTTATTAATTTTAGAAATTTTACCAAGATTTATTTTTAAATTGAAACGGCGTGGCGTTAGATATGATGAGTTGATATGACGTGAAAATAAATTAATAAATAAAATATAAAAACATTTATACTTGGTAAAACAACACATTGACTCATTAGCACACAAAAACATATACACACTTTACAGAAAGAAAGAAAAATAGGGAATATAACACAAACACAAAACGAAGATAATCTTAATCTTAAACTCATCATTTTAAATAGAGTAAATGACGAACAAATATGATACTACAAATATCTTATTATTATTCTTCATACACTGACTTTAAGATTTACATCATTCAACTCATCATATCTAATGATATCGGTTTAATTTAATCGAAAAATAAATTTCAAAATTACAATTAATAAATTCGATGTATTTATATCTGTTTAAAATTAGTATAAAAATCATCAATCAAAATTCATATATAAAATCAAAATTATATCAAAATTTATATATTATATACCAATAACCCATTAATCTCCTATAGCCCCAAATGAGAAATACTTGTCTTGTGCAGCCACGCCACACGCTCGCTCATTATTGTGTTTGTCTCTCAATCTGTTTCTCACACACGTACGGAGAGGTACATTGGAGCATGTGAAAGGGAGTGGAGGCGTGAGAGTGGGGCATGATGTTAAGCGTGTGCAAAGAGGGCCCCACATTAGTCACGCGCTCCATATACAATACATATTTCCTGCTCCATTTACTTGCGCGTGCTTTTCCCCTAACGATTCACATTTTCCTTTCTTGCTTAAATTCCACCATATATATACATTAAATTCCCAACAATGATTACTCATGTAATTTTCGAATATTTTTTTTATAGAGATGCAAAGATACGAGAGGCAACTCTATCATGAATTGATTAAATATTACAATGAAATATAGATAAATTACACAACAACTAAATTAGTAGCAAATTAGACCAAATCAAAATATATTGGAAAGAGGCCAGTGGGGATTTTCAAATATTTCTATCTTGAAAAGTGCCAGATATTGAGTTAGAGTAAAGATTTGGAAAAGTTTGGCACTGAGATGACAAATTGTAACTTTCACGACTTCAGATGGCAAAAGTATTCCAAGATACGCATTCAACGTTTGTCGTCCAATAAATTTTCGTTATGTAGGAAAACACACACCATAAAACCGTATAAAATGAAATATTTCAAATCAGACTCCATTTTGACGAAGGTTTCATTAATATTTTCTGATTGTTTTCAACAGATATATATCCATATTTCTAGCTCCACTATGTTAGAAGGTATAATTAATATAAGACAACATACAAAACTCAATAAAATCAAATTTCCAATTTCAACTCATGCATGAAGTAGGATGAGCTAAGCAACAGGGATTATATTTATAGGCATGCAAGATGGTTTTATTCCTTTTTTATATAAATATGACGTGTACTATAAACTTTGAAATAAAAGAATAAAAATAGTACAGACTAGAAGACCTCTAGTGGTGGGAATGATGTCTAAAAGACAAAAAATGCGATGAAGATGGCTGCACCAAATAGTTGTTTTTTGGCTATAAAAGGATGAGCACATTTAGTTGATAATCAGTCCCAACTCTCTTCTTTCTACAAGTGTAAAGAAAGAATGGGTGAAGCAATGGAGTTCGTTCCTTACAATGGCTTCTCAAAAGCTCTCTATGAAAACAAACACGTGCTAATTGAGAGCAAAATCACGATGAAGACCAAGATTCTTGGTTTGAAGAAGAGATTGATGTTGATCTCAAATGGTCTTTCTCTCTCAACAGGTAACACACTCATCTCCGTACGCAGTTTGTGTCTGCGTTTTTTTTTATTCCTACATGAAAACTTTTCCTTTTCTCCTTTTGGGGTAGGGGTTTAAAAATATAGGCATATGTTTAGCTCAATTGATTAAGAGTTATTAGATTTGGAATAAAAATATCTATATCAAGTTAGCAACGCTGCTACAGGAAGATGATTAGTGGTTTAATTGCATGATTACTTTGAATATGGACCGATCAAAGTCACTAATGCTTAGCTGTAAATTAATTTTGCCAAATCCAATTTACCGTTGTTTGTGTTGAAAATGCATGCTTTGTTAGATTTCTCAGACAAGATTCTTAATTTGCTGCCACGTGTGTTTTGAAAATATCTTAATTTTGAGTACCATTAATTTGGAATAGAAAATGCAGTCCAGTATTTTATATTTTCATCTCTATCCAATTTGTTTGAAAACGAAAATTATAATATCAGTGACATGTCACTTCGTTTTATCCTCAGAGTGCTGCACAAAGAACTAGTGAATACCAAGACATAGCCCTACTTGACACAAAACATTTTGGCAAGGTAATCTTCTATATCTTTAAGCTTTTTTTAAAAAAACATGTAATTACTTGGCATGTATTAAGAGGATTATGCTGAGTATAATGTATTGTTGCAAATATATTGTTGAGAAATTCTGTATTTGCAGGTTTTGGTAATCGATGGAAAGATGCAGAGTGCAGAATTCGATGAATTTATTTATCATGAATGTTTAATTCATCCAGCTCTCTTATGTCACCACAAGTGAGTTTAATATTTGTTAGTTTGTCACACTTCCAACTACTCTGTTTGACTTCATTATATTATCTCAACTGCTATATGATCATGGCTTTTATCATATACGGACACCCTTATTTTCATAGTGCTACTGTTCGAATTTCATATAAAGATATATATTTTACCAAGTATCGGAGAAATTTTTTGGTTTGCGGGCTTCAGCCTCCAACTCCTTGGATCCACCCCTGCATGTATATGTACATTTACACGTTCTGCTTCATGAGAAGTACCAAACTTGAGACCGTCTCCATGTTTTCAGCCCTAAAACGGTGTTCATAATGGGCGGAGGCGAGGATCCGCCGCGAGGCCCTCCGGCACCGATCGGTAGAAAGTTGTGATGTGCGATATTGATCAGGTATCAAAGGATTAAATAAATTATGAAATTCATTAAAATGTTACTGAGTGCTTCTTTTAAACTCTTTATTCTATTGACAACCTTAATCCTGTATAGGGAGAAAACCTCCTTTTAGTGATTTTGTCATGTGTTTTGCTGCTGTTTTGTGCTAACTTAGCATTTATTTATGACGTGATTAGAGACCGCGTAGATTAATTAGATTCTTAATCTGTGGTAATCAGGGTTAATAAATAATTTATTGTATTGTAAAATAAATATATGAATCAGATTAAATTTTTGGATTGCCATTGCAGGAGGTTGTGATTTCTGTAAAACACATCTGACAGCGAATCACGAGCTTTTCAAATATGAAGCTTGATTTAGTGATTAATGATGCTAAGTAAGTATTCAAATCTGGTAGTTAAACTTAATTTCCGTTAGTATTAATATAGGAGCTATGTCCTAATTTTGCAATCTGTTAATATTGTTGAAGGCTGAATTGGAAGATAGGCAGGAAAATTTGATGTTATAGTGGGCGATTTGGCTGATCCAGTTGAAGGAGGGCTTGCTACCAACTATATACTAAGTCTTTCTATGAAGAGATATTGAAGCCCAAACTCAGTAATAAGGGTATTTTTGTAACTCAGGTCAGTCCTTTAGTTCATACTCATTTAATATAAAACTTTTGTGAGATAGTCTCATCGTGACGGGTCAAGATTTGAATCCATACCTATATTACTGAATATGGGTTTGGGTCCATATCTCGATCTGTCTCTTATAATCTTTAATAAATTCTAAGTTTGGTGTGTAACATTGTGTATAGGCTGGACCTGCAGGTGTTCACTCACAAGGAGGTGTTCTCGTCAATATACAACACTATAAAACAAGTGTTCAAGTGTAAGTGCCACACACTTTCCAAATTAGTAATATACGATCTTTTGACAACGTTCGTAAAAATGTAAGAAAATCTTATACTTTGTGTGTTTGCATAGATGTTCGTGCATACACAGCTCATGTGCCATCATTTGCTGACACGTGGGGATGGGTCATTGTGAGTAAAATCTACACACTTTTTAGCGATTTATTTTGTGTAGCAAAAGCAATGTAACGTTATTTGGGGAAATTTTGGGCTCGGACTATCCACTGTGCATGGAGGCTGGGAAAATGGACAAGAAAATCAGGGAAAGAATCGATGGAGAGCTCTTGTATTTGAACGGAGCCTCGTTCGTTGCCTCCACCATCTTAAACAAGACGGTTGCAAAACGTAAGACATTTTTAGCTAGCTGTTGCTGTTCAAATAAAAGTTATGTCAGAAAATTTAATTAGGGTGTATTGTTGGTTCAGGTTGAAGAACGAGAGTCATGTATATGCTGAGGATAACGCGAGGTTCATCCACGGCCAAGGCATCGCCTATCGGATTTGAAGGAGAAAGAGTTTCTGTATAGATATGGAAGAAGAGAGAAGGCAGAAACTATCAAGTAGAAATGAGAATTCTTTAGGAAAAACTTAGCTAAACCAGAATTGTTTGTGTTTTAGACACTACTTGTTTGCTAGGTTGTTGGACTATTTCATGTAATGCTGCAAAATCATCACGGCTTCCTCCATTAATTAAAGCTTTCAGTTATTATCTTTCCAATTTTTATTTTTTCCTCTTGCCAAAATGCAACAAGAATTGTGATAGTTGGAACTGATTAATTTCTTATTTTATAGTGCAACAATTTCAGAAAAAGTAAACGTGTATCAATTTTCTGGTAATGACTATTGGAGCATGCTTGATGGTGGAGAATCAACAGGAATGCACCGATGGTATTCTTTATGTTTTATCTGTATAGTGCGCATTCGACATAGATTAAAATAAATTATGAAGATATATATAGCTATTTAAAGAATCATCCTTACAAGAATGTCAACGACTTTTATGTGAGAAAAAATATATACTAAAGCTTTCAATACGAGGAATTAATACTTTTCAAACTAAGAATCAATACTTCTTTGATTTGTCTCGAGCTTTTGAGTAAAATACAAAACTTCTAAGATTTAATGCACGATTAGAGTTATTTAGTACTCTCGTCACCAAAACGTCGTTTAATTCATTTCGGTTCGTCGCAAAATGCTTTCCTTTTGAAACATCAACTTTACATTTTACCTCAACTTATCCATTTATTTACAAAAACACTCATGGTAGGGGTGAGAATCGGGTCGGGACGAGTTCCGTCCGAGTCCCGTTCTAAGTCCCATTACAATTTTGGGTCCGGTCCGATCGGGACTTGGGACTCGATCCGAAATTCAATTTTAGTCCGGTCCGGTCCGAATGAAATTAAAGTCCTAAAGTCAAAGTCACTGAAATTACATCAATACTAAAAGTCCCGGTACCGAAATGTCCCAAGTCGGCGTCCGAAGTCCGAATTAGAAAATGTCCGAAGTCCGAAATTAAAATTAGATATATTTAAAATCGGACTTGATTTCAACGAGGACTCGTTCGACTCTAAAATCAAAATTTCTCGATCCGGTCCGGTCCGAACGTAAATTTGGACTGGGGTCCGAATCCGTCGGGACTCGGTGGGATGGAATTTCCAGAGTCCATCCCAAATTCTCACTACTGGTAGTCACCTTTTTACACTCATAATCCATTAATATATTCATTTATTATCTCATGATACACCTTTATACACATATTACATCATTATTGTTTTTCTTTAAAACCCATACCAAAATCGTCTGATTTTTGACGGACGGAGGATGAGTACATAACATCCACTAAATTTAGTGAAATGGTGTGTGATTAAAGTTGACCAACACTTTCTATATGACATAAGTAGCAATTGTGATTGCGACATGCTGAAAAAGATATTTATATAATTGTGACCCAAATATATTATTCCCAAATATAAGGCGACAAATTTTTACTTGGAGTATATATATATATATATATATATATATATATATATATATATATATATATATATATATATAAGGTGAGGTTATACGATAAAACTATTTTTATGTCGAAGATGTTAAATCAATATACTTATGATGAAAATGATCACTTGACTCAGTTAATGAATAAAAAAAATAGAATTTTCGCTCTGGATTCGAACCTGGTGAAAATTCAATTTTTGGATTCATGGGATTCAAACTCGTGAAAATTCAATTTTTGGATTCATTAACTTCAGCGATTCATTAACTTTCATAGCTATATTCATTTTGTTTCGTAGTTCTTGGTTACAGCGTTAAAATTGGTTCTGATTCAACAAACTCTCTCTCTCTCTCTATATATATATATATATATATATATATATATATATATATATATATATGGGAGGGTTAACATAGAACCATTTTATCGTGAGAATATGAGAATCAAAATGATGAATTGGTGTGAAACTTGATGAATCTATTTGAAAAAGTTCTTGAATTCAAAAATGGAATTTCGCCTCATGGGATTCGAACTCGGGTGAAAATTCCATTTTTGATTCATAACTAAACGAATTCATTAACTTTATGCAAATTCATTTTATTCGTAAGAATTTTCGGTGGTTTAGTTCTCACTTTAAATTGATTCTTATTTGAACATCACTATATATATATATGATTTTATGTAACTTGTAAATTTAATAATCTCTAAAAAATATCTGAATTATACAAATAAAATATTATAAATTTTCTATTGACGTGGACTAAAAGTTGATCGAAATATGAATCCACATATATTATGTATTGTATAGGCATAAAGGTGCAACAATTATGTTGATCTTGTTTGGCTATTTTGTTATTATCTTCCGTAACTTCTATTGGGTTTAATCTAATCGTGTGGGCTAAATTTTGCGATCTTAATCCCAAGAAACAGTCTTGAGCCTTCTTAGATGCTAAAAACATATGCAATTTCAGAATATAAATAATCTAACTGCCCAAAATAAATACTATATTTATTTATCATTCAAATTAAGTGTTACAAGTTCGGGTGAAAAATTAAAACAAAAAAACTAGTCATCAAAAACTAATTAATGTCTCTCAATCTCATGTCTAAAATTCTCAAGACAGATGTAATTTCAGCAAAAACGGGTCTAGTTTCAGGATCTTGATCCCATGATTTTGTAATTAGTTCAACCACACCTTCCAAATGCTCTTCCACCTCTGCAATTTTTGGTCTAAGCCCATTTTCTGCAACTTCCATTGCAATCTGCACCATAAAAAATTCGAGAATTTAATATTAAACGCAAATGGGGTTTACTAAAGCTAATGTAACTCTGAGTAGCGATCGTGAATTTCTCTGAAAATAATAAGAAAAGATTGTGACGCACCTTAGAAGGTCCAAATTCGGTGTCTATGTAAGGATATTGGCCGGTGATTAATTCGTTTAATATAATACCAAAGCTATAGACATCACATTTTTCATCGTACGGCCCACATTTGATCACCTCAGGTGCCATGTAAACAAATGTACCTAATTACCAAAATCATGAAAATAAAAATGAACTATAGTATAAGAGACTTGGTATACATACAAATGATGCTATATTTAGCGAAATGAAAAGAAATCGATCGTTACCCGTTTCTCCGGTCATCGCCTCTCCGTCCGTCAAGAAGCGGGCATGTCCGAAATCGGCAACTCTAATATGAGAAGCATCGTCAACGAAAATGTTACTAGGTTTGAGATCACGGTGAAGAATCTTGGGCTTGCCCTCATGCAAATACTGCATCGCCTGAGAAATTTCTAGAGCTTTCAGATCCTCTCCTTCAACGGCGGCAAGCATTGTTCTCTCCTTGTTCCTTTTCCCGGGGCCATGGAGCCATTCTTTCAAGTCCGTGGACATGAATTCCGTCACAATCCAACAATTCTCCGGCGGGTCGAGGCACGCCCCATCAGCTGCAGCACGAAAGGGTGCTGCCGTGACAGCGTCTCAACTTCCTGCCGAAGAAGCTGACGCCGTTTTCGTTCGATCGGAAGAAGTCGGGGTACATGCATTTGACGGCGACGTCGAGACCTCGCCATTTTGCTCTGTAGATGTCTGCAGTGCTGCCCTGAGCTGTCAGATGGAGCATTTCTACCTGTTTTATTGGACCAGACGTTTATTTGATCTCTGTTTAAACTAGTTGTCGATATTATTTGCATGTTTCGATAAATTTAGGAAGATCTAGGTGTGTTTTACCTTTTAAATATGACCAAGGCTTGTAATTAATAAGTAAATGTTAAGTAGCTGGTTAATTAAAGTGGGATAGTTGAAGGCTGACCTCTTGAGGATGGATGTACCATCCGTTGATTTGGGCTTGATAGGAGGAGGGAGTTCGGGGTGGAATCGACCTATCTGAGGCTAATACCGGCTTGTGTTGTCGGAGAGAGCAAAATTCTTGGTATTTTCCTTGTCTAGTATTAGGTCCAAGAAACCGTTGTCTTGTGCTACTTGAATACAGTGTTTGAGGAAGAGTTGTGCATTTTCTAGTTTCGATTTGTACACGCCGTCAGCTCTTTCTGCTTCACCAGCTCCTTCTCGATTTCTTCCACCTTAATTTTGAGAAGCATCGTCTACAATTTGATAGTAATGAAATAAAAAATACAAAGACAACAATACGGGAACGTGACCTTTACCTGTAGAGCAAGTTGGTCTAGGTTTATTGCATGTTGATTTAAGTCAATACGGCGCGTTGACGCGGGACCCATAACGATGCAGTCGCCGAGCCGCCGACAAAGCCTCGTGACTTGGTGGGGCGGCGGCCTTCTCTGCCGTTGAGTGGAGGTGGAA
The DNA here is from genome assembly GCA_036937905.1 of Salvia rosmarinus. NCBI lineage: Eukaryota > Viridiplantae > Streptophyta > Magnoliopsida > Lamiales > Lamiaceae > Salvia > Salvia rosmarinus. The sequence continues at coordinate 12,153,946 of CM072819.1, read as the reverse complement.
GAGTTGTATAGCTGTGGCTGACGCTTAGCACTAAATGGGATGATTTTCTTATCCGGTTTGTATGCCATTTTCACTCATTTCTTGTGCAGTTTGTAACCGCCAAATATCAAAGTTTGATCTGTAAAATTGAGGCCAAAATGATGAGACTTATTGAATCTTATATATTTGTGGCACATAGAATTCAGGCGGAGATTCTAATGGATTTCATGTCTATTTTCTAAAGAAATTTGGGCTTTGTTGAAAATGTAAC